>OX465286.1:1385285-1900744 GCA_949987705.1 Thereva unica
GTCGGTGCGCCCTCTATGATGGGCCGCCTTAAGCATTGCTGTAGACGGGAACGAGCTGCCGGCGCCCATAAAGGCTTGCAACAGGGGAGATATAATCCCGTAAGGCTGGTCGTCCACTGGAAGCGTATTCGAGCGGCTTCGCGCTTCGGCCATACAAATGAGCCGCTTGTAGCCGCTCATATGTATGGCCGTAGCGCGAAGCCGCTCGAATACGCTTCCAGTGGACGACCAGCCTAAGGAAATGGCAGGCCGGCAGTACTCGTAAAAAATTTTATCTAGGACAACTGGAAATATGTACAATTTATGTGAAGTGAAAGCGTCGAACAAAGGGCGCCGAAAGACAATCTTGCTCCACCATCAACAAGGGCTAGGGCCGGCGCTGCAAATAACTCTTGCTGGGTGTGTGAGGAGTAAGTCGAATGGGTCGCAAATGAGTGAGGATTTTCGTAGCGTGATTTTCCCTTTAACTAATTTCAAAATAACCTGATAATTTAAGAGAAACATTTTGAATTCGCAGGAAAAGACTCCAAGGACAGATATTCATTTTTTTCAGAAATTTCTTGTAACAAAAAAATTTCCGCTTCGAGAATCCTACTACTATCTTAATATGTCCTTGTGTCTTGAATAAGAAGGTTCGAATCTTTGCTAGGGTAATATTTTGGGGTAATAAAATCCAGAAGGTAATAAAATCAGGGTAATAAAAATCCAGGACCTTGTTGGTGTTGTAGTCCTTGATTTAAGCTCGACGTTGCAGAAAGGACGAAAGCACAGTTTTCTATATATATCCTGACATCTATTAGTCGTTAGATGAATTTTTGAGTTTTTTTTTTGGTATTGATGGAATTTAATATTTTGTGTTTGGAGTTAAATAATAAAAATCACAGGATATGGGTATTCTACAAAAATAAATTGTTACACGGTTTTGGTCCTCGTCTTTTTATTGTGTTTTGTCGATTACTAACTCCAATTCATTAATTAGCAAAGTACAATAAAACTTCTCCAACATATATGTATATATAGAAAGGGACAACCATACATGGCATTAACTTAAACCTTTTTTTCTCTGTTTCGCTATACTGTGGTGTCCTTTTTGGATGGAATTTTGCAGTAACCTGATTGGTTTATATTGGCAGTAAAATTCAACACACACAGGGATGAAATGTACTGAAGAGGAGTGAACATTTCTTTGAACGTTGAACGTTTTCCTTCAAAATCCATATATATGGTGGCATGCGCCTTAAGGTACTACACTCTGGTACGATGTGGCAGCCATATAACCATGTATCCTTTAAGGATGCAAAATTTTACTAGGGTGTTCAAAAAGCAAAAAAAAAAGAAGAAGAAGAAAGAAAGAAAACAAACGAAAAGGAGGGAGCCGTGCTCCTTGCTTGTGCTCTTATCAAAAATATTGTGAGTGTGTATGTGTGTTTTGCGATGTATATGCAGACTGTGTGTGTGTGTGCGGCGTCTAACATTTTCCAGATCCTTGTAGTACGGTGGTGGTACCCGGGGTGTGCTTGGGCGCTTGGGGCTGGGGGTGGTGCGAGGTTTTTGGGAGCAATACAACAACAACAACAACAACAGCAGCAACAAAAAAAGGAAAGGGTTATCAACTTGGTCGTTATCCTCGAACGTAATCTCTTTTTTTTCTTTTTTTATGATTCGTTTCTTTTCTCGTATGTGTGTGTGTATGGGTAGTAAAGCACATGCACTGTGCGTTGTTTCGTTATGGGCGCCTACAGGTAGGTAAAGAAGGATAACATGAATCTTGTTTTCTCCTTAACGATTAAGGCAAAGATCCTTTTTATATATATGTACATATATGCATATATATATATTTTGTGAGTTGAAGTGTAATTCGTAAAATAGGGAAAAGTTTGCGCATGTTTTAAAATTTTCGAATGGTGGAATTCATCATTATTTTTTTTAATGGTCGCTTTTTACCGTGTTGCAGGATTTGTTGTTGCTGCAGTATTTTTTCCTATGGGGGGTTATCCATAGCGAAGAGCACTATGGTGCAAAAGATGATGAAGAGGGATTTACGAAGCGACATTCAGCAGGACAAGGGGATTTATATGTGTGAAAATATGTAAAAAAAAAAAAAATACACTGATGCAGATGTAGAAATACGACCGACGGCGGGGGTTAAGAGAGGAGAAGAAAGTTGATCCTTTGGATTTTCCGCTTTCACGTGTGAGAGGATATACACCGATTTTCTATTTCGCAATTTTGGCACCTCATCCTGGTTGGTTGCTTAATTATATTACGACGACGATTCTAGGCGAAGTAAGCACTTCCTGGACGGCGGCGACGACAGCGGAAAAAAATTAAATTCCCTTGATTTTATCACCTTTTACTTTTTTTTTGATTGGATTATTTTTTCGTTTAAAACTCTTTTTTTTTTTTTGTTACCTCAAAGTCAATGCGAATTCGATTGAGGGTGGGATGAGAGTGTGTGTGTGGGGAAAGAAATTATTTCTCAGGTGAAATTTATATTTTTTTAAAGGCCTACTAAACGGATGAATACGTACAAACATACATACATATTGTACATAAAGAAGAAAAAAACATTGCGAATCTCTAAGTTACCCCTCCCCCCCCCTCTAAGTTTATGACTAGGTTGAAGAGTTGAGTCCAGATTGAGTTGAAATTTCGACCACTGTATTATATGATGTCGAGCTGAGTTCACTTCGGGGTTGAAATAGAGTTGAGCTGATGTGAAAAAACATAACCTTAACCATATATCAACTCGATCCAGGTAGGATAGCTGAGTTGGGTTAAGTGGATTCAGTTTCAACTCGACATCCGTTTATGACTGGGTTGAACCCGGGTTGAACCTAGGTTGAACCTATAGTCATAAACGGGGTAAGTGTTAAAGAACAGTCGTCAATCGTTTACCACCATGTTTTTTACCAGATTTGTTCCTTGATACAATTTATTGACACGGTGATATGGTCATGCATTTAATCCTTAATAGAAAGGGGGGGGGGGGGGGGTGGGGGTAGGGGTGGGAGCTGGGTGATGTGAAAGCAGGGATTTGCAATCATAAAAATATATTGAAAAAGTTTAAAACGAAAATAAATAAATAAAAAAAAAACTAAATCGCACGTGTGTGCCAGCGACACTGACTGAAAAGCACTCTGTGGTATATGGTATGCTGTCAGGAAATCCATAATCTGATTTTGATTCTTTGAAATGTGGTGGTGTGGTGGGGGAGGTAGTAGAATGAGCATACAAAAATGTTTGAAAAGGGCGCGCTAGAGGATAAAATCTAGAATCTAGATCAAGTTTTGTAATATTACACAATTCTCCGTTACATATGTATGTATGTGTACAAAAACAAAGCCATACATAAAAGGTGGATATAGAGCATTGTAGGCAGGCAGAATTCAAGGAAGAAAGAACAACAACAAAACAAACCAAATGATGGACACTTCAAAGTGAACTTTGTAGGTAAGGCACACATAAATAATGAGAAGCTCCTAGGGGTGATTTGTAGCATATTCTAAGAAATTTTCTCAGAGAAATCAGATCAGAGAAAGAGATTTATTAACTTTTATATATATGTATATTATATTTAGTAAAACTGTGTGAGCTGTTTCTGGCTGTATATAATGCGCTTTTATAAGATTTGTTTTTTTTTGTGAGTCTCCATATTTCTAAACCCTGTACTGTCTCCTATCCTATAATCTTCCGCCGCCCCGTGCCTTCGTGAGAGTTAATAGACCGATTATCAAGAGATCAAACAAATTCCATTAATCAGACTTTTTTAATTTGCACAGGAAAATAAATCGATCGATTTTATATTCCTTTACACCTTAAGTTTGATTTGATTTTTAGTTGGTAGATTTTTCGATCTCCTACGACTATTACCCCGTTTATGACTGGGTTCAACCCAGGGTGAGCCCGGGTTCAACCCAGTCATAAATGGGTGTCCAGTTGAAACTGGGCCCACTCAACCCAACTCAGCTCTCTTACCTGGGTCGAGTTGATATTTCGCATCATATACGTGGGTTGAGTTGAAATTGCGTTGAAGTGACATTTGTTTTGTTTGTTTACCATCCGTGAATCCCCCTTCGGAGTTAGTGTTATCTGCAGTGTTTTTGCTTGCTCAGGAACAAAAAATTATTTCGCTCTGAATATTTACGTTTCTATAATTGAGAATTTCACACAAAAATTTGAGGTTATGTTTTCATTTCAGTTCAACTCTAAAGTGAATTCAATTCGACGTCATATACGGTGGTCGATATTTCAACTCAACCTCGACTCAATTTTTCAACCTAGTCATAAACGGGGTATCTGCAGTTGTATCGATTAATTTTGAGATAAAATGCCGAACTGTCAGAGAACTCCACGCTGTTATGATGTTCGGTAAGGTGATTTGCCATATAATAACTAATCCCAGCCCATAGCATAGCCCAGCGTTTCCCCAAGACGCACAAGCCTCACCACCGCGACAAGGTGTAGATACTCAACGATTGAGGAAACCTCGAGAACTTGTTCTATAAATTCCTAAGTACAACGGTAAAGAACGCTTTGAGATTCTTCGTAAATTTCTGATTTTTTTTTGTAGTTTATAATTTATAAAAGTGCACGGCCCCACACCCGCCGTGCACAGTGACAGTCTCCATATTTCTAAACCGTACTGCCTCCTATAACTGCTCCGTCGCGCCATCCTCATTCATTAGACCTTATCGAGAGATCAAATATATTTCAGTACCTTAATTTGCCCGGGCAATAACTACGCGATCGAGTTTGTATAGATTGATCTGCTCGGTCGATTTTTCGATCTCCTACGGCAACAATGATCTTGTGATCGTTTACGCGTTGAATTTGTCGATTTTCAGTTGGTAGATTTTTCGATCTCCTACGACTACGACGATGTTGTGATCGTTTACGCGTTGAATATGTCGATTTTTAGTTGGTAGATTTTTCGATCTCCTACGACTACGACGATGTTCTGATCGTTTACGCGTTGAATATGTCGATTTTCAGTTGGTCGATTTTTCGATCTCCTACGACTACGACGATGTTGTGATCGTTTACGCGTTGAATATGTCGATTTTTAGTTGGTAGATTTTTCGATCTCCTACGGCTAAGATATTGTATCGATTAACTTTGAAACGAAATGTCGTACTTAAGTTCTAAAAGGAGTAGCAAAAGCCATTTAAGAAGGTTTTGCGAAAAAATAATTTATTGGAGGGGGTATGCATGCCTTCACCGGTAAAAAGGCAGCGAAATTTTTGGAGATTTTCAATCGAGCGTCGATTAGACTGTCAAAAGAAGTTCGTATCGTTTCTGACATGCGTCGAACAATGATCGATACTAGCATATTGAAAGGGAAGACTCTCTGATGAACAAGAGTATGAAAGATACTTGAAGAAATGGATGAAGATCTTCAAAGAAATTTTAGGGGTCTTCGTTGGTCATCATTGTTGAGAAAGTACTGCTGGCGTCCTCTGTTGGGTAAAAACGAAAATGATTAGATAAAAAGAGTAGCCCTCATGAAGAGGACTACATTGAAAAATATTGAATATATTTATATGTTGTATATGCACATGTTTTAATCAATATATGAATGCTTCACCTGCCAAATAATAGTCATTCAGAGTTCATACTTCTAATTATCAGAGCAATCTGTTTTGAATATATACGGTTAAGAGTCAACAAAGCATTTTGATATCAATCGATTTGGCAACTGAAGCATATATAATAAAAAAATTCTTAAGATCCAACCTTGTTGATAAAAATTACCCATGATGATTGTTGATGGTCGAGTGTTGATTGATGAATGAAGAATAAAATCTGTTGATTTCACGATGTTAAGTTGATTTCACACAAATGTTGATTGACGGGGGTTTCAAGAGAGGAAAGGCTACAATCTGCAAGGCAAGAGTTTAAAGCAGAAAATTTAAATAAAAAAGAAAATCTCTAATGACTAGCCGAATGATGACGATGATTGTCGGACAATATTGTTTTTCATATAGTTCTCCTCAGTTAAAGCTTACTCCTCATTTCTTTGCAGCAACTTTAGTTTCCGAAAGTTCTTCAATATCGGTTTTCTTGTTCAGCATTTTTTCGTAGTTCTTTAGCTCCATATTTCCATAGTTCGTGTTCCGGCTTAGTTCCTTCCTTCGAGCTCACCAGTATCGTTTGTTTTATCATCATATTTCTTAATATTTACACTGCCCTAGGTCAAAAGGTGATCTATCCTAAAATCTAGGAGAATACTAGCGCGTAGCTCCACAATTCGTTTCGCTAGGCATTCGAAGCAGGCGCCGCTTCAGGCTACACCCTCAATGTGGCCGAAAGTCCATAAGCTGACACTGCCTGGACCCATTCAATATCTTATGAAAACATTGAATGTGCGGTTCGTCCCATGATCGGGGAAGAATAGCATCGGTTCATTGAAGGTGTTGCCTGTAGCAAATTAGTTGTACAGACCAGTTTCCATGCAGTTAAAATAAACCTACTTAAATACCTACAAGATCACCCAGTGACGTCCTAACAAGATTGACACTTCATAAAGACGACCCTTCGCTAGTTTGATTTCCCCGTTTCTGTGCCAGCTCACAGTTGGCTAGCCCACAACCCTACCACAGTTGCCTGTGTCCCCACAAATTTAAGCAGTTAGTGCGGGGTAGACGATATGTCAGCATCAATCTTATCTAAACTAATAAGCCTTGCATAAGAAAAGGTGTCCGCTCCCGAAGGGGACTCCGATCCTATGACTTCACTTCGGCCCCTAGCACTCACAGTTGCCTGCAAGTTGCGAACCAGGCTGAACTCCACTAAGCTCGACCCCTCACAAACGAGTCAAAGCCCCGGGACGATGAAACGATGGTGTGACCATCCAGTATCAGGCAGGTAAGTGACACCCGAATATCGCGCCACTCGATAAACAGATGGCAGCTTCCATACCCACTAAAGAGATTGCTAAAAATCGGGGGAGACCCGTGACTTGAGCCGCCTGGCAACTGCAGCTAAGCAACTGTCCACTAATGTTGGCCAAAGCTACTACTACCCTGGAAGAAACGTTTATATAGCTTACTTGCTAAAAAAGATAAGCCCTACAGTCTACATACAAGTTTCTTTTCATACACGCGACTCCCGAACTAAGTGTCTAGCTTAAAAAAGAAAATAGAAGTTACTCACCACCTTTCCGACTCTCTCGAAACCCGAAAATTCACACTAATCTCACACTTCACTAATTTCACACTATCTGAAAAGAGAAGAAAAAAAATTATAGTTAGTAAAATTCAAAATGGCGTCAAGGCAGGATGGTAAGGCACTCCAGTACTTGCCTCAACGAAATTGAATCTACAAAAGCTAGTCTACAGTAGCAACAGCAAAGGGCCTAACCAATTCGATCAATAAATCTGTGCACAAGCTAGAGCCCACGCCACAAAAGAAGGGAAATGAGCACACGCACGTGGAATTGTGCTTGAGAGAATATAAATGAGCCGGAATTTGTGTGTTTTCAAACAAACGGAGTGGTTTTGCTCACTTGTGGGGGGTTGAGAAACTCAATGCGCGTCAAAACTGCGTTTTTGAGATTCCCTTCTTTTATGAAACGGGCTCTACCATCAACATTCATTCTGTTTTAAACTGGATATATAAAGTAGCAACTAAAAATAAAATAATGTACTACACTTACCACACACTTCCTAGACATTTCACAGTTCAAATTCCATAGTCTCCAGAGTATCCAATCCAGGGTATCCAGATCCTTGCCAAATACTACACTACGCGACACTCCCGTGTATCCACACTAACCGTTAAAAACGAGCCCGAGCCAAAAATGAATTTGCAAAATGGAAAATTAGGAAGAACGAGTTGCCACGCACTTTTCTTCTTACACACTTGCACAGCACACAAATCTTCTTGATACTGCATGTTGGAGACCAGAACAGTGGGAATAGGGGTTTAAAGATGTGACCTTGCACATTAGGCAAGAATATATTCAAATATAAAAAAAGATCTAATTATGTACTAAGCTGACAACGAAGTAAATCGACGATCCGCTGAGTTTGGTCTAAAGTCTACCTAAAGTCAAGATAAAGTCTAGGCAGCATTAAACTAAAATGGAGTGATTTGACTGAATTGAAGAACTGCAGCAATGGCGATACGTTAGATAACCATAACTAAGTTCCTGCAGAATTCATCCAAAACACGAAAGGCTACGCATGCAGTAATCAAATTATGTACTCACCGCCCACCCCCCTTGGTCTCATGGAAGAGTTGAGCTGAAAGGCAAAAGTTAGCACTAAAAGCACTCCCGAATTATATACCCTATTTATAAAAAATCGAGGCGTGTGGATATTATTTGAAACGAAACGAGAGCGTTCTGGAAGTAGAAAAAAGCATAAACGGTCATTACTAAGGGCTGTTCAGAAAGTTAGTATCATCAAAAGTGTTTAGTACCATCGAAAGTGTTTATTACCATTAAAAGTGTTTATTACTTACTTTTTATATTTATTAACAGAATGCATTTCCTAAATGTATCCATCGATGTATCGTAGAAACGTCTACAATAACCTCCTTGCCCTTTAAAAGAATCAACAATAAAAAAAAATTAACTTAAATAGATAAAATAATAGAATAAACTTACCACACACTTCCTTGTCATCCACCATTGATGTGTTACCCAATGGTAAGAGTAGTCCACAGTGCAGATTATCCTATCCAGAGCTGTTAGGAGTTCGTCCACAGTGACTTCTCGAGTTTTGGAAAAAGTGAAATCGGGTGCCACCACCTTCCGAGGTCTTGGTTAGCGGTCTTCCAATCTATTCTATCTGGGATGGATCCTATACTCTAACTAAGAAGCAGGATTGAAACAGTTCAGAATTTCTCCTTTTTGTCCGAAGAACGGACTTCGCACCAATCCCGGTTCTTAGTCGATGTTATCCATTTTGACATCTTACTTTGCCAGCGATCCATTTTGTATTGTTTTACACGTTGAATTTGCTGATTTGTAATTGGTAGATTTTTCGATCTCCAATTGGGCTACGATGTTGTATCGATTTACTTTGAGATAATATGCAGAACTGTGCTGTTTTGAATTCGCCCGGTCGGAAGCTACATAAACTGATTTGTGTTTTTTTTGCAGTTTTTAATTTAGAAAAGTGCACGGCCCCACACCCGCCGTGCACAGTGACAGTCTCCATATTTCTAAACCGTACTGTCTCCTATAACTCCTCTCTGTCGCACCATCTTCATTTACTATACCTTATTAAGAGATCAAACATATTTCATTAATAACAGTATTTAATTTGCCCGGGCAATAACAACAAGATATATTTTGTATCGATTGATCTGGTCGGTCGATTTTTCGATCTCCTACGGCTACCATGATATTGTGATCGCTTACGTGTTGAACTTGTCGATTTGAAGCTGTTAGATTTTTCGATCTCCTACGGCTACCATGATATTGTGATCGTTTACGCGTTGAACTTGTCGATTTGAAGTTAGTAGATTTTTCGATCTCCTACGGCTACCATGATATTGTGATCGTTTACGCGTTGAACTTATCGATTTGAAGTTAGTAGATTTTTCGATCTCCTACGGCTACCATGATATTGTGATCGTTTACGCGTTGAACTTATCGATTTGAAGTTAGTAGATTTTTCGATCTCCTACGGCTACCATGATATTGTGATCGCTTACGTGTTGAACTTGTCGATTTGAAGCTGTTAGATTTTTCGATCTCCTACGGCTACCATGATATTGTGATCGTTTACGCGTTGAACTTATCGATTTGAAGTTAGTAGATTTTTCGATCTCCTACGGCTACCATGATATTGTGATCGTTTACGCGTTGAACTTGTCGATTTGAAGTTAGTAGATTTTTCGATCTCCTACGGCTACCATGATATTGTGATCGTTTACGCGTTGAACTTGTCGATTTGAAGTTAGTAGATTTTTCGATCTCCTACGGCTACCATGATATTGTGATCGTTTACGCGTTGAACTTATCGATTTGAAGTTAGTAGATTTTTCGATCTCCTACGGCTACCATGATATTGTGATCGCTTACGCGTTGAACTTATCGATTTGAAGTTAGTAGATTTTTCGATCTCCTACGGCTACCATGATATTGTGATCGCTTACGCGTTGAACTTGTCGATTTGAAGTTAGTAGATTTTTCGATCTCCTACGGCTACCATGATATTGTGATCGCTTACGCGTTGAACTTGTCGATTTGAAGTTAGTAGATTTTTCGGTCTCCTACGGCTACCATGATATTGTGATCGCTTACGCGTTGAACTTATCGATTTGAAGTTAGTAGATTTTTCGATCTCCTACGGCTACCATGATATTGTGATCGCTTACGCGTTGAACTTGTCGATTTGAAGTTAGTAGATTTTTCGATCTCCTACGGCTACAATGATATTGTGATCGCTTACGCGTTGAACTTGTCGATTTGAAGTTAGTAGATTTTTCGATCTCCTACGGCTACCATGATATTGTGATCGCTTACGCGTTGAACTTATCGATTTGAAGTTAGTAGATTTTTCGATCTCCTACGGCTACCATGATATTGTGATCGCTTACGCGTTGAACTTGTCGATTTGAAGTTAGTAGATTTTTCGATCTCCTACGGCTACCATGATATTGTGATCGCTTACGCGTTGAACTTATCGATTTGAAGTTAGTAGATTTTTCGATCTCCTACGGCTACCATGATATTGTGATCGCTTACGCGTTGAACTTGTCGATTTGAAGTTAGTAGATTTTTCGATCTCCTACGGCTACCATGATATTGTGATCGCTTACGCGTTGAACTTGTCGATTTGAAGTTAGTAGATTTTTCGATCTCCTACGGCTACCATGATATTGTGATCGCTTACGCGTTGAACTTATCGATTTGAAGTTAGTAGATTTTTCGATCTCCTACGGCTACCATGATATTGTGATCGCTTACGCGTTGAACTTGTCGATTTGAAGTTAGTAGATTTTTCGATCTCCTACGGCTACCATGATATTGTGATCGCTTACGCGTTGAACTTGTCGATTTGAAGTTAGTAGATTTTTCGATCTCCTACGGCTACCATGATATTGTGATCGCTTACGCGTTGAACTTGTCGATTTGAAGTTAGTAGATTTTTCGATCTCCTACGGCTACCATGATATTGTGATCGCTTACGCGTTGAACTTATCGATTTGAAGTTAGTAGATTTTTCGATCTCCTACGGCTACCATGATATTGTGATCGCTTACGCGTTGAACTTGTCGATTTGAAGTTAGTAGATTTTTCGATCTCCTACGGCTACCATGATATTGTGATCGCTTACGCGTTGAACTTGTCGATTTGAAGTTAGTAGATTTTTCGATCTCCTACGGCTACCATGATATTGTGATCGTTTACGCGTTGAACTTGTCGATTTGAAGTTAGTAGATTTTTCGATCTCCTACGGCTACCATGATATTGTGATCGCTTACGTGTTGAACTTGTCGATTTGAAGCTGTTAGATTTTTCGATCTCCTACGGCTACCATGATATTGTGATCGTTTACGCGTTGAACTTGTCGATTTGAAGTTAGTAGATTTTTCGATCTCCTACGGCTACCATGATATTGTGATCGTTTACGCGTTGAACTTATCGATTTGAAGTTAGTAGATTTTTCGATCTCCTACGGCTACCATGATATTGTGATCGCTTACGCGTTGAACTTATCGATTTGAAGTTAGTAGATTTTTCGATCTCCTACGGCTACCATGATATTGTGATCGCTTACGCGTTGAACTTGTCGATTTGAAGTTAGTAGATTTTTCGATCTCCTACGGCTACCATGATATTGTGATCGCTTACGCGTTGAACTTATCGATTTGAAGTTAGTAGATTTTTCGATCTCCTACGGCTACCATGATATTGTGATCGCTTACGCGTTGAACTTATCGATTTGAAGTTAGTAGATTTTTCGATCTCCTACGGCTAAGATATTGTATCGATTAACTTTGAAACGAAATGCCGCACTTAATTTGTTTCCAATTTCTAGAAGGAGTAGCAAAAACTTTTTAAGAAGGTTTTGCGAAAAAATAATTTATGAGGAGGTATTCATGCCTTCGCCGGTAAAAAGACAGCGACATTTTTTAAGACATCTAATGGAGAAGTTCGTGTCGATTCTGAAATAGCACACGTGCGTCGAACATTGATCGATACTATCATGTTTGGAATGCAAAACGAAATAGAATTAGAAGAAATACTGGATGAAAATCTTCAAAGAAATGTTAGGGGTCGTCGTTGGTCTTCATTGTTAAGAAAGCACTGCTGGTGTCCTCTGTTGGGTAAAAAAGAAAATAATTAGATAAAAAAGAGTAGCCCTCATGAAGAGAACTACACTGAAAAATATTGAATATATTTATATGTTGCATAAGTTTTATCAAGATACGAATGCTTCACTTGCCAAATAATAGTCATTTAGAGTTAATATTGGTAATTCAGTGCAATCTGTTTTGAATATATACGGTTAAGAGTCAACAAAGCATTTTGATATCAATCCATTTGGCAATTGAAGCATATATAATAAAAAAAATTCTTAAGATCAAACCTTGTTGATAAAAATTACCCATGATGATTGTTGATGGTCGACTGTTGATTGATGAATGATGAATAATCTGACGATGTCATGATGTTAAGTTCATTTCACACAAATGTTGATTGACGGGGGTTTCAAGAGAGGAAAGGCTACAATCTGCAAGGCAAGAGTTAAAAGCAGGAAATTTAAATAAAAAAGAAAATCTCGATTGACTAGCCGAATGATGACGATGATTGTCGGACAATATTGTTTTCATATAGTTCTCCTCAGTTAAAGCTTACTCCTCATTTCTTTGCAGCAACTTTAGTTTCCGAAAGTTCTTCAATATCGGTTTTCTTGTTCAGCATTTTTCGTAGTTCTTTAGCTCCATATTTCCATAGTTCGTGTTCCGGCTTAGTTCCTTCCTTCGAGCTCACCAGTATCGTTTGTTTTATCATCATATTTCTTAATATTTACACTTCCCTAGGTCAAAAGGTGATCTATACTAAAATCTAGGAGAATACTAGCGCGTAGCTCCACAATTCGTTTCGCTAGGCATTCGAAGCAGGCGCCGCTGCAGGCTACACCCTCAATGTGGCCGAAAGTCCATAAGCTGACACTGCCTGGACCCATTCAATATCTTATGAAAACATTGAATGTGCGGTTCGTCCCATGATCGGGGAAGAATAGCATCGGTTCATTGAAGGTGTTGCCTGTAGCAAATTAGTTGTACAGACCAGTTTCCATGCAGTTAAAATAAACCTACTTAAATACCTACAAGATCACCCAGTGACGTCCTAACAAGATTGACACTTCATAAAGACGACCCTTCGCTAGTTTGATTTCCCCGTTTCTGTGCCAGCTCACAGTTGGCTAGCCCACAACCCTACCACAGTTGCCTGTGTCCCCACAAATTTAAGCAGTTAGTGCGGGGTAGACGATATGTCAGCATCAATCTTATCTAAACTAATAAGCCTTGCATAAGAAAAGGTGTCCGCTCCCGAAGGGGACTCCGATCCTATGACTTCACTTCGGCCCCTAGCACTCACAGTTGCCTGCAAGTTGCGAACCAGGCTGAACTCCACTAAGCTCGACCCCTCACAAACGAGTCAAAGCCCCGGGACGATGAAACGATGGTGTGACCATCCAGTATCAGGCAGGTAAGTGACACCCGAATATCGCGCCACTCGATAAACAGATGGCAGCTTCCATACCCACTAAAGAGATTGCTAAAAATCGGGGGAGACCCGTGACTTGAGCCGCCTGGCAACTGCAGCTAAGCAACTGTCCACTAATGTTGGCCAAAGCTACTACTACCCTGGAAGAAACGTTTATATAGCTTACTTGCTAAAAAAGATAAGCCCTACAGTCTACATACAAGTTTCTTTTCATACACGCGACTCCCGAACTAAGTGTCTAGCTTAAAAAAGAAAATAGAAGTTACTCACCACCTTTCCGACTCTCTCGAAACCCGAAAATTCACACTAATCTCACACTTCACTAATTTCACACTATCTGAAAAGAGAAGAAAAAAAATTATAGTTAGTAAAATTCAAAATGGCGTCAAGGCAGGATGGTAAGGCACTCCAGTACTTGCCTCAACGAAATTGAATCTACAAAAGCTAGTCTACAGTAGCAACAGCAAAGGGCCTAACCAATTCGATCAATAAATCTGTGCACAAGCTAGAGCCCACGCCACAAAAGAAGGGAAATGAGCACACGCACGTGGAATTGTGCTTGAGAGAATATAAATGAGCCGGAATTTGTGTGTTTTCAAACAAACGGAGTGGTTTTGCTCACTTGTGGGGGGTTGAGAAACTCAATGCGCGTCAAAACTGCGTTTTTGAGATTCCCTTCTTTTATGAAACGGGCTCTACCATCAACATTCACTCTGTTTTAAACTGGATATATAAAGTAGCAACTAAAAATAAAATAATGTACTACACTTACCACACACTTCCTAGACATTTCACAGTTCAAATTCCATAGTCTCCAGAGTATCCAATCCAGGGTATCCAGATCCTTGCCAAATACTACACTACGCGACACTCCCGTGTATCCACACTAACCGTTAAAAACGAGCCCGAGCCAAAAATGAATTTGCAAAATGGAAAATTAGGAAGAACGCGTTGCCACGCACTTTTCTTCTTACACACTTGCACAGCACACAAATCTTCTTGATACTGCATGTTGGAGACCAGAACAGTGGGAATAGGGGTTTAAAGATGTGACCTTGCACATTAGGCAAGAATATATTCAAATATAAAAAAAGATCTAATTATGTACTAAGCTGACAACGAAGTAAATCGACGATCCGCTGAGTTTGGTCTAAAGTCTACCTAAAGTCAAGATAAAGTCTAGGCAGCATTAAACTAAAATGGAGTGATTTGACTGAATTGAAGAACTGCAGCAATGGCGATACGTTAGATAACCATAACTAAGTTCCTGCAGAATTCATCCAAAACACGAAAGGCTACGCATGCAGTAATCAAATTATGTACTCACCGCCCACCCCCCTTGGTCTCATGGAAGAGTTGAGCTGAAAAGCAAAAGTTAGCACTAAAAGCACTCCCGAATTATCTACCCTATTTATAAAAAATCGAGGCGTGTGGATATTATTTGAAACGAAACGAGAGCGTTCTGGAAGTAGAAAAGAGCATAAACGGTCATTACTAAGGGCTGTTCAGAAAGTTAGTATCATCAAAAGTGTTTAATACTATCGAAAGTGTTTATTACCATTAAAAGTGTTTATTACTTACTTTTTATATTTATTAACAGAATGCATTTCCTAAATGTATCCATCGATGTAACGTAGAAACGTCTACAATAACCTCCTTGCCCTTTAAAAGAATCAACAATAAAAAAAATTAACTTAAATAGATAAAATAATAGAATAAACTTACCACACACTTCCTTGTCATCCACCATTGATGTGTTACCCAATGGTAAGAGTAGTCCACAGTACAGATTATCCTATCCAGAGCTGTTAGGAGTTCGTCCACAGTGACTTCTCGAGTTTTGGAAAAAGTGAAATCGGGTGCCACCACTTTCCGAGGTCTTGGTTAGCGGTCTTCCAATCTATTCTATCTGGGATCCTATACTCTAACTAAGAAGCAGGATTGAAACAGTTCAGAATTTCTCCTTTTTGTCCGAAGAACGGACGTCGCACCAATCCCGGTTCTTAGTCGATGTTATCCATTTTGACATCTTACTTCGCCTGGCAAAAAAATAAGCGATCCATTTTGTATTGTTTTACACGTTGAATTTGCTGATTTGTAATTGGTAGATTTTTCGATCTCCAATTGGGCTACGATGTTGTATCGATTTACTTTGAGATAATATGCAGAACTGTGCTGTTTTGAATTCGCCCGGTCGGAAGCTACATAAATTTCTGATTTGTGTTTTTTTTTGCAGTTTTTAATTTAGAAAAGTGCACGGCCCCACACCCGCCGTGCACAGTGACAGTCTCCATATTTCTAAACCGTACTGTCTCCTATAACTCCTCTCTGTCGCACCATCCTCATTTACTATACCTTATTAAGAGATCAAACATATTTCATTAATAACAGTATTTAATTTGCCCGTGCAATAACAACAAGATCTATTTTGTATCGATTGATCTGGTCGGTCGATTTTTCGATCTCCTACGGCTACCATGATATTGTGATCGTTTACGCGTTGAACTTGTCGATTTGAAGTTAGTAGATTTTTCGATCTCCTACGGCTACCATGATATTGTGATCGCTTACGTGTTGAACTTGTTGATTTGAAGCTGGTAGATTTTTCGATCTCCTACGGCTACCATGATATTGTGATCGTTTACGCGTTGAACTTATCGATTTGAAGTTAGTAGATTTTTCGATCTCCTACGGCTAAGATATTGTATCGATTAACTTTGAAACGAAATGCCGCACTTAATTTGTTTCCAATTTCTAGAAGGAGTAGCAAAAACTTTTTAAGAAGGTTTTGCGAAAAAATAATTTATGAGGAGGTATTCATGCCTTCGCCGGTAAAAAGACAGCGACATTTTTTAAGACATCTAATGGAGAAGTTCGTGTCGATTCTGAAATAGCACACGTGCGTCGAACATTGATCGATACTATCATGTTTGGAATGCAAAACGAAATAGAATTAGAAGAAATACTGGATGAAAATCTTCAAAGAAATGTTAGGGGTCGTCGTTGGTCTTCATTGTTAAGAAAGCACTGCTGGTGTCCTCTGTTGGGTAAAAAAGAAAATAATTAGATAAAAAAGAGTAGCCCTCATGAAGAGAACTACACTGAAAAATATTGAATATATTTATATGTTGCATAAGTTTTATCAAGATACGAATGCTTCACTTGCCAAATAATAGTCATTTAGAGTTAATATTGGTAATTCAGTGCAATCTGTTTTGAATATATACGGTTAAGAGTCAACAAAGCATTTTGATATCAATCCATTTGGCAATTGAAGCATATATAATAAAAAAAATTCTTAAGATCAAACCTTGTTGATAAAAATTACCCATGATGATTGTTGATGGTCGACTGTTGATTGATGAATGATGAATAATCTGACGATGTCATGATGTTAAGTTCATTTCACACAAATGTTGATTGACGGGGGTTTCAAGAGAGGAAAGGCTACAATCTGCAAGGCAAGAGTTAAAAGCAGAAAATTTAAATAAAAAAGAAAATCTCGATTGACTAGCCGAATGATGACGATGATTGTCGGACAATATTGTTTTTCATATAGTTCTCCTCAGTTAAAGCTTACTCCTCATTTCTTTGCAGCAACTTTAGTTTCCGAAAGTTCTTCAATATCGGGTTTCTTGTTCAGCATTTTTTCGTAGTTCTTTAGCTCCATATTTCCATAGTTCGTGTTCCGGCTTAGTTCCTTCCTTCGAGCTCACCAGTATCGTTTGTTTTATCATCATATTTCTTAATATTTACACTGCCTTAGGTCAAAAGGTGATCTATCCTAAAATCTAGGAGAATACTAGCGCGTAGCTCCACAATTCGTTTCGCTAGGCATTCGAAGCAGGCGCCGCTGCAGGCTACACCCTCAATGTGGCCGAAAGTCCATAAGCTGACACTGCCTGGACCCATTCAAAATCTTATGAAAACATTGAATGTGCGGTTCGTCCCATGATCGGGGAAGAATAGCATCGGTTCATTGAAGGTGTTGCCTGTAGCAAATTAGTTGTACAGACCAGTTTCCATGCAGTTAAAATAAACCTACTTAAATACCTACAAGATCACCCAGTGACGTCCTAACAAGATTGACACTTCATAAAGACGACCCTTCGCTAGTTTGATTTCCCCGTTTCTGTGCCAGCTCACAGTTGGCTAGCCCACAACCCTACCACAGTTGCCTGTGTCCCCACAAATTTAAGCAGTTAGTGCGGGGTAGACGATATGTCAGCATCAATCTTATCTAAACTAATAAGCCTTGCATAAGAAAAGGTGTCCGCTCCCGAAGGGGACTCCGATCCTATGACTTCACTTCGGCCCCTAGCACTCACAGTTGCCTGCAAGTTGCGAACCAGGCTGAACTCCACTAAGCTCGACCCCTCACAAACGAGTCAAAGCCCCGGGACGATGAAACGATGGTGTGACCATCCAGTATCAGGCAGGTAAGTGACACCCGAATATCGCGCCACTCGATAAACAGATGGCAGCTTCCATACCCACTAAAGAGATTGCTAAAAATCGGGGGAGACCCGTGACTTGAGCCGCCTGGCAACTGCAGCTAAGCAACTGTCCACTAATGTTGGCCAAAGCTACTACTACCCTGGAAGAAACGTTTATATAGCTTACTTGCTAAAAAAGATAAGCCCTACAGTCTACATACAAGTTTCTTTTCATACACGCGACTCCCGAACTAAGTGTCTAGCATAAAAAAGAAAATAGAGGTACTCACCACCTTTCCGACTCTCTCGAAACCCGAAAATTCACACTAATCTCACACTTCACTAATTTCACACTATCTGAAAAGAGAAGAAAAAAAATTATAGTTAGTAAAATTCAAAATGATATCATAGGATGATAAGGCACTCCAGTACTTGCCTCAACGAAATTGAATCTACAAAAGCTAGTCTACAGTAGCAACAGCAAAGGGCCTAACCAATTCGATCAATAAATCTGTGCACAAGCTAGAGCCCACGCCACAAAAGAAGGGAAATGAGCACACGCACGTGGAATTGTGCTTGAGAGAATATAAATGAGCCGGAATTTGTGTGTTTTCAAACAAACGGAGTGGTTTTGCTCACTTGTGGGGAGTTGAGATACTCAATGCGCGTCAAAACTGCGTTTTTGAGATTCCCTTCTTTTATGAAACGGGCTCTACCATCAACATTCATTCTGTTTTAAACTGGATATAAAGTAGCAACTAAAAATAAAATAATGTACTACACTTACCACACACTTCCTAGACATTTCACAGTTCAAATTCCATAGTCTCCAGAGTATCCAATCCAGGGTATCCAGATCCTTGCCAAATACTACACTACGCGACACTCCCGTGTATCCACACTAACCGTTAAAAACGAGCCCGAGCCAAAAATGAATTTGCAAAATGGAAAATTAGGAAGAACGAGTTGCCACGCACTTTTCTTCTTACACACTTGCACAGCACACAAATCTTCTTGATACTGCATGTTGGAGACCAGAACAGTGGGAATAGGGGTTTAAAGATGTGACCTTGCACATTAGGCAAGAATATATTCAAATATAAAAAAAGATCTAATTATGTACTAAGCTGACAACGAAGTAAATCGACGATCCGCTGAGTTTGGTCTAAAGTCTACCTAAAGTCAAGATAAAGTCTAGGCAGCATTAAACTAAAATGGAGTGATTTGACTGAATTGAAGAACTGCAGCAATGGCGATACGTTAGATAACCATAACTAAGTTCCTGCAGAATTCATCCAAAACACGAAAGGCTACGCATGCAGTAATCAAATTATGTACTCACCGCCCACCCCCTTGGTCTCATGGAAGAGTTGAGCTGAAAGGCAAAAGTTAGCACTAAAAGCACTCCCGAATAATCTACCCTATTTAAAAAAAATCGAGGCGTGTGGATATTATTTGTAACGAAACGAGAGCGATCTGGAAGTAGAAAAGAGCATAAACGATAATTACTAAGGGCTGTTCAGAAAGTTAGTATCATCAAAAGTGTTTAGTACCATCGAAAGTGTTTATTATACTATTAAAAGTGTTTATTACTTACTTGTATATCTGTTAACAAAGTGCATTTCCTAAATGTATCCATCCAATGTATAGTAGAATCGTCTACAATAACGTCCTTTTTGTCCTTTGAAAGAATCAGAAGAAAAATATGACTCGAAAATATCTTCCATATTATGTGTCCTACCATGAAGGTGCTGAAACAATAAGAGATTTTTTTTTATCAGGAGATTAAAGAAGGCGTTATAAGTACGGCTGGTTATGGATAAGAGAACTGAACTGATGCTTGTAACAAAAGGATTAAAATACCCCATTTTAGTCGAACTGTCGAGTTCTTAGCCTATCCTAGTTACCTAAGAACTTCGGTCGTATTCTGGACCTCCAAAGTTGAACTGGAGCCTCAATATCGAAGAAAGGGAAAGCTTTCTATGCCTGCACAGCAGGAGATGGGGTACACGACAGTGATTAGACCATTGCTGACATATGGTGTAGCACAATAGGCCAAATGAATGGCCGCAGTACCTTTGGACCAAATACCTCATACAGGCAAAAAAAATGTGGGCAGCCCATATTGTTAACACCGCCATCAAAGTTATTCCCATGTCCCAATGCCAATGGAAAAACCTTTTGCTCTCCGGAAAAAGGAAAGGTATTTAGATAAAGAAGAGTATTTCTGTCTAGAAAACAGAGGGACCATCCGGCGAGGAGATTTATTCAGCTTCCACTTGGAACCGTAGTTCATACACACCATAGTGATGAGCAAGACTGGTCTTGCACATTTAGCAAGAAAAGCAAGACCTAGACAATACAGGACAAGGGCAAGACAAGACTGCAAAATGAAGATAGCTAGACTTTTTGCTCATCACTAAGTGCTAAAAGTCTTACAGTGATGAGCGAAAAGTCTTGGTCTTCCACATTTAGCAATACCAAGACAAGACTGCAAGACTTTCTGCAAGACTTCTTGCAAGACTTTTTGAAGGACCTTTTGCTGATCACTGCAAGGCTTTTTGCACTTAGTGATGAGTCAAAAGTCTTGCTATCTTGATCTTTCACTTTTCTGTAGTCCTGCCTTGTCTTGGTCTAGCTTTGGTTTTGCTAAATGTGCAAGCAAAGGCAAAACTGCAAGACCAGTCTTGCTCATCACTAATACACCATATATGCTTGGATGGGCAGCAAATTGAAATATTTGAGATACCATTGAGGATATCTATATATGTCATTTGACTGTATCAAGGCACTTATAACGGCAGATTTACATATGGAGGTATGCAATGACTGCCTCCATCGTAACTATGGGACAGCTCTCCGCATTGCTCCAGTAATGGAAGCCGTTGCAGTCGGCTGGCCGGTCCCGGCGACTCGGTAATCTAGGGGTAAGACTAGCTTGACTACCATCCCAGAGGTCCCTGGTTCGAATCCCGGCAGCGCCACGGTCCTTCGCCTTTCCTACTTTCCCAACAACCCTTCCTTCTTTCTTCTTCCCTCTTTACATTCCTTATTCCTGCTGTCATAGCCTTCTCTAGTTCTTCCCCGCTCCATCAAGCGCCTGTCATCGGTTGGTTGATGAGATTCAACTCGTTTCAGGAGGCATTAACACTCCAGCGAGTTGCTCTCGATGCCCTGATGTTAGAGTCGCGGTAGTAATAGTTGGGAGATGGAATAAAATATCGCGTCTAGGTTGTGGCAGTTCCTTCCTTCAGCTTCTCTCTCTCGCTCTTCCCTCTTGTCATGAATAGCTCCCAGGGATGTATTCAGGAGCACCGCAAGGTTTCTTAATGGTTAGAGTTGTATGGCCCATTCTCCATTGGAGGAGTCCTCGGAGAGGAGATTTTAGACTCTACTTACTTCTGGTAGACAAACTCTCACAATGCCTCCTCCGGGCGATCCCTTTGGGAGCGCCTTAACTCCTTATTTTAGGCTGAAAGGGTGAAGTCGTATTTTTCTCTCTAGCAGTAACACAGGTTGGTTTTGCAAGGTCTATGTTACAACAAACTCTCTCTGGTTTATAGCAATGTTTCTCTAAATAGATTTTTTTTTTATATGAAAAAACCAAGCTTAGGAATCACCCTTTGTACTACCAGTCCGTCATGTCGTTCAGTTCATGGTGCAATGTCTAGTAGTAAGCTTGGTTTGAAGAATAGAGGAGAATAGGAAAGGCTAGAGGAGGTCTGGAGTAGAAGAAAATGACGATAAGCCTCACGTTTGAACTCTAAGGTGTTGTACGAGTTCGGAAATACTGACTGCGGGAGATCATTCCACAGTCGAGTTGTTCTATTCATAAACGAACTTCTAAACCGTATTGTGCGTGAACCGGGGGCTGTAGGGTATGGGGTTGAGCCGAGCGGGATAGTCTTGTGTTGCAGTAAAAATATTGCCGTGCAGGCAGGAGGTCCTGAATTTCAGTGGAACAGTCGCCATTGTAATAGCGATAAAGTACGGAGAGGGCTGCTACATTCCTACGGTGGCTTAGGGTGTCTATGGAGGCGTGCGAAAGGGGCCATCACCAATGAGTTTGAGGGCGCGATTTTGCACCTTGTCGAGACAAGCCAAGGTGGTTTTTGGGGGCGCCTGCCCAGATATACGAGTTGTATTCAAGCCGCGGCCGAATGTAGGATTTGTAGATTTTAGTCAAGGCGGCTGGCTGGAGGAGGAACTTGCATCTCTTGAGAAATCCAAGGCATTGGGAGGCTTCTTTGGCGATTTGGAATATGTGATCATTCCATCGCAGATGCTCCGTTAAAGTTACCCCTAGGATGTTGACAGTTGAGTCAGCCGTTTCGATATCCCAAAGTGGACCGATTCGATATCCCAAAGTGGACATCAGTTGACGATGGTAAAGACAAGGTCTGGCACGTGCTTGTCTTATATTTTCGAAGGAGTAAGAAAAATGCAAGGTACCGTCATCAGCGAAGCAGTGAAGTGGGTTGGAGGGGATTAAGAGCAGATTTATTAATGAAGATTAGAAAAAGTACGGGTGAAAGAATTGATCCCTGTGGAACTCCGCCCGAAATGGCAATCTAAATAGATTGATAAGCATATTGGCATATAGAAATCCAGTTACGTTTAACCAAAAGCGAGAAAAAGGATAAAAAACAAAAACTCGTGGGACCAGGATAGAGAAACGAGAAACAAACCGCAATGGCAACATACAAAATCCAAGTAAAAATGAGCCAAGTACCTCATAATACCCCCCCCCCCCTACACAAAGTACAAGCGCGTCTTCTATACTACTCTCTTAAAAATCAACCCAAATCCAGACGCGCTGAATTGAGGTTTATTTCTGCTGCTGTTGCCTTGCTTGTATATTCATTTTTGCTAAAGAAAACCTTTTGTCCATTTTTATACAAGAACAAGAACACGAGAGCAGCAGCATCACTGCCACACAACAACGAAAAAAAGAAATCTATTTTCTCATTTCATTCAGAGCGAAAAAATAATTACAGAAATCCTGAAAATGAAATAAAACAAATACACACACACACACCAAAACAACAAAAAATGAAAAAATGTGAAGCGATTTTTGCGTTTTGTTTTAAGTTTTTTTTTTTTATTTCGCCAGCACCGAAACACAAAAACGGGCAATGAATTGTGCAGTAACGAGGTTCTTGGGCAGAGGTTTCGCGAGTTTTGGAAGAGATGAATTAAGTCCAAAAAAAAAAACAAAAAAAATATATATTTTCGTAATGGCATATAGAGGCACGATTTTTGGCGTTTCTCCTTTTAAATAGGGTCTGGCTTATTGGAGGAGCTACTCTTAAAATACAGAAACAAATTGCCTTGTTTAAGGTAAAATTATAGAACATCACCATTAAGTTTATGAACTTTCTCAACTCTTGTATCCTAGTACAAGAGGCACATATTAAAGCCTATTACTGCCCTGACTTAACTTCAACGGGTTTAACTGTGTAGTTAGATTGGACTTCGAAGGAGTAAAACATACCTACATACCCCGTTTATGACTAGGTTGAAAAGTTGAGTCGAGGTTGAGTTGAAATATCGACCACCGTATATGACGTAGAGTTGAGTTCACTTTGGGTTGAAATAGAGTTGTGTCAAAATTCGCATATATAGAAACATAAAAATTCAGAACGAAATAACTTTTTGTTCCTGTGCAAGCAAAAAAAAAACCACTGAACACAAAACTAATGCCGAAGACGGACTTCACGGATGGTAAACAAAACAAAACAAGTGTCACTTCAACCCAAATTCAACTCAACCCACGTATATGAGGGAAAATATCAACTCGATCCAGGTGGGAGAGCTGAGTTAGGTTGAGTGGACCCAGTTTCAACTCAACCCCGGTTTATGACTGGGTTGAACCTGGGTTGAACCTAGTCATATAAACAGGGTAACATAACTAATGACCTTCCTGCACCCTCGAAGGAGTTCTCCATGAAGATGACGGAACAGTCCTAAAATCGAATTATTAAGCCAACCTAGTGGTGGAGTGCGACGCCAACGCTATCCACATACGCTTTCGAGGATGCATGAAACGGGAAGAGTCACACTATTCAGTTTTATCATTAATTCAAGCCTAGCAGTGTATAACCTGAAAACAGCCCAACCTTCGTATTCCCAAGTTACAGAGGATTTCCAGGGTTGAAAGGAAGTCTTGGACATCTTGAACTGTTACGAAAACTGAAACATTCAAAGTAGAAAACTGGAGAGTATCACAGATCGATCGTCCTTTTTTGGATCACCGCGGTGCCTAAGCTTCATAATAAACCCCTGCCCAGAATTAACCTCCTTAACTGAACAGAAATCCAAGTAAAATTGATTGGTAGAATTTTGGATCAGGTCCTTGTAAAGTGCCCCCAGCAAAGGATAGACATTAATCTGAAAAGAGATACATGCTGGCGTTCGGTGCATGCGTCCGACAGATAGTTCCGTATTGCGTTCTCTCTTCTCTTTCGCGTATAAATAAAAAAAATCTAAGGGACGAGTGCTTGTGTTTATTGGGTGCGCGCTTGGGTTAGGGCATTTGAGGCTAAGTATATAGAATGTGGGAATGTGGAAAATATTGAAAGTAGATATCAACTTTTGCGTTGAGTACGTTCTGTTCACACGCAACTGTCAGATGGCATTCGAATGCATTTACTTTTATAATATCTATCGTCGCACGCACCGCGCGCACGCATGCATATGTCTCCAGCTAAGCATATAGGCGCCCGCAACATACTGGTATGCACGCTCCCGCTAAAGGCATGAAAATCTAAAAAAAAACATCCACTTGCCTGAGGAATGCACTCGCAAACAATATTCAAACCCCAAAGTTCAACTGTCAAAAGCAAACTAGAGCCTCGGCCGAATTCAAATTCCAACATTGCCGGAATTCCGACAGAGGCGAGCCTTGCGGCCATCTTTGTCAAGGCCTGACTTTGCGAGATAAGCTTTAATGTGTTCAATCCCATTTGAACGCATAGGTTTGATATGCTTGCAGCCAGGGGCCGTATTTGGTTTCTCGAGTCGATGGACTCGACTCGACAAAAACAGCTTCTCGATTTTCTTTAAGTTTCATATTTAGTTTCACGACCAAATCGACAGCTAAGCGCAGCCATACAAAACCATCAAATTGGATGGTATTACTCCAAGGCAGCAAATCACGTATATTTAATTAAAATAGAAATTGTTAAAAGTTTATTGCATGCATAAATTGAGCTTTTTAATAATCGTCAAACGTCTTTATCGACACGTAAAGAGACGATATTGTGTCGCCAAATGCCAATTTTTATTTATCGACAGACGATAATGTAGACTCGAGAAACCAAATACGGCCCCAGAGCTTTGGGCTTGGATGTGATCAAAGCACGCTTGGGTGTGTTTCGGCCCTAAATGAGTGAAAGTGATTTGGGTTTTTAAACGAACGGAGTTACACTTTTCTTTTTGAAGGTGTACTTTTGTGGTGGGATTTCAGACTCTCACTGCCCATCGATTTTGAGATTCCCAATTGTTTTGGCGCACGCCATATGTATGAAGTTACATGTAATTATCAATTTTTTTTTTGTTTGAGGAGCCTTTTTACTGCATTATAGCGCATTATTATAACCAAAAAGGCATGTTATAAAATAAACGAAACAAAAAAAAAAACTCAGTGAAAAACGAGAAAGATAGTTTTTAACAAAACTACCAGAAACAGCAATAATAATAATCAACAACAACAACAGCAACCAACAACAACAACGTCTTAAAGAAGAAGGAATTCAACTTAACAGAAGAAGAAATCCCACTAACAGAAAAAAATACATATGGGGCTTGTTGTGTGCTAATAAAAGTATAAGCGACGAGATGAAAAAAAAAACAAAAAAAAAACAAGCCAAACAAAAACAATACCAAAAACGGAAGAGAGAAAATGAGAAAAAAATAAAAATGGAAAAACACAGAAAAATTTAAAAAACAAAAAAAAAATTTTTCCAGCAACAAAAATCAAAACACAACAAAGAAAACTCAAGACCTTATTCTAAGAAAGATTTATGAGCGCCCCTGTCTTCCGTCGTCGACAGTTCATATATTGTTGTTGATATTTCGTACACAAACAAGGACTCATTTTTTTTTCTTTTCGTGCCGCCGTTTCTCCCCTCCATTTAAAATAAAAATAAAAAATAATATCTCTTTCTCTCTGTTTCACTTGCAGCCCTACTTTAAAAAATGTGTCCATCTCTTTTTTCGGTTCCTGGTCTTATAAAAGATCACTCTTTCTTTCTTATACGGTTTTTGTATGAATTTTTGGACAGATCGGACGCATGTCAGAGTGACTTTAAAAGTATAAGTTCGTTTCCCCCCCACTTCTATTTTTTCGAAATTTCCCCTTATTTTTTAAAATCCTTATACTCTGGAATATTTTGTATAGGTATTATAAAAATTCATTTGTGTTTGTGTATGCGCGTTTTTTTCCAAGATCTTCTTAAGAAGGCATAAGTGATCGAGAGGATCGTCTTGGATGAATTTTCTTCTTCTTTGATATTTTTTTTTTGGTTTCTGTTTGCTGTCGTTGTTCTTGTTATAGAGCTGCGCGCGCTCCTGCTTAATTCCACTAACGAAGCGAAAAGAACATGTAAAGGAACAACGAAAAATACGATTCATCCCAAAACTAACACAACAGCGCAGAAGCAGAAGCAACAGAACAGAGCGCAACAACAAGAACAACGAAAGAACGAAAAAAAAAATTAAACCAGAACTGTGAAGAGTGAAGAAAAAAAAATTAACGAAAAAGAAAACAATAGAGAAGAAGAATAAGAAGTAGAAGACCTCTTTGCGTTTGGAGACGGGCAACGTCTGCGGGCCCGAGATCTGAGAGAGGCTACACAAAATTCCTGGAATCACAAGAAGCAAAATGAGTGGGAGGTAGAGTGTATATAGCCGCAAATCTAAGAAAAGTGGTGATCATGGACAGAACATATTTTTTCTTATTATTTTTTTAGGCACTAAACTTTTATGTGTGTGTGTGTGTTATTTGCCTTATTCTTCTTCTTCTTCATCGTCTTCCTTGTCCTTTCTCGTTTCGAAATTAGAATAAATAAAAAAAAATAGAATTCCTTTTGAACTATCTTGTCTCTTTTTTATTAGAGATTTTCTACCACACCCTATTATAAATTAGACACAGGAAATTTTCAACAAGTTGAAAAAAAAAAATTGTATATAGGCGCCAAATGTCCCTAAAGAAGACGGGCGACAAAAAAAATTGCGTGAACACGACCAATTTTCACCAAATTCCCATTTTTTTTTTGGACAGTAGCCCAAATATTCATTTTGGAAAAAATGACGTCATAATGAGAGAGGATGGATCTCTGGAATATGATCGCGAGGTTTTTTGATTGATTTATAATATTGTTATATAGCGATAGAATGATGAATGATAACAAGCTGCACACGTGGTTGTTTCTTTTCTTTCTACTTAAGGGTCGTCCATACAGGGCCGGCGCTTGGTTTTTTTTTTGCGCCCGGTGCACTGTGAAATATTGCGCCCCACATAAGTTGTTCATTTTCGAACGCACTTTTTTTTGTGTGGCAAGATGAAGCTTAGAAGTCACCCTTTGTACTACTAGTCCGTCATGTCTTACAAGTCATGGTGCAATGTATAGTAGTAAGCTTGATCTGAAGGAAAGATGAGATGGGATAGGTTAGGGGTCTGGAGGGTGCATGAGTAGATGTCGATGAACGTTGCGTTTGAACTCTGAGATGTTATATGAGCTCGGAAACACCGGCTGCGGAAGAGAGTTCCACAATCGAGTTGTTCTATTTATAAACGAACTGCTAAAACGCAATGTGCGTGAAGGGGAGGGCTGAAGGGTGAAGCGGTGAGCCGAGTTGGCTAGTCTTGTGTTGCGGGAGAAAAATTGCCGTGTAGGCAGGAGGTTTTTGATTTCAGTGGAGCAGTCGCTATGAAAATAGCGATAAAACTTGCTGAGCCCTGCGACATTCATACGGTGGCTTAAAGGATCAATTCAAAGGGTGCAATCGCCAATGAGTTTGATGTCGCGGTTTTGCACCTTGTCTAGCCAAGCCAAGGTGGTTTTAGGGGCGCCTGCCACTAGGACTTCTAGATTGTAGCCAAGGCAGCTGGATGAAGGAGAAACTTGCATCTCTTAAGGAATCCGAGGCATTGATACGCTTGTTTGGTGACTTGGAGTATGTGATTATTCCATCGCAAATCGTTGGATAGAGTCACGCCGAGGATGTTAAGATATGGATCAGCTGTTATATTATCCTCGCCCACTGAAATGGAGGGAAGGTTGGTGCAGGTTTTAGTGGAGAATAGACCGTACTTGGTTTTGGTTTCATTGAACTCGACACGATTCCTGCGGCCCCAATCAAGAATGAGTTTAATATCCGCGTTAAGAGAGTTGGACATGAGTTCGCGTTCAAAGAGACAAGTTCTGGCACTTGCTTGTCCTATGTTGTCGGAGGGGTATGAGTAACGCAAAGTACCGTCATCGGCAAAACTATGAAGTGGATTGGAGGGGATTGAGAGCAGATCATTAATGAATATAAGAAAGAGAGTAGGTGAGAGAATCGCCCCTTGGGGAATGCCGGCCGAAATGGAATGAGGGTTGGATTCGACGCCATCCAATACTACCTTGATTGAACGGCCAGAAAGAAAGCTCTCAATCCATTTCCTTAGAACTGAGTCAATACCAATAGCTTGGAGTTTCGACAGCAGAGCGGGATGCCATACTCTGTCGAAGGCCTTGGAGATATCTAGAGCAACCAGACCAGAGATATCTAGAGCAACCTAGAACAATACCTAGATCTACAACTTGATCGACACACGGTCTAATGCCTTGTCGTTGAGATAATATTCCTGTAGCTGGGTGTTTCTTTTACGGGGAGAAGGTAATAACATGACATTTGCTGATGTTTAGTTTTGCAACGCGGGTTTAGCTTTGTTTGAAAGAAAGTTACGTCGACCTGGGACCTTATGACATTATAAATTTTGAGATCGTCGGCATAGAAGAGATGCGGAATATTTTCTAGTGTATCCCCGACAGGTCTGAGATAAATATATTGAATAACAGAGGGCCTAGATGGCTACCCTGAGGGACCCCGGAAGTTACTGCGATTTCTTTTGACAGAAATCCTTGGAATCTGTGACAACCTGAGTTCTGTTGTCGAGATATGATTTAATCCATTCCAGGACAGGACCTGATATTCCAAATTTAGGTAGTTTTTTACTTAAAATATGATGATCAACACGATCAAAGGCTTTGCTGAAATCAGTATAGACCGTATCTATTTGATGACCCTTCTCCATAGCACATAGCAGATTGGAGGTTAGAATCATAAGGTTTGTAGTAGTCGATCGTCCCTTTCTGAAACCATGTTGCTGTTCATTAAGACATGGGTCGATTAGAGGGGCAATCTTATCGTAAACAAGTTTCTGAACTTCAATTCTTGCAAAGCAAACATTTTCACACATTGAACTCAGGTTGAATCTGGGTTGAACCTAGTCATAAACGGGGTATATGCTACTTTCTGGCGTTCGCATCAAATTTTTTATATAAGATTTAGCCATATTTTAAGACAACCTTTCACACATACATAAGTCGACAGCAGGCCATGGCCTGAAAGTTTTCGCCACACCACCCCGGCCGCCAGCTGGAAAGGTCCTGCAGTCCAAGAAAACTGAAAAAATATTTATATGAGTGGACAGTAGTTGTCATCAGATTGTGCCTGAAGATCTGAGGTGTGGTAGCACGTAAGTTGCTTCAATCGACCACTTCATACAAAATTTTTTTGAAACACTTGTATAAAGAGGTCGACTGCACAACTTACGTGCTGCCATCCCAGAACTATTCTATTCAGTCTCAAGCCGCGAATTTACCGCACGAACTCCCGCATCGTATCCAGTCGGACCTGAAAGCTAGGCGACGCGAACTAGGCGCGCAAATCAATAACCCTCGAAATTCACGCTTGTTCACGGGTGTTCACGGCGTGAGTCTGGTGGAGCTGCCTTAAGGCACAAACATACTAGCGCATAGACGGTGACGGCGGCCACCTGCAAGAGAATTTCCCATACATTTAATTTTTCCGCGCCGCCTGTGTCCATTATGTCAGCAAACATGGTGGTCCGTGTATTTTATTAAAGGTTTTTCCCAGTCACCAATCTGTTTGTGCCTTTAAAGTTTTCGTTGAGGTCATGCACTTGTATTAAACAATCTGCTATGCTAAACTGTCGTCTTTGCCTGTGTGTGTGTGTGTTGTCTGCTGAGAATCATGACGTTACCTGCATGCCACGGCCTGCCAGACAGATTCGTGGGGCCAGTTCACGCAATTCGACGTCGACTGAAAACGACACTAAGTGCGCTCAAAAACCTTACTATGGTTAACTATCGGAATTTTTGAACGTCAAAAAAATTATGCTAGTGGTCATGGTGTAGTGAACCACGAAGTTTTTGAACGACAAAAGTTTACCACAGTTAACCATAGTAAGATTTTAGAACGCGCTTCGTGTCGTTTTCAGTCGACGTCGAATTGCGTGAACTGGCCCCTGAAGTCCTCATCCCCCTGTCAGACTGAGTATTGCATTCCCTTCGTCGGGCCGTGCCTGCGGGACTGGCCTGCCGGCGACCTGAAGTTGAGAAACATGTTTTACTTAATTTAACCCAGTTTTCTAGCAATTTTACACTGTTTCTTGGGGAAAAAAAATTACGTGATATTTGCCGCGCGATCCCCCTTCTCCCCCACGTGAGATTTGGTGAGGTTCGGCTCGCCCCCCCCCTAAACGCCTTACGTAATTAATGGACGACTCCTTATATTGATAAGCAAAACGAACGCGAACCAACAGAGACAGAGGGCTGGAAATGGAGTTTTCTTCTACACACTTTCTATTAAGTGCTGATCTCACTGCTGAAGATCGCTTCTAATTTAAATTAGATTAATAAACATTTAGCGTTTGTTTCTTGCTACTGCTTCTTCTCCTGCTTCTAAGGGAATATATGTAGATGATACTAAATTTAATGAAAAAAAAATAAAAAAAAATACGATCGCTCACGATCACTTTAAAAAAAAAAAATCTGTTTTTCGCTGTCGCCCTCTATACGAGAAAATTTTCGACACGATCTCCTCGCTGGATCAACTACTTTTTGTATAGATATCGCGCGTATTTTTTTGTATTTTTTTTTATTCTGTTTTGTGTTGCTGGAACATCTCTTCTCCCTCTGAGTCATACACCCACAATATTTTTAGTTTTGTTCAACTTGTTTCTTGTCGTTTTTTTTGTTTGTTTCCTTGTTTGTTGTTGGGTGTCGTCGTTGTTGAAGAAACACACAACGTTGATGTTGTGTATAAATTTTTTCCTCTTTTTCTTGCCTTTTTTACACGATATTCTCCACGCCATTTATAAAAGGCTGGTGGTGGTGTCGCCCGAGATGATATTTAGATGAAGGCACGAATGGGGGACGGGGGAGTGTTGATAGGTCATTAAAAATGATCGTTAGCTTGTTAAATAAAAAAAAATTAAAATAAAATACAAAAAAAAAAACTGCTGCGCTTTTTAACTTTCAAATTAATTTAAAGAAATGGGTGCTTGTTAACGTATTTTTTTTTTTGGTTCTTCTTCTTAATTATTTTTTTTTGTGTTTGTTTTTTGGGGTTTTGTTTAATTATGTTATGTTATTTATTTGACAAGAGTACACAAGATTACAATCTTTTAGAGTACATTACAAATGGCAGGGGCGGCGCGCTTTCATAGGTGCAAATGGTGCACTTGCACCGGGCGCAATTAGACTGGGCACCAAGTAAAAATGATAATGTGTTACCGTGACTTCATTTGGATATATTAAACGAACTGCACAAAGTGTTTGTGTCTTTTTCCATTGTCCTTTGTACGGTGCGGCAAATCAATTCCATTTCGTTCTCCTGTTTTCGTCGCTTATCCTTTCTTGGCCGGCGGCACGGTGCCATAGTTCTTGATTTGCATTTCGTACCTGTCGTACTATTATAGATCAATAATTCGACGGGAGACACCTGGATTGCATCTATTCTGAAGCTGTTGAAAGCGCCGAAGTTGCTAAAAGCGCCTTATTTGTCCAGAAGGAGGCTGTCAAAGTGGACTGTTATTATTTTAGGCAAGATTATACAGTAGAAACTAATAAATGCAGTTCAGTGATCACTGATTATTGGTTTCTCCTTAAAACAGCTAGGGAAGTACACCGTTAAATATTCTGGAGCAAATTATGCGGTTGGTAGATGTGTGAAGAATGGTGGCAGTGGCGCCGAAGGCCTTCTAACAGAAGTTTAAGCAGTACTAAGCTTATAGAAACAGCATTAGCGGGAGAGTTTTGTGAAGTTAAAGCGCAAGCAAACCTAGCATAAAAGCAAGATCACGAAGCTGATCCTGATTGGACACAGGCTTCCATAGGTGGATTGGTGTACTTGCACCGGGTGCAATTTCAGAAATCAATCAATTTCAGATTTTAGGAAAACAATTTAAAACTTGAGAAAGTGCTCCCGTGCCTTCATTTTCATATATTAAAAGAACTTCACCGAGTTTTTGTGTCTTTTTCCAATACCCTCCACTGCTAAAAAAAAGCTAACAGCTGATGGGGGCGCAATATGGCATACTGCACCGGGCGCAAAAAAAATCAAGCCCCGGCCCTGACAAATGGTAAATAATACTAAATTCTTACAACTAGCTTAAGATAAAGGAGCCACAAGATTTTGAAAGAAGTAAGAGAGAAGAAAGAAAATACGAAAGATGTAGGTAAGGACAGTAGAGTAGTAGTACTACTGTGAAGCTGGAAGAGAAGCTAAAAAAATAGATGCTTGCTTTTTGAACATCGTGGCTGTGCTGATTTTTTTAGACGGATAGAGGAAGTCTATTCCAAAGTCTAGTCGCATGCATAAAGAAGGAACGACTACCAACCAGGGAACGATAAAAAGGGTATAAGCAGCTTGAATGACCTCAAGGACTGCATGGGGATAAGGAAGTCAGAGATGTTGCAAGGACGCTTAGAATAAAATATTTTATGTAGGAGAGTTAGTGCCATGACATTGAGAAAATGAAAGAGCCCACATCCCAGTAGTGAATTTTGCACGTCCGACACATGATCAGATCTACGGAGGTGAAAAACAAATCTAGTCAAAAGGTAGAGACAACGGCGACGAAGCGACTACAAAAGGTGAGTCCTTTAAGACTTGTAGTGGCATTTAAAAAGCAGAAGTGTATACCAATATATTGGAGTTTAGTCGGCATAGCATGTTGCCATACTCTGCCGAAGGCTTTGGAGATATTTAGACCAATCAGACCAGACTCGCCAAATCGATGGATAATTTGGCTCTGTCGAAAGCTTTGGAGATATTTAGACCAATCAGACCAGACTCGCCAAATCGATGGATAATTTGGCTCTGTCGAAAGCTTCGGAGATATTTAGACCAATCATACCAGACTCGCCAAATCGATGGATGATTTGGCTCTGTCGAAAGATTTGGAGATATTTAGACCAATCAGACCAGACTCGCCAAATCGATGGATAATTTGGCTCTGTCGAAAGCTTTGGAGATATTTAGACCAATCATACCAGACTCTCCAAATCGATGGATGATTTGGCTCTGTCGAAAGATTTGGAGATATTTAGACCAATCAGGCCAGACTCGCCAAATCGATGGATAATTTGGTTCTGTCGAAAGCTTTGGAGATATTTAGACCAATCAGACCAGACTCGCCAAATCGATGGATAATTTGGCTCTGTCGAAAGCTTTGGAGATATTTAGGCCAATCAAACCAGACTCGCCAAATCGATATGGATGATTTGGTTCAGATGCTCCTTCAGCCACACTTCGGTCGCCAGTAGAACTTTTCTTTCTGAACAAGTTAAATTCAAAATAATCCAAAGGCTTTCTATTGATTATTGCCTCCCGTGATTGTTGCTATTTGGGCGGATAGATTCATCATCATTTTTCAGAATGAACTGAAAACAGAGGAGCTAGTGTTTCAAAGAGCTTGAAATGGACTCCTTAAAAGTATGACAGGACCAAAAGGTTAACGAAGAGGTTTTAGCCAAAAAGTTGAGGCACACACACACACATTTCTTAGGTAGACCACCACAGGAGGAGAATACTGTCAAGGCCAATGGATTTATTGATGTCAATCTCTTTGAGACACCTATACACCATGTTTTTTGTTTTTTCTGTGTTCAAAATTGTGTAAAAATAAAAATTAAATAGAATTTCTAAGAATTCTATCAAAATTATTTTCTAAGAAATATTAAAACACGGTTTTAGATTATCAAAAAAAAAAATAAATAAATAAAAAATAAACAAAATAGCATCAATTACAAAAAGCAACAAACTTCCCTGCCCCCAGGAGCTTAACACAAAAAAGGTGAAAACCTTTAAGGAGATTCCTAGAAACACACAAAAACCTGATATTAGAAGTTAACATACATTTTTGTTTGCTTAACAATAATAATAATAATTTTTATTTTCCCCTCAAAAAAAAAAGGAAAGAAAGGTGTGCACAATCATATATATATATACATATATCTAGATAATCAAGCACCGGCCGTTAACCGCACACGCAATCCTCCTGCTGTACTACACACAAACAGTCAGGTAGAGAGATATAAATCCTGGGTACTTTAAGGTAAAGATATACCTCCTGTCCCGTTTTCCCGTGTCTTTTTAGCATCTTTGATTAAATCAAACAAAAAAAAAATCCGTCCTACCTACCTACCCTCCCACCACCACCACATGACCCAAGAGAACCACTCTTTTCCTGCATATACACCAGAAGACGTGTGTGGGGAAGATGATTATAAAAAAAAGTGGATTTTCTAGATATTAAAGCGAACAAAAAAAAAAACTAGGTGTGAGAAGGACTACACAGCCTCTGCGATGATAAGTATCGACTTTATCTCATTATCAGAGAGATAGAATAAAATTTCACATCACCGTGTCTCACCTTTGTAAATATACAGTAGAGGGGTGTGCTTGTGACGAGATATATAATAATAATGATGATTCCTGTCGTGTGTGTCATATAATAAATCAGCCTTATTCTCGTTGTCGAGTGACGTGACAAATGTGTCACTTCGACCTTAAATTGGTATTTCTCATTGTCAATCTAACACGACTTCTGGCTAATAAATCGACAAAATTCGTATTTAATTGTGTCGCAAGGTGTCGTGTGAAGTGACATTTTTGTCGATACGTGTATAGGTATAGGACAGCTTCATACCACCGCTTTCCTCGTAGTCACGTCACTCGCCAACGAGAGAGAATACGAGAGAATCTATATAAATATAATTGGAGTGTCTGTCTGTGATTTCAAAATAATTGTGTTTTTTTAATTTTATATGGTTATTTACATGATTTTAAAACGAAATCACGCATTTTTAAAATTTTTGTCTGTCTGTATGTCTGTGTGTCCGTATTTCTGTGTGTCTGTATGTCTATTTGTTCCGGCTAATCTCGGAAACGGCTAATCCGATTGGGATGGGGCTTTCGCTGGAAGATTCAGTATTTTGGCGGGCATGTTTTAGGCTATTTATATGCACTATATATTAGCTCTACCTGTATGTATGTATGGATGTATATATGTCGACAAATCTTGAAAATTGTTTTTGACCCACTTCCATATAATCGATCAGCTTCAAATTTTGCACACATGTACACAGTTCAAGTGACAATGCAATTTGATCATTTTATTAAAAAAAAAATCAAGATGGCCGTTTCAAGATGGCGGCCGAATTTCGCAATTGTGCTCGCTGACCGCCCGACATGGGCATCAAATGAAAGGGAATGATAAGTATCATATAATTACCTATTTGGTGTCATTCCAAATTCAAAATGGCGGCCGGAACAAAATGGCGGCCAACACAGATGGCGGATTAACTTTTTTATTTACATCACGATCGGTATGGGGGGTATCAAATGAAAGGATATGACAAGTAGAATACTATTAGCTGGGTGGCGTAATTCCAAATTCAAAATGGCAGCCAACACAAAATGGCGGACTACCGTTTTTTTTACAATGCTCTCGGTATGGATACCAAATAAAAGTGTATGAGTAAGCTGGGTGACCTCATTTTAAATATCGATCACCACAAAATAACTGAAGACATATAATAATAAACTAAAAGGTAGAAAACTAAAAATATAGTTTTAAAAACTTAAAAATATGCTTTTGTTTAAAAATGAACTAAAAAGTAAAAAAATTATGTTGAATGAAAACTTTTTTGCTCAAGCCAGTATATATATATATAATATATGGGGCGCTAGCGAAAAGTTGCAGTAATATAATAAAATAAGAATATAGGTAAAGTCCCACGCTTTTTAACATTTCGAAAGGTAGAGATTTTGGCAACTTTACTCACATCAGGAAGAACAGCTTATTCTATGCTTAAGATACCGATCGAAGAAGATCATATGGAAAATCCTGCGTGGAATAAATCTAAAAACCTGCGTGGAAAAAATTTAAAGTTTTACAAGAGTACATGATGGCTTTCTGGGAATGCGATGAGTGTACTATGGCAAATAAACTATCTATTAACAGAACACCGCGAGATTTAAGATGTAAAAACCAATTATTTTGGGGAGTAACTGTTTTTTATTGGCATAGATTCCGGGCAAATGTTGCCGTGTGTCCGGACAAATATGTGGCCCGATGATATTGATGCATGTCTGAAATGATCACACATTTAGAGACATATTGGAAAAACGCTCATTTAAAGCAAAAGATGAGAACGCAATCGGAAAACTCAGAATTCAGTACCTACTATTCGCCTCAACATAGGATATACAATAGAAAATGTTCTGAGATTAATGAGAATGATGACAGTGAGCTGCTGCTGTGATGTTGTTTGAAAGTTCGTAATAGACGAGGAAATTTTGATGAGCGACATTTATGACGATTTCGAAAATATAAAACTCAACTAAATCGACTCAACTCAGTAATGCCACAAACATTGTAATACTTACAAGTGAAACATCTAACGTCGTTTATAAACAAGCGTTACAGTGGATTGTTAACCAGTGCCGTGCGGGCGGTATGACCGGAAACGACGAAACACGAAAACGGGAAGCAGCAATCTTAGGATCAAATCAATAGTATCGTCTTATAATGTTGGGGCGATCTTCATCTCAAGCCATGTTCGCCATTGGGGCAAGTTCAGGTTGCCAATTATCTGAGAACGTCAAAATCTACGCGCACAAGACATATTCTGAATAAAATTGGCTAGGTATCTGTTGTGCACGTAGTATAAAAGTTTTCCGATCAACCTGTAGCACTACGGTGATATGATATATATATGGCTCAAATCGTATACGTCATTGATATGTCAAAGGAGGGATAAGAGTCTATGCAGGTTTGAGCCGTGCATCATACATATCACCCTTGTGCTGTGCAGGCTGAACTGGAGGAGCAGGTCGGCCGAACAAACCTAGACCTATCGAAACATAAAAGCGAGATTTAAAAATAAATAAAAATTTACCGCTAAATATTTCCTTGGTGGTGTATGTATGGGGATAAATACCCCTCGTATATGACAGGCAAGAGAACACAGCTGATACCCACCCGGCATATTCGCTTGTTATCATCGTCGTATCTTGAAGCTTTTATAGAACTGATATCATTGAGGAGTATCAGTGCCGCTTCTATATCTGCTCTACGGTCTCATACTCTACACCAGCGGTCGGGGAACTTTTTTAATCATTACCCCAAAATATTTTTGTGTAAGTTGATATTACCCCATGGCGAAGAGCAACGAAATCGCCTTTTTTTAGCATCTTTCATATTATAGCCCCCCCATTATAATTTTGAAAAGAAAACAATAACTAAAAATTTAAACATCATTTATTCAATTTATCAATGTAATACCTAGTAATACATAACGGTAATAATAGTAATATAAGTAATATATATGTATAACAAATTGAAATCCATCGGGGTACAATTGAGGGTTGACAATTTGGGGTACTGTAACATATTATAATAATAATAATAATAATGGTGGTACAAACAAAAATTAAAATTGAAAAAATTAGAAAAAAAAGAATAATTGAAAACATTCTTCCTTCACGTTTTGGAGAAATGATGTTGTTTCCTGTTCGATACAATGTTGATGTTGTTTCATGTTCGATAAAATTGGGACTTTTTGATGTAAGAGCGATTTGAATACAGTCTTCGGCGTGAAATCGATTTCTGTTCTTCGTTTTTATGTTCATTAGAGTGGAAAAGCCTTGTTCGCACAAATATGTTGTTTCAAATGGCAGCAATTTTTTAACCGTCTCTTCATGTGCAATTTTGAAAGCCTTTGCAGCTTTTGACATCCAAAAAGACGACAGATTTGGTTTACTCTCAAACTGAATACGTGCTTCAGTATTAGATCGAAGTTCAAGAATTACTTCTGCCACCCTGAAGGTTCCTCTGGTATCATAGCAATTTCATATTTAAAAGGATCCAACTGAAAATCTCTTTCTGAGTTTAATAAGATGTCTTACAATTGTATCCTTGATGTCAGCAAAAGTAATATTTTCGCAATCTTCCAAAAAAAAGGTAACCTTGAAAAAGAAGCTATCTTGTTCTGTTCTACTTTCAGTCTCCAATATTGCAGCTTTAATCCAAACGCTGACACTATTTCTCTCGCTGAAATGATATTAATATTCTTTCTTTGCAATTCTTTGTTTAATGATAAAATGGTGGTCTTGTCAGCAACTAACTAGTAAAAACTCGCTCTCTGACTAGTCTGAGCAGGTAGCCGGGGCTGTGCTTTACTGCGCAAAGATATAACTCGAGGACACTCTAGTGGTGGGGAGTGAGATGGCGTGGCCTGCATATGTCGCTAAATTGTTTAGGTAGAAAAAAATACTAACAGGTTTATAAAATAGGAACTAAAAATATATACTTTTTACTCACAAAAGTTTCATTTTTACCCCCAAAAATTTCATTTTTACCCCATTTGGGGTAATTTACCCCGGTTCCCCGACCGCTGCTCTACACGGTCTCTATAGTATACACGACGATCGACTCTATAGTATACACGATGGCGTAGCTTCTCGTGTCCACATGTGAAGCGGGGTAACATTCAAATAGTGTATATCCATTTGGCCGCTCAAATTGTGCATTGATTTTGGATGACCCAAACGGAACCGGGTACAAAATAGTAGTAATAATAACAACACGACAACAACAACACCGGCAGCAACAGCTCAGGCACCGACCGATGTCGATAGGGGCGACGAGACATCGTGGGTGGAAATGAATGAATGAATGGAGAATGGCCGCATGCATATTGGCGGGGAGATCTTTGTTTACTGTGTTGTGTTGTATACCGCATGCATGCATATACGTGGTGTGGTGCATTGCCGCTGCTGCTGCTGCGGTGCATATATAATTACCGCCCTAGATGCACACATGTCGTCCGTCGTCGTCGTCGCCAAACGATGAAAAACAATTGAATAGAGTGAGGGGGAGGAATATGATGATGATGACGATGCACTTGTGCTGCACTCGCAGCAAACACCGACACACCAGCATTTGCCCCTGTTGCATTAATTTTCATTTGGGCGTTATGTGGTGGGGGAAAGGAGGTGATTGGTAGTGGGGGAAAGGAGATGATTGGTGGTGGGGATGAATTTTATGGAGGGGAGGTGGCTAGTTGAAAGGGGAAGAGTGTTTATATGTTATTTATGAAAATTGACATTAATTTTTGTTGCTGTTGTAATTTTAACAACTTTTAACAAAAAATAAAAGTTTTCACCTTAAAATTATTTTTTTAAAAAGCGGGGAACTTTACAAGTGCTTGTGTGCACCTTTTTTGGGAAGAGGTAAGCACACACAAAACAGAACAGAACAGGACAGAATGCGCCCCGCTCAAGCTCCTCAAATCACCAGGTAGGAGGGAGGATTTGTTCTGGGTGTGTGTGTGTGTGTAAATGTACCTTTTTTAGCCATAAGCCAAAATGAGTACACTACATAATCTGTTAGCAAGCGGTAAGAGCGGTACAAATAATCTTTGCCTTGAATATTTAACAGCGCTTTCATTATAGATTATAGCATTGAGCACGCATGCGCTAGTAGTAAAACATGTTATGTGGTGGGGGAAATGCGTTTTTTGGGGAGGGGTTGGTTACATATGTATGTATATTAATATATATATATATATATATATGAATGTATGAAGAAAATTGACTATGAAAATTATAATTTTCCCCTACTTTTTTCGTTTTTTTTTTGTTTTTTTATTATTATTATTGAAACAAGGCGAAATGTGTGGTGTCTCTGGTGGGTCTCATGAAATTTTTCATGAAATGAAGTTTAAGCGGCGGCTCGTTGTGTTGTGTTTATAGGAAGAACGCAGAGACGGTCGCGGTTGGTTGTGTGTTTTTGTTGTGTGCGCGACTCTGTTATAAAATAATCCAAGAAGTTCTCTGGTTTATAGAGAGACGGTGTGATCTCTTTCTTCGAGAGGAGATTTTTGCCCGTAATATATATATATACAATATATTTTTTTTTGCTTGCTTTTTTTTTATAAATTTTATTATTATTTTTTTTTTTTTTGGTTTTGTTTGTTAAATAAAATATTTACGACGGTTTGGTTGTGTGTTCGCGCGCGCACTCTACATACGTTGTAGATAGAGTTTGCCTGTTATCGTCGTCGTGTTGTCCGTTGATTGTCATCGAAGAATAAAAGACTAAAAAACATATTTCTGGTATAACCAAAAAAAAAAAACAAGAAAACAGCATCGAGGCAATCTTCCCAACATCATTTTCCGGGGGGGAACCGGACAAATTTAATAATAATGCGGTGTGATTTTTGGGGGGGGGGGGGCGATTTATTTAAATTAAAAATTTTGAGAAAGAAAAAATTAAAAAATAATAGTAGTCTTAAAAAAAAAACTAAAAATTGTCGCCGTTTTTTCGATATATAATTTTTTTTTCCCAAAAAGTCACAGCAACAAGAACATGAAGTATATCTAGATATATTTTTGTTGTTGTTGTTTGTTGTTGCTGTTATTATTGTTGTTGTTAAGTATAGTAGTTAGGGAACCAGTTTTGTTGTGTATAGGATCTCAGTTGCCGCAACGAGATGGAACGCAAGATTTTTGTCACCTACGTTTACGTCGTCTCTTGTTTCTATACATACTGCACAGAACTTTTATTTTTTTTTTGTTTTTTTAAATTGCTTCGTGTATTTCTCTCAGCGATTTAACAATAAACAGCAGCAGCAGCAGCACAAGCACCAGCTACAAGAAGCCAGCTTAGAGATACCGAGAAATATACCGTATAAAGACAGACTCTTGTATATACTACAATCGTGTGGTGCTCTCTGGCTATAAAACGCGCGCCCCTTTTGACAAAAAAAATGTTTTTGGTCTACACAGTAGTGTATAGCCGCATAGCACAAGTGACTATACTGTACTTTAACCAGGGACATTATATATAAAATTTTATATGTAAAAGTACTTTGCAAAAAAAAAATATTCAATTTAGTCGAAGTAACTAAACTAAACTAAAAAAAAATTAATTTTTTGTTAACAAGTTTGGGCCGCCTTTTATTTTATTTATTATTATTATTATTTATTTTACGGTGTCGTCTCTTTATTAAGTTTTTTTTTTTTAATTTGTGCTGTGTATAGAGTGTCGTTGTCGTTGCCGCTGCTTTTACTACTGACCTTACCGTAGTCGATGTTTTGATCTTCTTCTTATTAGTATAGACGTCGTAGTCCGTCGTCGTTGTCGTTGTCGTTGGTCGTTATCGTCGTTGTCGGCTTCACAAAATATCTTCTTATACCAATTGGTGTTATTGTTGTTGTTGTTGGTTGGTTGGGTTATACAATTTCGATTTCGATTGCCATCGTCGTCGTCGTCGTTGTTGTCGTCGTTGCCATCATCGTCGTCGTCTTTCTCGTCGTTCCAATCGTCGTCGTCGTCGTTAGTCGTTTCGTGTTTTTTAGTTATTGCTGTCGTCTTCCTTCCTCATAATCATCATCATCATTTGAAAACGTCGTCGTCGTCGTCGTAGTCGTCGTCGTCATCATCATCATAGTCGTTCAATTTGTACATCGTTGTATGGTCGGTCGTATCGCGTGTGTCCCGTGTGTGGCTTTTCATTTGACAACAAGATACCAAAAAACACAACACAAGAAGAGAAACAACAAAAAAATATATATATATAAGAAATTGATATAAAAACAATAAAAAAAAAATTTATATATATACAACAACAACATAATAATAATAACAAAACAACAAAATATTAAAAAAAAAAGCCAAAAACAATCAAGAGAAATATTAACAAAATTTTGCAGTAATATACATTTTTTTTTTAAAAATTCTTAATAAATTTGAAACTAAAATTTTATAAAAAATAATAATAAAACACATTGTTTTTATTGTCCGCCCGCACGGTGTGACAATACAAAAAAAACACGTTTTTCTTTCTGTTTTTCAATATAATAATAATATTAATTTTTCTATTTATTATTATTATTATTCTATTTTTTATTCAACTTTAAAAATAACGAATTTTCGCGCAATTTTCTTCTTTTCTTACGCCCCCCCCCCCCTTCCTATTTAGTTTTACATTTCTTGTACAATTTTTAGTTTTTTTTTTAAATAATATTATTAATTATAAATTTAAAATAAATAAATAAAATTTACTTGTGGTGATGAAGATCAAAAAAAAAAAATAAATAAATAATAAATGTGAAATTTTATATATCGCGCCAAAAAAATAAATAAATAAATAATATGAGAAAATATGGAAAGAAAAAATCCACACTGTGAAAAAAAAATATATATATATATATACATAGTGACAAAATAATAATAAATAATATTTCCGAATCGAAAATATATTTAAATATAAAATTTTTTTAGTGTGTGATTTTTAATTTTTGTGTTTTTTTTTAAATTAAATTAATTTTGAGAAAAGAGAGAAATTTTTTTTTTATAAAAAAATCACAAGTGAAATTATTATTAAAAAAAAAAAATATGTATCGAATGTGTGAATAAAGATAAAAATAAAAGTTGTGTGATAAAAGTTTTTTTTTTTGAATGAAAATATATATATATATATATAAAAAAAATTTATAATATATGTAAAAGAAAATAAAAAAAAGTGCCACATTTTGTATAATTGTTAAAAGATCAATCCGGGGTTTTTTTTCTGTATTTAATCCTAAAATTTTTTTTTTTTGGTTTTTTGGTTTAATTTTTTATTTTTCTGTAAAGTAAAGTTCATCATCAATCACACAAAAGTGAAAATAAATATATTTATATATGTATATATAAATAAAAAATTTTGATAGTGTACAGTGAAATAAGTGAAATTACAACAAAATAATAAAAAAAAAAAAGAATACCTAAGAAAAAGGATAACAGAATATAAATCAAAAAAGAAAATCAGTTTTCCCCCATTATTATTATTAAAAAAATAAGATCAATCAACAAAATTCATCATCATCATCATCAAAGATATCAACAACTCTCCTCCTTCAAACGTACGCGAAATTCTACGAAAACATCTAAAAAAAAAAATAACCAGGAAAAAGTAAATGCATTATTTTTATTATTTTATTTTTAAACTAAAAACCTACTAAATTAAAAAATCCAAAAAATTTTAAAACTATATATATATATATATTAAGAAATACCGTCGCTCTTTTCGAATTTCGAATATATTGAAAAATTTTCAAACGAATCAAAAAAAAAAGTTTAAATCCCGTCGGTAAAATCGTGGCACAATCTTTTTTGGTTGTATATTTGTTTTGAGGGGGTTTAATACTTTTTTTTTTAATTATTATTATTATTAATTAACAAAACATACTAATAATATTTAATTAATATTATAGATTAAGTAGGGTTTTTATTTATTTTAATTTAGAGGTGTATGTTATGTGTGTTTGTTGCGCGAATAGTTTTTCGTGAGATTTTTGGGTGTCTATCTATATGGAATATTAAAAGTCCGTCATACCATGGCTTTGGTGTGGTTTTATTTAAATAAAATTTATGAGTCGAGGAGATATCAATTGCTTGTAAACTTTTTATAAATTTATATAGTTTTGGGATTGTGCATAAATTTTGTTTTAATGGCTTTAAACAGGGTAGTTAATATAATGTATGTATATACTTAAGCGAAGATTGAAAAAGTAATTTTTAAGCAACTTATTTCGTATATTGAAGAAAACTGTCTTCTTTCTGAATGGCAATCTGGCTTTAGAACGGGACATAGTTGTGAAACTGCACTACTAAAAGTCTCATCTGATATCTATGATGCTTTGGACAACCGTAAAGTAACTTTCTTGACTTTACTCGACTTCTCGAAGGCATTTGATTCGGTTGATCATGTAAAGCTCTTACAGAAATTCGGTAGTAATTTCGGTCTTGGTTCTCCATCCATCCAATGGCGCTACAGACCAAATCGAGCCTTGGCCTCCTCTAGGGCATTTCTCCAAGTTTGACGGTCCCTTGCAGCATGTCTCCAGTTCCGGATGTTGAAAATTGACTCTGCGTCAGCCGTCACAGAGTCAATCTATCTCCTCCTGGGTCTACCTACTGGCCTAATTCCCGAAAATTCTGATGCCATAAGCCGTTTTGGGATACGATTGTCCTCCATCCTGATTACGTGGCCGGCTAGTCTCAGTCTGTTGATTTTTATTAAAGTTGAGAATTGTGGGTCGTCAAAATTTTCATACAACTCGTTGTTGTATCTTCTTCGCCATATCCCATCCTCTATGATTGGGCCTATTATGCATCTGAGAATTTTCCTCTCAAACCTGTTGACTCGTTCCTCTATGTCCTGGGTCATAGTCCAAGCCTCGCTACCATAACACAGTACTGGTCGTATTACTGTTTTGTAGAGTGAGAGTTTCGTTTTCCTGTGTACAAATCTTGGGTGCAGGATTTGTTTTTGAGCATAAAAGGCTCTATTAGCAAGTAGTATTCGTCTGGTTATTTATTCTTTTTCTTCGTTTCTTTTTGTGATTGTAGACCCAAGGTAGACTGTTTTATCGACTACTTCTAGGCTATGTTCGTCGATGGTTATATTTCTTCCCATTCTAAATCTTCCTGCTCTGGATTGTTGCATCACCTTCGTTTTTTCTTCATTAATCTTCAGGCCTATGTCCTTTACCGCCTCTTTTAATTCGACATAGACTTCTTTCGCTGCCAAAAAGGACCTTCCCACGATGTTTAGGTACGTCATCCGCATATCCAAGTAATTGTACCCACTGGGTAGCTATTGATGCACTTCGCTGGACTGACGTTTTCCTTATCACCCATTCTAGGGCCAGGTTGAAAAGCATGGGGGCCAGCCCATCTCCTTGTCTAAGCCCTTGACGTACTTCGAACTCCTCTGTTACAACATTTTTGATTCTTACTTTCGCCAGTGAGATATTTGTGGCACATTTGATCAGTTGTACCAACTTTGAGGGGACTCCTATTTCCGATAAGACCTCGTATAGCCTCTCTCTGTTTATTGAGTCATATGCCTGTTGAAAGTCGACAAATATCTGATATACATCTATATTCCTTTCCCAGGTTTTCTCCAGAATTTGCCTTAAGGTCAGCAGTTGGTCCGATGTTGACCTGTTTGTCCTAAAACCAGCTTGATATTCTCCTATAAGGCTTTCCGCTATAGGTTCCAGTTTTTGTTTCACAAGGATTGTGAAGATTTTGTAGCTGGTGCTGAGGAATCAGATGCCTCTGTAGTTTTTGCAGTTTAATTTATCTCCTTTCTTGTATATTGGACATATAATCGCTTTCTTCCAGTCCTCTGGTAAACTTTTCCCTCCCAGATGGTGCATATGAGTTCGTGTAAGGTTTGTAATAGTTGGGGTCCTCCTACCTTTAGCAGCTCAGCTGCTATTCCATCGGCGCCAGGCGATTTGTTGCTGTTCTGCCTTTTTACAGCTTCCCGCACCTCATCCAGTGTTGGTGCTCCTATTGAGATGTTATCTTGGGGAATTACAAATGCCTCTGTCTCTGCATTCTCGTTTAATATGGAGATAGGATTCAATGGGCTCTAAAAATACTCTCTCCACCCTTCCTTTATCCTATCAGGATCTGCCAACAAGTTCCCATCTTGGTCCTTGCAGATGTCCGTTCTTGGCTGAAACTTATTGGTGATCTGGCGAGTTCCTTTGTACGCTTGTCTAATTCTCCCTTCATTGAAGTCTTCCTGTATCTGTAAGATATTCCTATTTAGATATTCCCTCTTCTTCTTTCTGCACAGCTTGTCTGCGAGTTTTCTTTTTTCCTTGAAGACTTCCATCCTTGCTCTTGTTGGCCTTGCGATGTACTCTCGGTGGCTCTGGTTTCTTTCTTCAATTGCGGCTCTACAGTTTTGGTCAAACCAATCAATTCTAGTCTGTCTGGGGGCCCAGCCTAGTGCCTCTTCTGCTGCCCCCTTTATGCTGCTTTTGACCTGTTCCCACTTGTCGTTGATGTTGGGCTGCTCATCTACCTCTCTCAAGTTTTGTACGGCAGCATGTTGGTAGGCATCTCTTATTTCCTCTATGCGTTTTACTTACTATCCGGGTTCTCAATTTCACTTTGACTAGATAGTGGTCCGAGCCACAGCACGCTCCTCTCATTGTTCTTACGTCCAGTATACTCGTGGCCCATCTTCTTTCAATTAGGACGTGGTCAATTTGATTATTAGTTACTCCGTTTGGTGACTGCCACGTCATCTTATGTATATCCTTGTGCGGGAATATTGTTGAACTTACTACCATTGCGTTTGAGCTTGCGAAATCGATCAATCGACTACCATTGTCATTGGTAACGTTGTGTAGGCTATGCTTTCCTATGACTCCTAGGAACTCCTCTTCTTTTCCTACTTTGGCATTCATATCTCCAAGCACCATTTTAATATCGTTTGACGGTATTAACCTGATGGTGTTTGTTAGCTCTTGATAGAATTCCTCTTTCTCCTCATCCGTTTTCTCTTCTGTGGACGCGTGGACGTTTATAAGACTGATGTTATGTAGCCTTGTTTTAATGCGAAGTGTGCATATTCTATTGCTGACTGGTTTGAAGTCTAGAATCAGTGATTTCATTTCCTTCTCTATGATGAATGCTACTCCGAACTCTCTTCTTCCATTTGATGATCCGCTGGAGAGTACCGTGTGGGTTTCTAGATCCATTATACCACTGTGGGTCCATTTTGTTTCTTGAAGGGCTGTGATCTTTATGCTATATTTTTTTAGTACTAATAAAAGCGAACGCAGAGCGCCCGTTCTGTTGAGCGTCCTGACGTTCCATGTTCCAAGATCGTATTCCATATTCCGTTGCCTGAGTCGTTGCCGTTGAGTCCGTCCTGTCCGAGGCCTGCCTTGAGGATTCGTGACGGGTAGGTTTTTACGGTGGAAGGTTGTCAGCCTGCCGCCCAACCCCCAACCTGGAGGACCAGTCCGGTATTTGCTTCGTTTTGAGGCGCGAAACACTCGCCTTTCATCCTCCTCAGTCTGTTACTCTTGTGTAGACAAGAGCATCCAGGGGACACCCGATGTAAAATCTACATCTTCGTGGAGGTTGAGGCAGGACTCGGTAGCATATCGGAAAATCTAAGATCGTGAAGACCTTAGATCGCAGGTGGCGTTACCCAGGATTTATCTCTTTGATGTACCGGCACCATCAAAGGTCCCTGAGGCCGTTGCTACCATTTGACCCCCAGGTCTTGGTTCTACTGTTGTGAAATTGATTCAAAGCTACTTGTCTGGTCATTCTCAAATAGTTAAAATTCAGGATAAATTTTCCGAGCCCATACTTCTACGCTATGGAGTGCCACAAGGCTCTATTATAGGTCCCTTGCTATTTAGCATTTACATTAATGACCTTCCTCTTGTAATTAAAAGCACATCTATACACTTATATGCTGATGATGTGCAAATCTACATAAGTATGCTCATTGATTCAACCGTTGAGTGTATTCGTAGACTTAACGATGATTTCAGGAGTATTTATGATTGGACTGTTACTAATAAACTGCCCCTAAATCCTAAGAAATCTTCATGCCTGGTGGTTAGTAAGACTCCCTTTGTATTAAGCACACTCGCACCAATTATATGTGTTATAGTGTTTTATATTACCTGGAACTAGGGAATCCAATCCCACGAACTATTTTGCTGGATCAATAATGCGGGACCAGGCATGCGGGTATCCGCGGGATACGCGGGATTTGTGCAGTAGAAAAATCGGGACTTAAAAGAAAAATATGTACTAACAAATATTGCAAAATATTAATAAGAATAGAATTAGGCCCTCCTCCAAACACGAATCGACTGATTTGCAATGCAACTGTTTCGTGATCTTGCCGGTCGGAAGCGATTTTAGTTGCGTGGTTTTATTTCATCTGAGCTAGGGCCTTTTCGTAAACGCATACGTACTTGCTTTGCAACGATGCAACGAGTTCGTAAACGCAGATGATCCAAAAATCATTCGTTCGGAAACGTACAAGATTCAAGTTTGTTGCGCAACACAGGGTGCTTTCAGGAATGCAGTTTGCGCATATTTGCGTTTGCATTAGTTTCATTAAAGCAAACATGCGTTTGCGCAGAGTTCATAAATGCAGACATGCGAAGCAAATGTGTGCAAGCTTTGCAAGCGTTTTCGATAGCCCCCTGCGAACAATTTTCAAAGCAGAAGAGAGGGCACTTCGATGTTAAATGTCAAAGTATCGGTGGACAACAAAATGGAGATGAGGAGAATATTGATAGCGTGTTGTCAATATATTAAAAGAATATCAGAAATAACAATTAATCAGCGCCATACTTAAATATGTCGAAACAAGTTCACTAATGCATACTTGCATGCATGCGCAAATGGTTTTTCCGCAAGTGGATGCGGGTCCAACTTGTGCATTTTGCGCATGCAAGTATGCATTACTGAAAGCACTGTATGAGTATGACTACATACGATGCAAACTACAAAATCAGCTGCTAGAACAAGTTGCTGGACTAGGTGACGGATAAAATAAAAGAGTTTCGTCATGATCAATCCCGAAAATCCCGGTTTTGTGAAATGTAATCTTGAATTTTTCGGGCCCCGGATCCCGAGTTGGCCTCTGTCCGGGTACTTTTAGGAGTCACTGTAGATTTTAACCCGAAATTTTCATATAACTATGTATCTTCTAGCATGTCATTCAACCACCGATTTACAAAAGGTAAAAAAGCAAAAGAATGAAACACAAAACGAAATTCTCTTGTGTAAAAAATTCTCGTTCGATTTCTTGGAAATATTTTGAAAGCGGCACAATTAGAATATTATTATAGATTATTGTTGTCATAAGTATTTTATTTTGTGACACTGTGATATCTATTCTCCATCCTCTGCGCTTAGTTTTTGTTACTCTTCGGTTGCAAGATTTGAAAAAATCTCTATCGAAAGCAAAATACTCTTTGGAAAATAACAAAGCGAAAAATAATTTACTGAAATATGTACAAACAGCATATCACAAAATAAGCAGTTATTAATTCGTAATATCAAAAAATTCTTTAAAGGAACTTCGCTAACTATATAAGATAAATCCTAGACCATTCTCGCTTGCTTCTATGGAAGACCTACTGAGCCTTCCTCCGCTCCATCTAGTAGTGAAGAAGGAGGCGCTGGGAAAGGCGCTGAATCTACAGGGTCTGTTAAAGCCAGAAGATGACCTATCCATTCTGATGCAAGTACATATATATTGTCCGATAGCATTCCTACCAAAGTCTGGAGGATATCAGAGGTCGGCCAGTGTGGCAGCATGGCAGACCCCTTTTTTTAGGCCTTGTTGGCTATTAAATCCGACAGGTTTGTCATCAAAGACGGTCCTAGATTGTATCCTATAATTAAAATCCATCAGCATGAACAGTAATGCTATTCCAGGACACGAAAACGCGATATTGGTAATGGAATTGCCGATAGTCTGGATAAAGTAGGGACAAACTCATCACTTATTGGTCCGGAGCCGTTCCGTCAGCATAGTCAGGTGCAGGGCCGGCGTTTGGCTCTTGCGCCCGGTGGAGTATGTCATATTGAGCCCTCATCAGCTGTTCATTTTTTGATCGTAAACAAATACTCTGTGGAGTTCATTTAATATATGACAATAAAGGCATGGGAACACTTTAAATATTCTTTTTCGAGGTTTATTTTTTTCTAAATCTTAATTTTTGAAATTGCGCCCGGTGCAAGTGCACCATTTGCACCTATGAAAGCGCCGCCCCTGGTCCGATGTCACGTAAGATCGGCACGAAGCGGATGAAGCGGCAACAGATTATACGTTAAATAAGCTTATAATCTTTTGACCTAAAGACCTTATACCGTAGGCTACACGTATTATCTGTAACTCTGTAACTCCTTAACATAAGTCCTTATGCCTACATCTCAGAATGTACTTATACTGTCACGGAAGGTGACACTTTAGGGTGAGTCTTGTCGTCATTGCTATGGCTTATGGCATTGACAAGATCCTAAAGACACTAGATAGTACCAGAGAATAAAGGCAGTCGCAAGTCAAGACATGAGGCTCGGCCCATATCGCGTCCAGGCTGGTCGAAAACTGACAGAACTTCCTTGGAAGCCGGAAGATACAGGAACATTCTTTAGTCGGTACTGTGTCACAGGAATATTGAGGGAAAAACCAGAAAATATATGAGATTGGTGGCAATTCACGCGGGCGACCAGTGGAGAATATTTATAGAAACTATTTGTGCCCTAAAAAAGATATCTGCATGCACTTTCTCTCATTACTTGGCACCAGATTAAGGAGCATATCATCATGGCTCAAGGCTAGGAACAATGGCCTTGTTACAGCAAAATAAGAGAAGGTGCTACATCTTGGGGTTGTCTTGTAAGGAAGAACAATACCAGGGGCAGGATATCGCAAGCGTGAACACCATTGTGTACTCGACGAAACAACAGAAATTTCCTTTGTTCCTAGTTCACCCTTACGGAATCCGGCCCCAAAAATCGTGTCGATGATTACACGGGACACTGGCCAATTGTGCAGCATGCACAGATATTGAGAAATTCCGTACAACAACCACCGCCGTCAAATTATAATATACATACATATAATAAAATCAATTCACTTGCGAATCTTTAAAATAGCATAATCTAAAATTACTTACTGCGATCTTCCGCCATTTTCAAGAACATGTCTCATATGCATTTGTATTTCACACAAAATTCACAAATAATCACTGAAATATTATTACTTTATGTAATCAGAATGAAATACAACAATTTTTGCTAATTATTACCTGAATATTAAGGAAAAATTTCATTTTTTTATTAAAATCACCCTTGCAGAAAAATGCGACATCATCACCACCTCTCAAGCTACGCCATTAGAGAAATTCCCTTCTTTTCTCTACTAGTAATTTTTTTACTAGCAATTTTTTTACTAGCAATTTTTTTTTTTTTCATAAGTCAGATGCGCACCCTTTTTCCCACATACGAAAAACCTGATAAATGTTTTAATTTTATTTAGTTAATTGGTTTATATATTAATTAAATCATTTTAGAAATTTTATAAATAATATCATAAAAATTATTTTATTAATTCATTATAAAATTTGTAATAGTTTATGTCAAAAAAAAAAAAAAAAATTACTTGAACCTATCAAAAAAAAACATCGACTAAACTTGTTCAAAAACACCTAAAATGTAGGGGGAATTTTTATTAGTTTTTTCTTCTTCATTGGAATGTGAAAAGGAAGAAGGCGTCATTCTTTTAAATGTCAGTTTTGAGATGGGAACAATGCTCTCATTTTTTATTAAGTTTTCTTAGCAGCATAAATAATTATTAAAATAATATTTGTGCTGTTAATTAGTATTAAACAATAAGGTATTATTGAATTGTAATATATTTTTCATATTTTAATTTCGCCAAATAACTGAATTTTTAAGATACATATTTCTATCCTGCTTTAACTTGTTCAACTATAGCGATGTTAGAATGAAAAGGAAACATAAGCTTGGAACTGTCACAAAATGGAGTTTGAAAAATGTGTGTAGATTTTATTTTTAAGCAACATTAAAAGGTATTTTTCTGCATTAATAAAAATATAAATCGATTCTTATTAATTATATTTGAATAAAGCAATTATTTTATTAGACATTAGAAACAAATACTATATCTGCATCCATATAAAAATCCTTTGAATTTTAAAGTAAAAACTTGAGAAATCTCTTTTTTTTATTTCTTAAATCTATTTTATTTTTCCATCTCTAAATTCATTAAAATAATTGCGTAAATACTTAAAATTTAACTAAAGCAAACAACATTTCTGTATGCCTCTTAAATATGCCCACATTTTCATAGGAAAATCGCGATTGATAGGATCTTTTTTAAAGTTTTTAGGAATCCCGCTTCCCTTGAACAAAAGTATTACGTGGAAAACCCCCAATCATATTCTAGGAAATCTGTCTGTAAACAAGTTATTAGTTTGTATAGAAGAAAAAAATTTCTTTTCTAAAGGATAAATAATTAGTGCCTAGTACCTGGCCTTGGGCACATTTCGTGGAAGGCATTAAATGACTTGACACATGCCTAACGCTAACGCAATTAGATTCATCCTTTTATGTTTATTGTTAGAAATGTATACCTTAACATGTAAGTAACTGGCATAAAAACTGGTATGTATAATATCTGTTAAGTTCTAGGAAGGATGTGTATAGAGTAGGTTAGGTGTGTGGGGCTCTGGCTCCCTGGTACGATTTGGGACACGTGTACTTAAAGTTAGGTGGTTGTTTGAATGTTTGGTCGACTGGAGAGACATCCTAAATAGAGTTTAGTTAAACCTGAACAGAATGACCAGGACGTAACAGCCCTACGCTTGGCCCTATGGGCTGTAATTCTGAAAATATATTTTCAGGGATGTTTAGGAGGCACATTGTTGTAAGTCGGACAAATTGTCCTAGAGATAGGCACTGGCAAGCCGTTTTGACCCAGTTTATTGGGCTGCTAGCTGTCCATCTATGTTCTTATGTTCGAGAGTCCAGACAAGCGACTCTGAATGCTTTATATAAATGAGCAACGTTCCGTCTTTGATTTCTTTTGTGAGAAATATGGCTTCGCTACGCAATTCTTCTTCTTCTTTGATCCGTTAGCTGACGGTCCGAGCCGGACGTCTCCGCAACGGATACGCTGCTGTCGGTGCCGCTGGGTCTCGAACTCTATTCACGATTCGTTTCCACTCTTGCCGGTTTTTGGCGACGTCAATTTATTTACCCACCCGGCTATCCAATACACTTTCTACATAAGTGCCTGTGTGAAGGTGGACAGCTCCTGTTTATGAGTTTTGTGGGCATCTAATCTGTAGATTAAACTTCTTTAGGACTTCCCCATCTCTATACTATATTGAGGGTATTTCGACGAAGACGTCTTTCCTGAAGGTGAATCTAGGGATAGGTAGAGTAGTCTGTGGTTGTGCCCACCATAGCCTTTGGGCAAAAAATCCAGGATTTTTCTATGACCGTGGGGTTTTGAGCCCCGGATTCCTCCAGTTTAAGGACACTTCTCGAGGCTAGATGTTTTTTTTTTATAGTATAAAGGTGAGGTGGGAGCAGGTGAAGGAAAACATTAAGGGGGTTCATAAGGCATGTTCTCAAAGATTCTGTTCACCTCTATTGTTGCATGGGTCCTGGACCCTTTCCAACTTTATGACTATAGATTCTGCTTAGCGCTGGTCACGACATTAGCGAACTGTACGAAAGTACCAGGGCCCCCGATATCTCACGCTAAGTTATCTCAGTTGATCTACCTCTAAGATAGGCATGTTCAGCTGGGGATAGTAAGGGCAAATCTATCGATTTAGTGGATGCGAGAGTCGATGACCCTTTCCAGTGGCTTGAGCTCTTCTCTCTTCTTTGATCCGTTAGCTGGCGATCCGACCGGGACGTCCCCGCAACGGATACGCTGCTGTCGGTGCCGTTGGGTCTCGAACTCGATTCACGATTCGTTTCCACTCTTGCCGGCTTTTGGCGACGTCTCGAGCCTCGGTAATTGATAACCGTTGATTCTTTAGATCACCCTCGACATTCTTTAACCAGGTTTTCTTCGGTGCCGATCGCTGGATTATCCAGACTGCGGGACGGTCTCGCCTGAAAAGTTTACGTGGCAAGCGGTCTTCATCCATTCGGCAAACATGTCCAAACCACCATAGCCGACGTTTTTGAATTTCTTCTTCGTTCAGTGTCTGATCTGATCGCATCTTTGTTCGACTGTTTCGTTTCGAAGGCGATCGCGTAGTAAGACACCGAGGATCTGCCTTAAGCATCGTATTTGGAAGACCTCGGGCTTCTTAACGTCCAGTTTGAGCAGTGTCCACGTTTCAGATGCATAAAGAAGAATCGGACGCCGATGCTACTTTCGCTTCCTCAACCAATGATCCAAAAATATTTGAACCTCGAAACCTGTTCGATTTTGGTACCATCGAGGTGAACAGTGGCCTTCGAACCGTCCGTTGTGAGCACTTTGGTCTTCTCTGCATTGATTTTTAACCCGTATGACTGGGCGATGTGGGAAATGTCGTATAAGATGTCCGTTGCTTCGGCATTCGTTTCGGCGAAGACGGCGCTATCGTCGTCGAACATTAAGTCGGTTACGAAATTGTTGTCGTCGTATCGAACTCCGTGTTGTCCATCGAATGCTTCACGCATAATCGCATCGATCACAACATTGAAGAGAAGTGGCGAAGCGACGTCCCCCTGTCGGACACCCGTTTGAATCGGGAATTACTCGGATAAGTCGCTTCGAATACGAACGAACGCTTCTGATTGAACCATTGTAGGACGCTTGGAGAAGTTTGATGATTCTCAATGGCACGTGTTCGGTTTCCAAGACTCTCCACAATCTGTTCCAATCGATGCAATCGAAAGCGGATTTGAAATCGATGAAAACGACGACAGTTCGTTTGCCGCAACGAATTCTGTCTTTCATTAGCTGACGGAGTGTGAATATTTGACCGGACTAGTTAGTCTTTGGATAAGATCCTGCATACCTTGTTAGAGTCTTCTAAGCTCTCGATAGATTAGTAATACCCTTGCCTGGTATTGCTCTATCTTTAGATTAAGATTAAAAATCTATTTCATGTATGTATGTATTTTATTCAAAACTTTAAGGGAGGACTTTACATAGGAGGAGAACATTATATATGAATCTCCTTTAGATCCAATCCTCATCTTTCCATCTCGCATCTTTTGACAGTTACTGCAATGCAATTTAAGCATTGTTATTTCATTAGCATGCAACTATAACCGAAATATTTCCATCAGAAAATCCCAATTAAGGTGCGCTTATCTCATCTTGCTTGTAAGTAAACAGAAATCATTCTTCAGGCATTATGGAGGGAATCACAGTCAAAGTAGTCATAGCTATAAGTGCATGGATTAAATATCTAGATGAACGAGTATATGCTATATAAATAGAGTATAGAGTGCAAAGTAGATTAACGATGGGTTTGATGTAGCTACTATGCACTAGAGTAAATATGATTTCACAGCCAATTCCGACCCATGGTGTGGTGTATAACATAAACTTTCCTGCTACTCTCGTTAACATTTGTGATGGTTATGGAAGATTTATTCTGGCAAGAGTTGGTAAAGGGATAGAATTGGAAATGATTTATGGCGTGGAAATAGTGATATGGCTTGACTTAATATCTCTAGGTTCTGTCTTTAGGATGATTATGCAGTTTGTAAGTGTAAGAGAACATTGTTATGAATATGTGAACAATGTGAACTTATTATAATGCACGATGCTTCTTTAATAGCTTAAAGCTGGCGAAGCTGGACATTATTCTACCTTGGGATTTGATTGTCTGAAAAGAATGTCGTGCTCATCATGGTGCAATATCTCAGTAGTAAGCTTGGTTCGAACGATCGAATAGAGGACCGAATATAATAATAAGAGTCTGAAGCGTGCTGAGGCAGGAGGTGATTGGAATGTTTGCGTTCGAGCATTTTGCAGGAGTTCACAACCAAAGAGAAGAAATTTTCACGAAGTATCGAGGTAGCTGGCTGAGCCAAAGACGCAACGTCGGGGCTCAAGCGAGAGACAACCTCGGGGGAGTATTATGCTTCCTAAAATAAGTGAATCCCGCTAATCAGCCGCTGCACCAGACCAGTACCAGGCAGGATCGGCGTTTGGATTTTTTGCGCCCGGTGCAGTATACCATATTGCGCCCCCATCAGATATTGATCGCGTTGAAGTATGACAGTGGAAAATGGCACAGACAGTCTGTACAGTTCTGTATATGGCAATGAAAGCACTGGGGAAAACTTTCTTTTCCAAGTTTTAAATTTTTTTTAAATCCTAATTTCTGAAATTGCGCCCGGTGCAAGTGCACCATTTGCACCTATGATAGCCCCGCCCCTGGTACCAGGCTGCTACCAGGTAAACAAGGAAGTGTACCGTCCGCTAGGTGAAAACCCGATCCTTGTTAGGGGTTATCTATAAGGAATTTGGGTTTTGTGCCTCTCCCTGTAAGATATAGGAGGTTTACGTGGGCTATGTAGTGGTTGGTCGCCCCAACTTCGATCCACTGATTAGTTTTCTTGGTAACTGCATACCTTCTGGCGATTCCTGCGATACCAGCATGTGTTACGGTGTTGGTCTATACTTTTACTTGCGCTGTTTAGATGACTCTAATCTTTGTTCCAGTTTCAGCTGGTGTTCATCTGTTCCGCTAGCGCAGATATCTGTTGTTTGAGCAGGCGAAACTCATGATGTCGGTGCCGATGTCGCAGCTGATGATATTTCAGGGCCTGTGTAAAACCTCTGAAATGTTTTCTTATCCTCCATCTGCGCCAGCGTACAATTTGCAGATAACTAATAAGACGTAAAACCTTTGTGGTAGGATCTATAGGGCGAGGCAGGGAGGGAGATCCAATCTCCGCTAGGATGATAGCGTAGATCAGGACGCCCAAAGCTTAGGGATGGGAAACTGGATGACATCGGCTCAGAATCGGGACCGATGGAGAGAAACGTTGCGAAAGACCAGGATCGGATCCCGGTTGTAGAGCCACTAAAGAAGAAGAAGAAATAAGGGGTAAAAGGAGCGCAATGACATTTAAGAAGATCTGCGGTAGCGTGCTGACATATCTTGGTTTAAAACTTTTGTCTAAAAATCGCTCAGAGTTGTGCAGGGTGCAAAAGAGTTAGAAGGATGTCATTAGATACACTGCTTGCTGCAAGCTCCTTTATTTTGGATGAGATGAAGAAGCTGTGTTGGGCTTCTTCCATCCTTAGAGGTGCCTTTGTGGCGTCTCCTTTGTTCAGTCACCCGTAAAGATTATCAATAAGCTGTGTTTGAGTGTTGGATACCTCTTGTTGATTTTTTAATGAGGCCACATGGTATTTCTACGAGGATCTCTAGATCCGTGTTTGCGACCAAGTTGTAGTATGTGATGCTGGGTGCTTTCAGTAATGCATACTTGCATGCGCAAGTTGGACCCGTATCCACTTGTGCAAAAGTCATTTGCGCATGCATGCAATTCTGCATTCGAAAATTCAGCTGCGCAGAATTAACAGTATCGTAGAATCGGCTGCAGGGTATATATGCCCGGCTGCACCGGTTTAATTTTTTGAATGTGCTGGCAATTCTACGCAGCTGGCTGAATTTTCGGATGCAGCCCAAGGACCTGTGTATACGGTTCGCTTCCAGGAACATTCCTCACGAGATTTGTTGATGAAAAGGGAAGATGAGAGGTACCACCCCACTTCTCTCCTCATCCACAAAGTTCGTGGGGAACGCTCCTGGATGCGAAGCGTCTAAACGGGCCCCAAGAATGCATTAGTGAACCTGTTTCACCATAAAATATGGCGCTGATTGTCATTTTTGATGCTCTTTTAATATATTTATCGCACGCTATCAATATTCTCATCAATTTTATGTTGTTAACCAATACTTTAACATTTGACATCGAAGTCTGAATCTCTTCTGCTTTTAAACTTGTTCGCAGGGCTATCGAAAACCTTGCAACGCTTGGGCACATTTGCATTTATGAACTCCGTGCAAACGCATGTTTCCTTTAATGAAAGTAATGCAAAACGCAAATATGCGCAAACTGCATTACTGAAAGCACCCGCTGTCTGTAGTGACAACGCTGATGATGATGCATTGGCCCCCTCCATAGTTGATGAAACCACAAGTCTGGCTCAATGATGGCATTCGTACTGTTATTCCAGCGATTTTTTAAGTTAGCTCTTGGGCCTGCGTTATTTGTTGCTCTTCCTGATTAGAGACCATGATGATTCTTATTCGTACGTTATTGGTTTGGTTTTCTTATATCTTAGTTTCGGCAATTTCGATTAGTTCTAACTAGCTCAAAGCTGTGTATCACATATAGTTTGGAAACAAAGGGTGTTTACTAAAAGGCGCTCTATACTCTTAGTACTAGTAGTCAAGTCGGATAGTAAATAAATACTATCCGAGATCTCGAACAGTATCTAAAATCGTATGCAATATGTTCTGGTATCGAGCTAGCTGACAAGGATGCCATTTACTACTATATAAAACGAATTGCGGTGAAAGTTAACAACCTTGTGGTATACGGCCGATTGATTTTTGCTTTATGAAGAGCTCCTTCCTAAAAATTTCTGTATAAGGTTGCACCTCTACGACATTTCTCCTATTCTGGGCAGTCTTTTGCAGGACGTATCCATTTCCGAATGTTGAGTATTGCCTCTCTGCGTTGTCAGCCTCGACAAAGTCGTATCAATTTCCTCCTAGGTCTTCCGTCTAGTCTATATTTTCCGAAATTGAACTGCTACCATGAACCATTTTGGAATACCATTGCGCTCCTCCATCCTGATTACCTGGCCGGGGCTAGACTTAAGTTTGATGTTTTTTTTTATAAAGGTTAAGAGGTCTGGGATCATAAAATTTTCATTATATCGCCTTCACCTTATTTCCCGTTCTCTATCGGTTGGCATATTGAGCATTTCTGAGAACTAATTTAAAAAATACTATTTTTGGTGATATGCATATCCAAAAGTTGAATAACCGGATGTATATACACACATATATTTTAAATATAGCGCTGAAAGTCAATAAACCCTTAAATTTTCTCTCTCTTGTCATAAGTTTTTTTTTATTTCAGTGAATTTTTTTTTTAAAGAACAACAAATCATAAATTTTTGACAGTGCAACAAGTTCATTTATCTTACTCTATAGCCACATGCGTCTATTTTCAGCATTTTTCTTTTTTAGCAGTGAAAAAAAAACGGAAATTTCTTTCATAAAAAGGCCCGAAAAAGCAAGCACACTTTGGTTTTTTTTGTGTCTGTGCATGTGGGTGTGTATATTTCACTCGCTTTTTTCTTTTTCGGTGACCCGAATTTAGTCCTAAATTTAGGAGGGGGAAGAACTGCATGGTTAAAAAATAATTTACGGGGGAGTTAAGTATATTTATTTTTTTGATATTTTCTTGTCTGGGGTTTTAGTTAGATCTGTACGTTGAAAGTAGGCGATTTATACTCCTTTATTTGCCATGATTATTCTGTGGAAGGAGTGTCGTAGCTTTTAAGAGGAAACCCTGTGAGAAAATCAAGACGATGTGTACTGGATACAAAAAGGATGCTTTATTACACGGCAAGTTAGCACAGAACATCTTTGAGGAAGGCTTAGATATTTAAAAAAAAATCCGTGTTGTGCGCGGTAGCTCCTCATTCTTTGATCGCAGTGAAGGACAATGAAAAACTGCGTCCCGGTCCCGAATTGCGCCCGGTGCAAGTGGCCCCATCATGGAGCAAACCAGAGAATATTTCGCTAAGCTGCGAACGGAAAAAATGTATCTATAGTACCATTGAAATTTCTCTTCTGTCATAATCCTGTCAATCCAATATCGGTTCAGCCTCGTTTTCACTTGATTTCGAATAATCACAAGGCATACCCCAGAAGTAGCATCATGAAGGATTCCTTCAGCTTCTCTGCCATCCTCCTCATTATTTCATGAGCTTTGAGACTTTCCGATAGTTTTCTGTATGTTCGAGCAGAAATTCATCGATCACGACACTCTTCTTTACCGTCGAAGGGTTTTCTTCATTTCTTTTTTTTCTGGCGTTATAGTTCGCCCAGGTATATGAATTGTCGCCCTTCATTACCTAATTTGCGACCCTTCTAATCTCCTTCCTCCGTTTCTCCATTTCCATGCACTATCAGAGTGTATGATCGTAGTTCTCTACTAGCATAGGAGGCAGGGCCGATGCTTGGTTTTATTTTGCGTTCAGTGCAGTATAACCATATTTCGCCCCATCAGCTGTTCAGTTCTTGGTCGCAGTGAAGGACAATGTGGCACGCTTGCCATAGGTTGCCGACCGCTGCCCTAAGGCATTGTAAACTCTTTCAGAGATTTTCAGATGATCGTTACCAATCACTGTAAGCTCTTGGAATTAACAATAAATCATCAGAGGAAGCTCGAAGAAGATCTTAAGCCGGCTCTACACGATGCGGTGAACGTTCATGCGAATGTTGGTTTCAAATGTTTGATTCAATACCGCGACAACAGCCCGAACGTATCCAAACACAAACGGTGGACATTGGACACTCGTAGTTAGAGCATCGGAGGGTGTTAATAGGATCGTGTAGAGCCGGCTTTAGACTAGATAATGGAGTCATGCGATGACATTTGGTGACGAGCTTCTGTGAATTCAGGGGCGGCGCTTTCATAGGTGGAAATGGTGCACTTGCACCGGGCGCAATTTCAGAAAAAAAAGTGTTCCCGTGCCTTAATTTTCATATATTAAAGGAACACCACAGAGTGTTTGTGTCTGTTTCCATTGTCCTTCTTAGCTATTAAAAAATGAACAGTTGATCGGGGCGCAATATGACCTACTGCACCGGGCGCAAAAAAGTCAAGCGCCGGCCCTGTTTGTGATATCTGACAATCAATTCAATAGACTAATAGAAGATTTAGGGATACCGGCAACATTACTACAGAGGCGCATCTAAAATGACAGATCAGATCGGGAATAGAGAGGGAAACGTCATGACTTGAGGAAGAATTCCAGGTTAGATTTCCATCTATACCACGGGGAAACAAACAGCAGAGAAAGTTCAGAACCTACCTTAATCATAACTGACCGACTATCTACAGTCTACACTCCAGCAGTAACTAGATAATTAATAATGACTAGATACGGTTCATTATGTCCGTACGGCTAACCAGCCCAACATAAAATGTCGTCATAAATGAAAATTTATACGCAAACCAGGAGGCAAGAGAAACTCGTAGATGACCCCTAACATCCCCTTCATATATGTGAGGAAACGATTTCCCCTTAAATTTTAAATCACCCAAGACAGCAACCACCTCTCACCCCACAGAAGGTCAAGCAGAACTGAAGCAAAGTTCGAATTTGCGGGGGGCTTAAATAGTTTGTCGCGGACATCGATTTCCCCTTTTTTATTTGATGTAAAATTTTAAAAAGGGGAAAGCAATTTTTCGTTTTTAGTGTAAAATGAATTTTAGTGAAAATCTGAGGTAGAAAATGGGGAAATATTTTTCGTTGCGTGTTTACACTTCTCTAAAATTTTAAAAACTCTTAATATTCATGAAAGTTCTTAAAATTCTTAACTGGATAACTGTTTTTACACTGATAAACTGATGAGTTTCGAGGCGTTTGAATCCTGAATCTGTTCCTTTAATTAAATTGATTAAAACCTTCATGCCCTGATATCCTTTTCACTTCAGGACAATTTTGTTGGTGATTGGCTAGAAAGTTGGATGGAATCGTATTTCGTTAATTGCACGTTACAATTCTCGAAATTGATTTTGAACAAACTATGAAGATAGCAAGAATTTTTGCTCATCACTAAGTACCAAAAGTCTTACAGTGATGAGCGAAAAGTCTTGTCTTCCACATTTAGCAAGACCAAGACAAGACTGCAAGACTTCTTGCAAGACTTTTTGCAGAACCTTTTGCTCATCATTGCAAGACTTTTGGCACTTTATTGATGAGCCAAAAGTCTTGCTATTTTGATTTTGCACTCTTCTGTAGTCCTATCTTGTCTAAAAGTCTAGCTTTAGTTTTGCTAAATGTGTAAGCAAAGGCAAAACTGCAAGACCAGTCTTGCTCATCACTAATTTGGTGTTTTCACATATAATCTGATGAAGCACTGACTAGAGTTTCACACACCCTATTGTAGATTATGCTTTGTTTTGAAATCTTAAAAAGACGTAACGAGTATGGAGGACTGCAAACTTTTGCAAGTCGACCTCGACACCTTTTACTCTTGGTGCGCTAACAACAACCTGGTTCTTAATATTAGTAAATGCGTAGTCATGACTTTTTGTAGGCGACATGATCCTATAATTTATAACTACTCATTTTCTAGTGAGGGTGTCCCCCGTGTTAATTTTGTCAAAGATCTCGGGATTAGATTTGACACCAAGCTGGACTTTTCTACTCATATCAACTATATTTCTTCCAAGAGCAGCTTAGTCTTGGGTTTTATAAAAAGGTGGTCCAAAGAATTTAACAGCACCCTGATCACTAAACACCTCTACATTTCCCTTGTCAGACCTTTACTTGAATATGCGTCCCAGGTTTGGTCTCCTCACTATTCTTCGCATGTTGGAAAAATTGAGTCGGTTCAACGTAGGTTCGTTCGATTCGCATTGAATCACCTTCCTTGGGAAGACCCTTTAATTCTTCCACCATATGAATACCGACTTAAGTTACTCAACTTAAACACTCTCCACAAGCGTCGTGAGGTGGCCGATGTTGTTTTCGTCCACCAGCTTCTTAATGGACGTTTCGACTCAGGTTTTCTAAGGCGCCGTGCGTCGTTTAGAGAGAGCCGATACAATCTGAGAGGACCACCGCTCTTACACATCAACTCCTCTAACACCAATTATGGCCGATTTGAGCTTGTTAATCGCATGTTCATTAATGTAAATAAAAATATTAATGTTTTTAGCGTGAACACTAACAAAGATCTGCTTAAAAGGAGTCTCTTTGTTGTCTCATGACTGTTTATGTGTTTCGCATGCAATTTTTATTGGTACATACTTAATTTTTTATGTTTGCATGTCTCAGCCGAGCCCACGTGGTCGTGGTAAATGTTTCTCAGCCCAGCTGAGAAGTGCGCCTTCTTCATAAGAAGGGAAACTCTATTATTAAATGCCAAATACCCTAAAAACATTAAAGCACAGTTCCAGTTTTCATTTGATGTTTAAATATTGAAAACGCAAAATCATAGATATTATTTACACAATGATGACGAAAGTGGTTTGTTCGTTGAAGAATATACAAAAAAAAAATGTTTGTTGAAGGAAAAAGGACTCACGGACGTGATACTTTTAAATGGCGATTATTCGGTATTTGGAGCATCTAGAACAGCATCCCATCCACATTACCTCAATGAATCAATCACTTGAATCATATTTTAATAATTATAATTGCTACATTTAATTTTTTTTTGCAATATAAACAAGCATGTGTCAAGAGAGCCTATGTCCGTATACCTAAGAGTATCCGGCAATCACCCCAGAGATTTGAGCTTCGATTCCCCGCAGTAGGGCATTTTCCTTCGCAATTTCACGTTTTGTATGTTTTCTAAACGAAAACATGCCTTCATTCTTTATAATGATTTCCTTTTTCTCTCTTTCTTTCCCCCCTCTCTCCCCCCTCCTCCTCTCTCTTTCTATCTTCCTCTCTCCTCCTCTCTCCACGTATCTCTTTCTTTTCCTCTCCATCACTCCTCCTCTCTCTCCACTCTCCCCTCTCTTCCCTGCTCTCTCTCCCCTCTCGCCCCTGCTCTCTCTCTCCGCCTCTCCCCATCTCTTTTATGGAAAGACCTGTACACACAATAAGCGATGAAGCCATGAGCAGCTTGATATAACCGAAGTCAAAATGGATTCGTATGAAATACGGAAGCCTCCACTAAGTGAGAGGCACACTTGGGGGGCCTCGGTAGTCTAGAGAGTAAGGCGTCTGGCTACTATCCCAGAGGTCCCAGGTTCGAATTCCGGCCAGCCCCATGGTCCTTCGCTTTTTCCACTTTCCCACCTACATAACTTTCCTTCTTTCTACTTCATTTTTCACATTTCTGATTCCTCTTGTCATAGCCTTCATTAGACCTGCACCGTTCCACCAAAGCGCATGTCATCGGTTGGTTGATGAGATTCAACTCGTTACAGGAGGCATAACACTCTAGCGAGTTGTTTCTCGATGCCCCGATGTCAAACTCGCGATAGTAATGGTTGGGAGTAGGTGAACTGAAAATATCGCGGGTAGGTTGTGGCAGTTCCTTCCTCCCCGACTAGAGCTGCTGTTCGACATTGCACTCTATACGAAGAAAATAGATTGTCAAGTGTATAACGGGCCTTTCCTGAGACCCTAGTCTTTACATAAAAAAAAAACATCTACGCGTGTCAGAATTTGAAGCCATAATTCTAGTATTGGCAGAACGTTTAGCTTGACTACCCTGGCTACTGTCTTTCAAAGTAGAGAAGTATGTTGCACTGGCATGAATCTACAAGAGCTTATTTCCACCCTCTCTCTCGAAGAACCAAGGGTCTATCGGTAGGATAACGTCCCGTAGAACCAAATCTAAACTTATTAACGTTCTCAACGGTGACTCGATCCTTTTTTGCGCATTCCAGGATATCACAGAGCTCCAAAGACAATGGTGTAAGCCTTGGCGATACTGGAATTTGCGACTACATTCATCAGCTTGGATGTGTGGCTATTAGAACAGGATTTTGGACAAGAGCATTCCGAATACTGTAGATTCATTATTTTTAAGCAATCCTCTTAATTCATTGCTATGTAAAACTCGCTCGCTCCTACCCAAAGCAGACCGATTCTCGTTAATTTGCCTAGGTCGAGCAGCATTGGACACCGTTAGTACTTAGTTGGGGGACCGCTTGGTAATACGACACTCGCGTTTAGAATGGTATGGTCGGGAATGTGCATACCAGTGTGAGAGGGCATTTGTGCACTGTTTTTCAAAAAATTAACCAACCAAATTATTTTTACTCGGATCACACACAACAACGACCAGAGCATTCCAGAGTGCTGGCAGTAGAACAGTGAAAAGGAAACATTGCACCCCCAAAACAACTATGCAGCAGGCATTCACTAGCCTGCACGGCGCCTGCAATTATAGCAACAAATGCGCATGGCACATTTTTAGTAGGGATCATAGGGGGATAAGGCCCCAATTTACACACAGTTCGACGGCAGGCCGTGACCTGAAAGCTTTCGTCTTGAGGCCAAGTATTATTATATACTGACCGGCCGCCAACTGTATGGGGCCTGAAGTTCAAGAATGCCTACAACAGTTCAAGAAAGCTGAAAAAAATCGCATTTATCGTCAGTTCGGGCCTGAAGATCTGAACTTCTCTTCACTCTCGAGCCATGAATTGACGCCAAGAATTCACACCGTTACCACTCTTAATGGAAAGCATGAGGCGCGAGTTAAGCGTGAAAACAAGGCCCTTGTTCACGCTGTGGGTGTTCACGGCGTGAGACTGGAGCCGCCGCCTTGAAGGTTTCGTTGAGGCCATGAACATTTTTTTTTTGAATTAATAACCTGCTATGCTAAGCAGTCGTTTTTGCCGCCGCAGTGTGTCTGTAGGGAATCATGATTTCCATCTGCATGCCACGGCCTTTCAGGCGGATACCTGAAGTATTATCCCTCAGTTAGACTGAGTCAACCTTAGTCGTGCCGGTTGACCTGGTCTGACAGGCCACTGCCTAACCGGCGGCCTGTAAGTGAATGGGGGGTCTTTAGTGGAGAAACATGTTTTACTTAATTGAACCCAGCTTTCTTGACATTTTAAACTGTTACGTGATATTTGCCGAGACCCCCCCCTCTCCCTCACGTGAGATTTTATGAGATTTGGCTCGACCCTCTCCACCCCCCCCCCCCCCCCTTCCTAAGTGCCTCACGTAATTTATGGACGATCCCTTTTCTTCTTCTTCTTTTTTCAATTTGCTTGTTTCTGTCATTTTGGCATTACAACAGCACCTACATAGCCTCATTTGAGGTATGAAATTGTAATGGCTCAAAAGTACTGGCCCTCTTACAAACTCATTTTATATATGGTGTTCTATAATGCTCCTCTCTATAATGCTCCTCCAATTCCGCTTACTATCATAAATACATAAATTCTGCTAATTTTTATCTAACAAAAACAAATTAAGACCCTAACAAGCCTTTAAGGGTACCCTACCCATTCTCGGTTTAAGAAAATCGATTTTTTTTTATTGTCTTATTCGAATCTATAACTCTTCAAAAATATTTCCTGAAAGTTTCAAGTCGAAATTCGGAATACTCTTGGAGTTCCAGCAGATTGATGGTGGGCGCGTCAAATCGCAAATGCTTAGTTTCGCCGTGGCGCGGAAAATTACTTCAAAAACTTTAAACGCATTTTTCTCGAAACTATGTTTTTACGATTGGCGGGCATTGTAAGTCAAAAACTATAAAAGCGATCGTTCTGAAATTTTGATATGTTTTTCTAAACACCAAAAGCTATAACTTAGACTATTTGTAAAAAGATTGATGATGATCTTCTATTATTACAGCCTAATAGTTTACAAAAAAAAACTCGGATTTTGAAAAAAAACATTCATAAGTCCACCATTTTGTAAATTTTTGCACTAAACAAATAATAATAGTCTATTCCCTAGCCAAACATGAACTCTTTAAAATTCCGTTCGATTTTTTGGTTTCAGACGTTCCAGTCAATTACAATCATGTCCGCCATCCAAAAAGAGGACTTTTAGTTGACCGCGAAAAGAGGCTATAAAATGTTAATACACAACTATGTTACATTTTTTTCTTGTTCTTAAGGTTTACAATTACATGTATAAATATATCCGTACCTCATAAGTCGATTTTTCATCATTTACCGGCCCAATGAAAATCACAAAAATCAGAAATCGAGAATGGGTAAGGTACCCTTAAGCCCCAGTGAAACTTTCCTTAAACCCAAACCCATTCGCAGGGAAAAAAACGGAAGAAATAACCAAAAAAAAAAAAAAACCAACAATATATCATATCGAGATTTTTTTCTCTCAATTTTCGCAAAATATCACCACCACAACAAGCCAAAACCAATCAAAAGATAATGGGAAATGATCATAATCATAGATATTACTAAATAACGCCATCTTTTTTTTAACTGGCGACCCCCCAGTGGATCATTTGCATCCTGAAGAAATTTTTTTTAATAATAATATTAAGTGTCCATGACATGCGCGATGGGGCCTAATAGGATGATGATACCCAGTTAGAAACGTCGGCAGTGTTTTTTTATTATTTTTTTTGGTATTTTGCATTTATTTTTTTGGGTTTGTTTTTTTTTTTGGCCACACAATTAATATGCTCTGATATTAAAATGGTGTGACGCTCTCAACTCTACACTTTCGCCGTTTTTCTGGGGCGGGGAGGGGGGGGGGGGGGGCAACTAAGGGAATAATATATAAATAAGAAAAAAATTCATTTTATATTTTTTTTACAGAGAAAACAAGAGACACAAAAAAGACATGTTTTTTTTATTATTATTATTATTATTATTATTGGAATATCCCCAATATTACAAAAAACAGCAAACCTAACTTAACCACACCATCAAGAAATTCGCGCTGTGTTTTATTTTGTGTTTGGTAATTTATTAATTTTTAGTGGTAGATATTTGAATAAATTTTTTTATGTTGCCATATTTTTTTTCTTCTTCATTTTTTGGTCAGCTCTTCTCGGTGATTAACGAAATTTTGTGTTTGTTAGTGTTGCTGTGTATTATATCCCCCAAAAATGACCATCATTTATTTAGTCGTTTGTTGTTTTTTTGTTTTTTTTTTGTCTTCATCTTCTTCAAACCCAAATTTATTTATGTGGCATTCTTCAGTTTGTTGCTTCTTTATTAATGAGGTTGTGGCGGTGATCAGAGATTACCACCAAAAACCAAAACAAAAAACAAAAAAAAACAAAAAAAATAGCGCGTTAATTTTTTGTGTAGTGTAAAAAGCGCATTCCAATGATTTAAATATTGACACTCTATCCGTTTAGCTTTTTTGGTGGTGTTCCGTGTCTTGCAATTTGTTTTTTTTTGTTTTGTTTTTGCATTATGTTGCGTCATATTTTATAGATTTATTGTTAATTGACTCTCATCACTTTCTGTTTCTTTTATATAGTTATTATTGTTAGTCGTGTTATTCGAGTAAGGTATCAAGAGCTTGCCCTATTCTATTTGGAACTGAACGTGCACTTCATGGTAATCCTTAAGGCTCTCTTACATAGGCGTATGTGGGGGAAACTCAAATGGACTCGTGGCTTAGAGCTATAGGATTTATGTATGTACAAACGCTCGCATGGAAGGCTGCAAGATGCTACACTCAAAGCCGATTCAATAATGGAACGCGGATGTGCATGGGGCCTTTATACCAGCAAAATCAGACTAGCCCACTCGGCTCAATTTAAGATTTGGCCTTTATCAGCTTCTTCCTCCAGATGTCTCTCTCTCTCTCTCTCTCTGTTCCGCTCTGTTTTTCCACCTTGATAGTAGGTTTTCAAGTGGTTATTACTAGAGGGTAATAAAAAAGGTAATAAAAAGGGCAATAAAAGGGTAGTAAAAAGGTGTGTAATAAAAAGGGTAATAAAAGGATAATAATGCTAAACAACAGAAAATTCCATTTAACAGACACATTAAGAAGTTGGGTTCTTTTTTTTAGATGGCTCTACAGCTCAATTTAAGTCTAGGCCTCCATTAGCTTCTTACTCCAGACACGTCTCTTTGATCCGCACCTTGTCGCCCAGTTTTTGATGTTGAGGAATTTTGCTGCATCAGCCTTAACACTGTCTTTGCAACTTGAACATGGTGTGGAACAACCTTACATTTTTTTTTGATGTGGCATGGTCAACCTCAGGAATCACCCCTGGTACCACTAGTCTGTCATGTCGTTAACCTCATGGTGCTAGTAGTAAGCTGCTAGTAGTAAGTATAATAAAGAAAAATAGACAAACGTGTCGTAATCATTTAATTTTAGAGAGTGCCTTTTTTTATGTGAAAGACTAGAGGCTCGGGGAAAGCCCCTTTGTACTGTAGCAACTCTAGTCGGAAGATAGTGAAAAGATATATGAGTGGTAATTCTGAGAAGTGCCGTACCACAGCTATGAGAAGAGAGAACCCTGCTAGCAGAAGCCGCAACAGCTGGGAGATCCTGGTCGGAGCTGAGAGCTGTCGCGCAAAACAGAGTCCGCTGGAGAGCAACTGTTTCCGGACTATGTCCCATGAGGGATTAAAGGAGCATAAAGAAGAAGAAGACGAAGAATCGATTCGATATCCCGGTTGATCGAAGTGGACATCAGTTGACGGTGGTAAAGACAAGGTCTGGCACGTGCTTGTCTTATATTGTCGAAGGAGTAAGAGAAATGCAAAGTACCATCAACAGCGAAGCAGTGAAGTGGATTGGAGGGGATTGAGAGCAGATCATTAATGAAGATTAGAAAAAGTGCGGATGATAGAATTGACCCCTGGGGAACTCCGGCCGAAATGACATGGGGGTTGGTTTCAGTACTACCTTGATTGAACGGCGTGAAAGAAAGCTCCTAATCCAGTTCCTTAGAACTAAGTGTACACCAATAGCTTGGAATTTGTTCAACAGAGCAGGGTGCCATACTCTGTGTCAAAAGCCTTTGATATATCTAGAGCAACCAGACCAGACTCACCAAAGCTGTGAATGCTTTGGTTGATACTCTCAGTTAAACACACGAGCAGATCGCCAGTTAGACCGTTTTGGTCTGAAGCCGTATTGCCTGTCGTGTATAATTTGGCTGGATTCTAGATATTTCATCAGCTTTCTATTGATTATTGTCTCCATGATTTTGGAGAGAACAGAAGTAATTGCTATTGGGCGGTAGCTTAAGTGGTCGCTGGCTTCACCTTTTCTTTTGGGATTGACTGAACCTGAGCTTGCTTCCAAGAGTCGGGATACACTCCGGAGAAGTAAGACAGGGCAAAAAGTTTGCGCAGGGGTTTAGCCAAAGGTGAGGCACATTTTTCAAGTACCATAAGGGGGATTTTGTGTGGGGGGCCAGTGGATTTATTGACGTCGAGTTCTTTGAGATACCTCGCGAGTCCTGAAGTGAACCCCGTCCATTGAGTGGGTGGTATTCTTGAGAGTGAGGGGTGACATAGCAGCATCGGGTAAAGAAGAGTTTGCGGCGAAGAGAACTGTTCTCATCTAAGCTGTGGGTGCTGAAATACTGCCTGTATACGAACTCCCGACCTAGTTTACCGTTTAAATCTCTCATAATGGGCTTTACATTACACCTCTGGGACAAGTATTAAGTTCCACTTCAGCCACTTCGAAGAATTCTTCAGTTTTCATCATCCCCTACCTACAACGCATTTTCACAATGACAATATATCGTCGAGGCAGTTACAAAAAAAAAAAATGTCATGTACGCTTTTCCGGTAATCGGGGGGAAGTAAAGGGAAATAAAGTAAATAATAAATAACAACAACAAAAATCAAGGTATACGAACGTTCAACAACACCGACCCATAGACTCTTTTATACTCTATAGTTGGCCGACGACCGATCCCCACAAAAGATAAGATAAAAAGTTAAGAAGAACAAAATATATATAGAGATAAATTCGACGACTTGGTAAATATAGAAAAAAAAAAAATAGTATCTATGTTACAAAATTTTGTTTTTATCGTCTTTAACAATAATTATTGATAGTCGGCACACATGTACGATCGGTCGGTCTAATTTTAGTGCCCTCACTCTCTCTCTCTCTCATAAAAATCACATTTACTTGCATTTTCTGCACTCGGGAAAATGACCATAGGCATATCAAAATTGGTGCAATTACAAATGGCGATAAAAATTAAATGGCGCAATTTCAATTGTAATAACTTGTGTGTGTAAAATTTTTAATGTTAATTGTGCGTGTTTAATCTGGGCTAGTAAATTTCTCGACAGACATTAATGCGCGCAAACGGAACTATTGCATTTATTCTCTAGCTTGAAGTTCTCTTTGGAAGTGGGGGGGGGGGGGGCATGGAATATTGCACTTGCACATATGCGGCATAGAGAGAGGAAGGAAGAATAATGTGTTTTCTGTTGATTGAGATCATTTGTTTACTAGATACTCAGTGGCGTAGCAAGAAATATTTTCAGGGTTGGGGGGGGGGGGTTAAATAGTTATAAGTCAAGTCCTGAACTTTAAACATTATCCTTCAAAATTTGATATAAGTTTTAGTAATTTTTTAATAGGAAAACAGACCAGAAGAAGTGTTTTAAAGGAATTCAGTTTATTCGCTATTACGGGGCGGCGCTTTCATAGGTGCGAATGATGCACATGCACCGGGCGCAGTTTGTCGGGGGGCGCCATTTCTGAAATGAAAATTTAAACAGTTGTAAACTTTGAAAAATACAAAAAAAAAATTTAAAAGTATTCTTACGGGTGCAAGAAATTACACAAATTTACCCAATTTCTGTCCCTGTACTCCTCGTGCTGGAAGCTTCCAGAGATTTTAGCTTCGGGACTCTGTAAAAAGCACCATAATCCACTTACACAAAAGAAAAAATTGTTCCGATGGCTCTGTATTGTGTCTGTTTACCATGATTCATATAAACTAGAGGGCACTGTTGCTACACTTCTCTTATTCTCTTTCAAGAATTGTTAAAATTGGCAAATGAACGTAATGAGGAAAACAAAACACCTTGTAGCGATAACTCCTCTTTAATTGCTCTTTTTTTTGGTTCCTTTATACCCCGCGGCTTCACCGGCCTCAGTTCAATAAAGTTTTATTCAATCCGTATAAGTGGCTTCACCGGCTGGCATGTTCTCTTTATGCTTGAAATTCTTGTTGCTTTTTCGCCCCAGATGTTAGAAATGCAAAAGATCATTGGAATGATATTCCATTATTCCAGATGATTTCTCTCTTTTGAGAGAGCTTTTACGTTTAATCTCAATTTCATGTTCTGATGGGCGAACTTAGGCTTTATTTTTCCTGAGTTTAATATGTGAAAATGTAGGGGAAATTGAAGTTCAGTACACCGATTTGCTTGAAATTCAGTTCAGTTCGGGGTGAAGTCGAGGTATTGCTGTCTAACAAAATGAATATGGCCAGTTTCTCACAGGCCAACCAACAAAAATTGGCTGCAGTCGCCAATTCCCTTTTGAAATTGCGATGAAGAATCGCATGAATTTCCAACAAACTATACGTTAGAATGCTTTAGCTTATTGTTGTTGCATTTAATATTAATTCTCCCTTCTTTTAATATTAATTCTCCCTTCTTGGCAATATATGATATATGTATAAATTTATCCTTTAATATATTTTAAAACGTTTTTATTAGCTCGCTTTCTTGTCTGTCTGTTTGTCCGGTACATATCTTGCAATCGATTTTTTGAATACTTCCGGTTACCCGATCACCCTGAAATTTTGCACACAACTTTAGCTCCGATGACAATGTAATATGGTATACTCATTATACCGTTAGATCTATGGCGGCCATCTCAAGAGAACGGATTAATGTTTCTTCACGGAACAAATTTTGCAATCAATTTGTCAAATACTTCCGAATATCCTATCATGCTGAAATTTTGCATACAGCTTTAGCTCCGATGACAATGCAAGAATTGGTATACTCAATATGCCTTTAGATCCATGGCGGCAGTCTCAGGAGGGCGGATTTAAATATTCTTCACAACCCCTTCGACATGGGTATCAAACGAAAGGATATGATAAATAGAATACCATAAGCAATATACTATACTCAATATATCGTTTGGCCCATGGCGGCCATCTCAAGAGGGCGGATTACCATTTTCTTCTCAGCCCACTCGGCATGGGAATATGGAATGACGGCCAAAATGTTACACGGCGTGACATAGACCAAATTTTAAGGTCACTCGCACTTTCTGTTTAGCAAGAATGCGTTAAACGGCCGGAGCAGCGCCAGTGAGTCTGCGAATGTATTTGCGTTTCGGCGCTGGTGACACGGAACCCTAAAATTTTTTCGTGGAACCGTAAGGCTCCGCGGAACCCACTTTGGGAATAACTGTTCTAGTGTATTTTCTTCGCGCTGAATGTACCACCAAAATTACAAAATGATATTATAAATTATTCAAGTTGACTTTTCTTCATACAAAAGGCGTTCCGGGGTGGGTTTGGTACCCAAGCCCTCCCCCCCCGTTCTTACGCCACTGACACATCCTGTGTTAGCTTAGAAGTTTGAGAATGTTTTTTTGACTGAATGATTTTTGTTTCTTTTTTTTTTTTGAAACATTTCTTAGATTACTTAAAAAACTTTTTAAATAATTATTTTTACTAAATAAGAAAAATTGATTTTTTTTTATTATATTTCTTTTTCCAGGTTAAACAACAACAACAACAACAAAATAAATAATTCTCACTTTCATAAATGAAAAACCACCGAAAAAAAAAAAAAAATAGTAATAAAAAATAAAACAATAAATAATCAATAATACTCAATAATAAACAATAATAATACAAAAAAAAAATTAAAAAGTTTTCCATAAATTCAAAAACAAAAAACCATTCAAAAAATTTCCAAAATTTGTTTTAAAAAAAATGTGATAGCATCCTAAATAAATAAATAAAAAAAAAATTAAAGAAAATGTAAGAATAAAAAGGGGAAACACAAGAAAAGCTGGGGAAAAAAATACACAACTAAACAACAAAAACAACAACAAAAAATTTGCTTTTATACACCCTTTATTTTTTTTGGCTGTTTATTGTTTTTTTTTTTGTATTAAAAACTACTAAAGCTAAAAAAACAAAAACATAGCCGAGAAAAATTAAAAAAAAAACAAACAGGGGGGATATAAAATATATATTAAAAAAGGAGGGGAACAAAAATTCATTTTCAAAATATAATATTTTGTTTCAAAAAAAAAAAAAAACAATGTCGTTAACAAAACATTTACGATCAAAGGAGAAAATATTCCGATCATTAAAGCGTCGATTAGAAATAGAATCTGGAAAATTTCAGCATAATTGCTTCATCATAAATTCAACGTGATTTTACCATAAAAAAAAATATATATATATATATATATATAACATACATATAAATATATATATATACAAATATATAATAATAAATAAAATTAATAAATAAATAATAATAATAAATATAAAATATACACCACAACCAACAACAATAAAAACACATGAAATATTTTTCTTCCAAAAGAAGCCATTTTTTTTTCTAAAATCTTAAAGTTGCCAAAAAAAAATTAATTAATTAAAGATAATAATTAATTAATAAATAAATAAAAAAAAAAACAAAAGAAACGAAATTAAATATAAAACAAAAAAATTAATAAAGAATGTGCTAAATTAAAAATATAACAACAAAACAAAATTATATATATATATATAAAGAGAGAGAACGATTATGAGCAAATAAAAAAAAATTAATAAATAAATAAATAAATAATAATTTAAAAAATTCCAATTGTGATGCAATATTTTTTAAGATATCTTTACAACTAAGAAAATTATTAATAAATAATAATAAAATAAAAATATAAAATTTAATTAATAAAAATAATAAAATAAATATAAACGAAAAGTAAAAAAAAAAAATAAAATAAATTAGTTAAGTGTAAAAAAGTGATTTAAAAAAAAATAAAAATAAATAAATAAATAATAATTTCTAGTGATATTAAATAAAACAAAATAAAAACAAAATAAAATATTTAAATTATATAATTAAAAACAAAACAAAAAAGTGTGAAGAAAACTGAAAAGAATCAGAACAAAATAATAACAACAAAAACAACAAAAATAATAATACAACCAGAACAAAAAAAAATAAAAAATAAAATAAATAAATACAAAAAAAAAATAAAAATAAATGATATCAAAATGCCACACAATAGTCACAATTCACACTCTGGTCACACTGGTTCATCTGGTGATGATTTGGGTAGCACTGATGAGGTAAAAATCTTTAAGGACGAAGGTGATCGAGAAGATGAGAAAATCTCATCAGAAAATTTATTGGAGGAAAAATCTAGCTTAATAGATTTAACAGAGAGTGAAGTAAGTTTTAAATTAATTAAATTAAATTATAAATTAAATTTAAAAATTTAATGGTTTTTTTTTTGTTTTTTTTTTTTAGGAAAAAAGTGGGAAGAGTGCGTCGAGGCAGGATCATAGTCCGGTTTTTGGTAAGTAAAAAAATATAGCAAGTAACAATATAATAATATAAGAAGGTCTAGTAGTTCAATCTATCAAGCTTAGCAGGATTATTTCTATGCAAAATAATATACAAACCGCGACAACTGTTTATTAACCTCACCAAAAATTTTTCCAGTTTTTCAAAATTGGGGGTTTACTCCAGAAATCTGGGTTTATTATAATATGTGTTGACCTGAACTGAATTGGTAAACATTTTCCAAAATAAAAATAAAGTTACATTACACACTCAGAAATTTCTAGATTTTATTTTTTTTTCTAAATTTGGTTCATATGCACTGCAACAATTGTTTAATCTCACATGGAAATTCAGGTGTAAAATAATGAAAAAAAAGCAGGTAATTTTAACAAAACAAACGTGAGAATGGTTTCTAAGTGTTATAATATTTATTATTCAATAATCTTGTATTTTCATCATTTCGGTTTATAACTTGAAACATTCTCCTTGGGGGGAGAGAATCATATAAATTGTGTAGTAAAAATATCGGTACTTCATTTCAGGCATTTTTAATGGTTTTTTATTAGCTCATCCGTGGTACTATACTGCTGATAATTTGCAAAAATCCAGCTTGATAGCCATCCCCACAAGTTTTCTCGATAATATTGAATATGTCCGGTGACAAAGATGACCAATTCAAAACTTCAATATTTTCGTCCCGAAACCAAGTTTTGACCTGTTCAGGCTGTGTGAATTGCTGCGTAGTCATGTTGAAAAATCCATCTGCCACCTTCCATTACTTCCTGTATTTTAGACTTAGTCGCAGAAAGCAGGTTTTTGTACTTTTCTGCAGTTTGTCTGCCGGTACGGACCACCAAGTCTACAGGACCATAGTAGGATACAGTTTTTTCACATTAAATTCACCCTTTTGCAAATCAAATTAATCCTTTTGCAAATTAAATTCGTCTTTTTACAAATCAAATTCACCTTTTTACAAATCAAATTCACTCGTTTAAAAATTAAGTACTTCTATATTATACATTACTAGTTGGAATTCGTTGCATCTCGCTGTACCCATAAGCTAATAGTATGGCGTGCGCCAAAACAATTGGGAATCTCAGAATCGCTTTTTAATTGACAGTAAGAGTCCCAAATCCCACAACGAAAGTACATTCGAAAAGAAAAGTGTCACTTAAACGAACGTAATTGTGACCCAAATTATCCGCTCAATTATATTCCCAATCACAATTCCACGGTCTCACTGGCACTCTTGTCGTGGTCAGATGGAGGGATTGTTGTTGCTCGTACACGAATTTCGAAGGGGAAATTACGCGAAATGTTAATTTCAACTTTCACCACCTTTTTCTCCAAAAAAAATACGTAGTTAGGCAATATTTTTTTTTACAAAATAGGAAAGCTTGGAGAATTTCCTATGAATTATGTTCGACAACTTTTTAGTTTTGAAGCTATAAGCAACTTTAATGTTGAAATTGGCTCTATTTCGTCCCTTTTTAGTACTTTTCCATCTAAGCTTTGTCGAAAAATATCAAATAAGCATCAAATAAGGCCAATTTTAACACCCATACGATTTTTTGTTCGTCTGTCCAAGACCTATCCACAGCCAGGCGTTTCCGACATTTTCAGTAATACACCCTGTATATTTCCTATAGACCGTGGACCGGCCTGTGCCAAATTTTTCCTCCTCCTTGTCGCTCGATTTAGGGCTAGCTCTGAGAAATACTTCCCTCAGGCGGCGAGGGCGGTTGGCCGAAGGCGAGCACAAGAAGGGGAAGAGAGGTGAGGAATAGGAAAGGTCAAATTTGAGCCGATCTTCGTGAGCGTAGTCTGTAGTACACTCAACCTACGGCCAACCGGCCCTAAGGCCCGCCGACGGTGCGGCCCTTTGAGTATTAACTCGAATGGGCCATAGGCCAATCCGGCCCTGTTTCTATGCGCCATCTGGTAGTTAATCCAAGAAAAACTGAAGAGGAAACGAAACTCCCCACTTTTAACCTTCTTAGACTGGAAGGGAGTACTCTTACCCTATGTGGTGAAATTTATGGGGCCTAGTCTTAACGATAAAACTCAACTGGAACATCGGCGGAAAAGGGGTAAAGACACAAGACTAGCCAACTCGGCCCATACCCACACATTACAGCCCTCCTCTTCGCGCACATTGATAGGTTTAGTAGTTCGTTTATAAATAGAATAAATCGATTGTGAAACTGTCTGTTCCGCTCTACAGTCCGATTTGAGCCTTGGCCTCCATCAGGTTCTTCCTCCACATCAAGTTCCATAAAGAAGAATTTCACTACAACTTCAACCCCTTCCTTTATCCACAGGTGATAACAGACAGCAAATTCAAGGCAGATGTATTAGCATCTCTGTGCGCTTCTAATTCTTCTTTACCCTGATAAGCTACCCCCGGTTCTCGAGCACAACGCCCATTCAATGGATAGTGTATTCTTTAGGACTCGCGAGGTTTACAGGTGCCTCAAGGAGCTCTATGCCAACAAATCTATGGACCCGATAATATACCCCCCATCGTCTTAAAAAAATACGCCTCACTTTTGTCTAAACCTCTGCGAAAACTTTTTGCCCTATCATATTTACCCGGAGTTTATTCAGACTCTTAGAAACTTGCACATGCTCATCCCATACCGTAAGAAGTGACTCCAGCCTTCCCTCCAACTACCGACCAATATCAATTAGATTAGGAGAGAATAGAATCTCCAAAACCATGGAGACGATAATCAACCAAAAGCTTATTGGTAGATAAGTCTACTCATAAACGACAGTATGGCTTCCGAAAAAGAAAGATCCACTGGCGATATTTTTGTTTGTCTTACAGAACACCTCAACCGAAGCCTGCATGGATCTGGTGAGTCTAGTCTGGTTCCTCTAGAGATATCTCCAAGGCTGTCGATAGAGTTTGGCACTTAGCCCTATTAGCTAAACTCAAAGCTATTGGAGTCGACTCACTCCTACAGAAGCGGATGGAGAGTTTCCTCTCCCAGCGGGACAAATTGGGAGCAGTACCAAAGGGAGGGAAGTTGGAGGGCTCTCAATGGACTCCCCAGGGAGCATTATTGGAGTTATTTAAGAAATTGAATAGGCCAAACTCAAAACTTAAAATTGTATTGATGCGATGGCTCACTATTATACTGAAAACGTAAAATTACTGAAAAATTCTTATGGTATTTTAATGTTGACCTCTACTGTAGATATTTAAAAAAGCTCTGTAATGCTCCTTTTTGTCTCCAACTACATCGTTGCAGGAGTGCTCCTATGGGAGCTCAAATGGAGTGCTAGCCTAGGCGGACATCTAATGTTAAAAAATATATGGAGAGGGAGCGGAAAGGGAGCACTCCATGCTTCCATGGGAGTCCTTAGAGCACTCCATTTCCCACTGGGTTCCGACCATTCAATCAAGTATTAGTATTGGATGGCGTCAAATCTGAATCTCACCCCATCCCTGCGGGGGTCCTCCAGGGGTAAATTTTACCACCTGCTATATTTCTTGTATTTATAAATGACCTCTTTTTAATCCCCTCTAAACCCCTTACAGCTTCGCTGACGACGGTACCCTGCGCTACTCTTGCGGCTTCGACAATAAAGAACAAGTACGTGCAAGATATTGTCTTGCTGGCCGCGAGCTAATGTCCAACTCTGTAAATAAAGACATTCGCTTTTTTCGCTTGTAGTGGACACACAACTACCAAAACGTGAGCACACATACTCAACAAAAATTGAATTACGCTTAAATTCGGCGAGGGCTCTTCCTGTAGTTCTATATTCTAAGGGCCTTTTCGCCGGTCAGTGTTACTTGGCTCGTACGCCGCAGCATTCGTCGAGTCGCGAGTTTCGTTGGTCGATGGCGGCTAAACAATTAAGAGGCTGCTATGCTACTTTTTGGCGTCCGCATAAATTTTTTTTTAGGTTTTAGCCATATTTTAAGGCCCCCTTTTACACCTAGGGAGACGGCAGGCCGTAGCCTGAAAGTTTTGACCTTGAAGCCTAGAGTATCAGCACGTACACTCGCGTTCGCGCTTATTCGCGGGTGTTCGCGGCGTGAGTCTTGGACTCGCTTTGAGGTACAAACAGATTTGCGCGGAGGAGGTGATGGCGGCCGTCTGCGAGAGAATTTCCTATATATTAAATTTTTCCGCGCCGCCTGCTTAGAGCAATGATAATTTCCTAAATGCTTTCAGACATTTGCCACAGTCGATTGAACACCACCTAGCATCAAAACGGCGCGCCGAAACCATCATTAGCTCCCCGGTCGCACTGGGGGCAACCCTACACTTAACCTAACCCTTCTTAATTCTAAGCCTGCCAAGGAATGGTTCAAGATATTTTCGCCTAAGGTTGCAGGCGGGCATAATTATAAGATACGAAGGAAGGAAGCCACCCATATCGTCACCATTTTAACCACAGCTAAATGTTAGACAGGTCAAAGGTGAAGGACAAATTGGAGAGGATAGAGTTTCACCAATAAAGAATCAAAGAAACTCCCCAAATTTTCCTTTCAATATTTCTCACATTATCCAGGAATTCTCCAATATTCCATGCAATCACCGATATTTCTTGCGGTTGCAAGAGGGATTAACCTTACTCCCTTAAATAGATAATAACATATAACAACAAGAAGGTATAAGGAAAAAAAAAGGACGAAGAAAAAGAATTTCCCCGAATATATATATAAAGAAAAACTGCGCGTACGCATATCCAATCAGGAGGAATTTATATACAAAACATTCACATAGTGTGTTGTGTCCCATCCCCTAAAAAATATTCCTTAGGGTAAGCGAATGGCGTCGTGCCGTCCTCGCGCTGTTAATAATTTTGTTGAAAAGGAGATGTGCAATATTATTTAATACTTGCACAATGATTTTTTGTGTTTGATTAGATTATTGAATAGAATTTATAAAAAAAAGAAGGGACAGGATATGATAAGTAAGAAATGGAATAGGGGGATGAAAAGTTAGAAAACTAGGGAAAATTTTGACCGCTTTTACAACATTGCGACTGTTGAAATAAATGAATTTCTTCTGTACAGCTATGTTTTTTTTTTTGTGCAATAATAAAAGATAAGCCCGTTCGTCTCAATCTGCACAATCAGCAACCCCCCTATTTTCGTGCATACAATTCGCTGTAGGAATTCGTTTGTAACATAGAGAACAATTCGACTTTGTGGAACAACCTACCACAATCAGTATTCCTGAAGTCATGCAACATCCAAAACTAGTCCTTCAAAAGGAGTGTCCCTATGCATTTCTCGTAGACAATGTCATCTAAGCCAGAGCCCAATAGGACCTGTAAGCTTACAGAAGTACTGAAATAAGCACTTACTAGTAATGGGCAGGCCTTACCATACCCCTTTTAGAAGTGCTTATTTTTACACATGATGTCATACGAGGTAAGGCCTTAATTTTTCACTTTCCTTAGAGTAGTTACATAAGTACTTACCTTAGAGTACTTACAGAACTGCTTATCTGTAAGGAGTATGGCGACCCTTACCACCTGGCGCCTATAGCGACTGGGCAAACGTCGGGGTTAGCGGAAGATATTCTCATTGGAGTCTTAACCTTCCTGAGAATGGTGGTTCCTGCTAATCAGCAGACAAGGACTGTGATGCTGGCAGTTCCAGACTACCGGGCAGAGCTAGGAGGTATGTCGTCCGCTATTAAAAAACCTTAACCTTAGTGGAACTTTGATACCCCGATTAACACGGGCTGGTAACACCATATATGAAGAGGTCGATTGAAATAATTTACGTGCTATCACCCCAGTTAGAATGCCGGCTAATGCCCCCGGTTTCACATACCACAGTTCAATAATGTTCAGTTCAATTCACAAAAAGGTGGCTTCACCGTCTAAAGTCCAGTTCGTGTTCATTTCGTGCATGAAATGGTTGTTGCTTTTTCGCCAGAAGTTAGTAATGCAAAAGCTCACTGGAATGGCATTCCATTATTTCAGTTGCTTACTCTCTTTTGAGCAAGCTTTTACACGTTACATTTCAGTTCAAGTCCAGTTGAGCGAACTGAGGTCGGTTTTATACTCAGGTGAATATGTGAGAATTGCTTCAACGCTACTTGATAGTGGATGTACAAGTGCATTCAGCACGCAAGCTCCCATTGAATTTGAACCAGATAGAAACATCTACATGTAACATAAGCAAAAATTTCTGTATTGCCACAGTCCTTAAAACGTGCCAAATTATAATTTGGAACGAATGCATTATGGCCGACTCGCTCGAAGCGCTTGATATGGCTGTTATACTTCGCGACTCGACAACTTTGGCTGTAATACCTCGATCAACAGCTGGGAACTGGCGGGGGGAAATGATAATTTCACACACACACACACACATTAAAATTTCTGGTATGGATAAAATTCAAGCGAACGTGAATTGTAATTTCCTCTTCGAATTCGTTTACAGGCAAAAACATAGCCTCATAGCATCTGACACCGACAAGAGTGTCAATGAAACCGCTGAATTGTGATTGGGAATATAAATGAGCGAGTGATTTGGGTTTTTAAACGAATGAATTTACACTTTTCTTTTTGAATGTACTCTCGAGTTGGGATTTGAGACTCTCACTGCCCATCGATTTTGAGATTTCCAATTGTTTTGGCGCACGCCATACTATTGGCTTATGGGTGCAGCGAGGCGCAACCAGGTTCCAGCTAAGTATAGTTATATATTACTATAGTTTATGATGATATGCATGTATTTTGCTAGTTCATTCAAAACAGATCCGGCTAAACTAACTTTGTCCTAGTGGCTAAATATATACTAAATACGTGATCAATGATTTTTCAAAAATCTGTATTTTCGTGATCGTGCGGAGAAATGTATTCGCGCCTTTTATTAAAATAAATAAAACAACCTAAAAACATTAAATATTGTTAAGAAAAAAAAAAACAAAAAAACGTCGTCCTATTCCATTGCAGCATGAGCAATAAAACCACCAACAAAAGTACAAACAAAAAAAAAACAGGAATCTCTACTCAAAATTTTTGTATGACGCGCGATACCCAAAAAGGGTATAAGAAAAAGTGCTAAGATCTTTCTCCCTTCCACATTCTTATACAAGTATGTGCATCCTCCCCATATTATGTATATTTTTAATCTCTATATAAATACAGGTATAGATAAAAAAAAACCTCGTACAAAACACCCTGGGTTTGGAAGCAGCAACAGTGTCGAGATAATACACGTTTTGTAACGTGCTGAAAATCTATAAGAAGAGAAATAAATGAGGCGATGCTAATTGATGAGAAAATAAATAGGATTTCCTTCTCCTCTTTTTTTTTGTTTTTTTTGGTTTTTCTTTTTGTTGATGGCACACATAAAAGGTAACAACGAAAATAAAATATACGCTTTAACACAACAAGGGTGTAATGACACATGGCGGGAGACATGTTTTCTCTGTATGTTTTTCTATATAAAATAAATGAAGAAAACAAGATTTTCTATAAAATAGTATCAATAACAGTTTTTTTTACTGTGCATTTTTTTTTTTTTAGAAAACAATGACATTTCATTTTTTTTTTTATGATAATTATATTACTGGTAATAAAAAATTTTATTACCTTCTTTATTATGAGTCGGTGGTAATATATAACATATATTAAAAAAATCCATGTGCAAGCCTTTATTATTATACGATTAAATAAAAAAAAAAAACTAAAAAAAAAATCTTGTCTGGTTAAGAAATTTTTGTGGTCTAGCCATTGTCTATCCACAGACCTTATATATATATTATATCTACATACCTATCCTTACTACCCATTGCACCACTGTCTATCGTTATGTTTTCTCTCTTACCTGTCTACATTGTATATATATATATATCCCAACTGATTACCGATAAAAATGATCATCTTCCAAGAATTCTGTTAAGATTCTGTATGCACATAGGGGGAGAAAAACCAACTAACTCTCTTTCTATAGATGTATATAAATATATATACATATATAATGTTGTTGGGATAAAAAATATACCTTGAACAGGTTGTATGTAAGAAGAGGCAAGAAAAATACAACGAACAAAAACAAAAATTGGTTTTTCTTTTCTTTTTTTTTTGTTCTTGAACCCCTTGAATGCACAGGTAAAAAGGTACTGAACAAGGCCCAAGTTGTTGCTGGTTATTGCTGTGCTGCTGCTGCTGTCTTGCTGCGTTCTGTTCTTTCTATAAGTGCTCCTGCTAAATTCTCTTATTGATTTTTTTTTTATTATTTCTGGGGTCGTTTTATTTTTATTTTTTTTTCTTAACCTTTTTTTTTTATTTTTTAACCTTTTTTTTTTATTTTTTTTGAGGTGGAGGTGTACGCTTATATAAAAAAAATGTTTATTTTTTGTTTTTAGTAAAATATAATTTTAGTGTTAAGTAAAATATAATTTAACAAATAATAATATATATATATTAACTTTTAAAACGTGTATGATGGGTGGGTGAATCTAAAATCCCTGTACCTTTGTACCTTCTTCTTCTTTAACGGTTCTACAACCGGGATCCGGTCCTGGCCTCTCGCAACTGTACTCTCCACCGGTCCTGATTCTGAGCCGATGTCATCCAGTTTGGCATCCCTAAGCTTTGAGAGTCCTGGTCTACGCCATCCTTCCAGCGAAGGTTGGGCCTCCCTCGCTGCCGCAGCCCATAGGTCTTACCGCAGAGAACTTTCCGAGCAGGGCTCATCTTCACTTATACGAGCAAGATGCCCTGCCCACCGCGGAGCCTACCGAGCTTTATTTTCTTTACAACATCTATGTCGCGATAGCGCTCGTAGATCTCGTAATTGTAGAGTCTCCGGAATCGTCCTTCCTCACATACGGGACCAACACAATCCTCTGAAGTACATATACTTTCCTCTCAAACACGCCCAAGAGGTTTGAGTGCTTTTTGCTAAGCACCGACGTTTCGGATGCATATGTGAGAACCGGTAAGACCCTCGTCTTACTTGTATATAGTAAAAGTTTCGACGTTATGGTTAGATACTTGGATTTGAAGAGCCTTGACAGACTATAGTACGCTTTGTTGGCTTTTAGCAGTCGTGCGCGTATTTCTGGTTTCATGCTATTGTCGGCTGCTACTATTGACCCAAGGTAGGTAAATGCTTTTACCACGTCAAACTCGTGTTCCTCTACCTTGATTTTGGGACCAATGTTAGGTGTTCTTATAGACGAGGCCACCATGTACTTTGTTTTGCTTTCGTTAATGTTCAGTCCCAGATTTCTTGCCGCTTGTTCAATCTGAGTGAAAGCTTCTTGTACAGCTGTTGTTGTTCTTCCAATGATGTCAATGTCATCTGCGTAACCCAGTAATTGGGTGGACTTGTGGAAGATTGTATCCCTTGATGTCACGCCCGAATCTCGGATCACTTTCTCCAACGTCAGGTTGAAAGGAGGCATGCCAGACCGTCCCCTTGTCGGAGTCCATTATAGATGTTGATTGGTCTGGACAGTGTTCGGGATACCTTTACTTGGCTTGACACATTGGTCATGGTCAACCAACATAGTCTTGTCAGTTTATTGAGGATGCCGAATTCTCTCATGGCTTTGTAGAGTTCTACTCGGGCTATGCTATCATAGGCGGCTTTAAAGTCTATGAAGAGGTGTTGAATTGAGTTTTGAAACTCTAGACATTTTTCCATAGCCTGCCTCAAGGTACCTTTGTATAGCCTTCAAAATATGTCCTTCCTACCATACAACAATTCTCCTAACACGTGTGATGTATACTTTAGAAATCAGACTGTTTCTCTGCTGTCATTTGCCACAATATTCAACATGCCCGGCGTATACTGAAAATTGACATAATGTCATCTTGACAGATTTAGAGTTTTACGGGTACTTTTGGGACACCCTGTACAATGATAGTTGAAATGTCATGGTTAGACGCTTCAATCTAACAACAAAAAACATTCTTCATCTTCTTATGCTACTTTAAGTCCTAGCGGGAAATACAGCGGAATTAGAACTCATCTCTCAACTCCGTCCAGAAACTACCAGTAGTTGCGGTCTCGGCTACTTGCTTGCCCTCCATGTTGTTCTAAGTTTTCCTGGCTGCCTCTGCTACAGTGATATAGGCTTTGTTGGTGCAGTTTCCTGTCGTAAGCACTGTACCTTACTTTTGTAGGTGATAACTTTCTAGAAAAGAATCCTAATGATTGCTATCCTTCGGCAATCTTTACCCCGAACTTGGATTCGTTGGTTGGTTGTACTCATCATGTGTTTTTTTTTCGGGTGTTCTATATGGTCTACTCACTCATAAAAGATTAGCGGGTAGGAATTATGATAGGCATCAGGTACAAAAGGAGAGTGGAGTGAATGTTGGAAGTTAGAGGCCACACCATAAAAGACGGGAATCTCGAAATCGCTGGTAAAATGCCCAGTAAGAGTTTCAACTCCACACAAGTGCGATCAACGAGACTGTTTTTTTTTAAAGGCAATCTACTGGCTCATATATATTTTGAATCATAATTGCACATTAATGTACCATGTTTTATGGCGCGGGGTCTATATGATTGTATTTCTATTATTCGGGAATAATTGCTTGCTATCAATATTTTCATATATTGCATGTCACGCCCTGTTATCTCTGATCATCATTGGATATAAATGCTGGGTTTTTTTTTTATAGAGCCCGCGCCATAAAAGAAGGGAAATAATCGCACATGTGGAATTGTGATCGAGAATATAAATGAGGCGGTTATTTACAGTGCCGGCCCTAGGGTAGAGCGAGTGGAGCGGTCGCTCTAGGCGCCAGGTGGCAAGGGGCGCCGAAATGAATGCGAAAAACAATTTCGAACGATAAATAAAATCTTGATGGCACCTTCGCAGCCAGCCAATTTAATGTGCTCAGCAATGTGACTCGAACACGACACAAATAGGGAGCGTTGATTCCAAAACTACATCCTACCCGAGGTGTCCCTGCCTGTCAATGGAACAGGCTCAATACTCTCACTCCCAAGGTGTAAACAATCATGTTGAAGGATCAATATAGATACATTTAAAAAGCTTTTGAGGATGGATAACCTCCTATCGCTCCAAAAAATTTTGGAGCTTGCATAGTCCCAACAGGACGACCTACAAAGTCAGTTGGATATTTCTGATCCCATGCAGCAGAGTGCCGAATGTTGCCAAAGTGAAGGGGAATTTTCGGAATCACTCTTCAATGAGGGCAATCTGAGCCGCAGTGGAGTATGCTGAGATCACTCATTCATTAGAAGAAGAGCTCCTTAGAGACCCACCTGCGGAAGTGCGGGCAACTTCTGCTCCATCGGAGAAAACCGACCGCTTTAAGACCACGAAAGAGAGATACCAATTATAAGAAGAGGGTTAGCTCCTCTGGATCCTCTCCATGCCACAATAACTGGGATAAAATCCATACGCTTTTCGAATAGCCTACTGAAAAGCCTTCCGAAGTCCGACGTACCGGTAATGAAGCCTAGAACTGCTCCAAGGCCGACCTTCTACTAAATGGCAGAAAGTGTCAGAAAAAATTTGCTTGCACCTGACTATCCGTATATTATCCTGACCACGAAACAACTAGTTAGCGTGCAGGGAGTCTTCTGGAGGCTCAGAACAGCCCAGGTTCCTAGGTGTTACTGTGCGCCCGGGGTAGTTGGTCATTACCTGTACGGACTCGGCCCTGGTCATGCGACTGAGTGGTGGAGTAAAGGAGCGAGCCTGGTGTGTTCGAGAACTTCCTGGCCGCAACAGAAAACCTCTTTGACATTATTTTGAGATGGATAAGGGTCTAAAACTCACCACCCACCATTCTCTGAGAACGGGAGGTCTGTTGACGAGCTGGGGCGTACGGAGCTGGGGTGGGAGGCCAAATTGGCTACAAGTTTGGTTGGGCACAGCTTAGGTTCAGGGCGACATAAAAGCCTATGACCAAAACTGCTCCCAGCTAAACTTGCATTTTCCCATCAGCGACCGCCAGAACCTCCTAAGCAACCATTTCCACTCCGATCGCCAAGGAAGCAGACAATCAGAGGTTACAAACTGAAGCCTTACAAGAGTCTGCTCCGGAAATGGAAGACGTAAGCTGCTCGAATTCAAAAATCGTGGCCACTGAATTTTTTGGGCTGGTGGAAGGCAAAGCCTGCAGTAACGAGTAGGGTACTCTCGCCATCATCAATCCCAACCCTAAAATGACCACCTAAATCCTAAGCGGGGCAACCCCAGCCCAAAAGGGCTCGCAAAAGGGAGTGGAACACAATCCCCTAAGCACTACTTGTTCAGATAAACCTCCATCACGCGCTAGGGCTGCGGTCGAAAAAGGGTTTATTCTGGACAACCGGAAATACAATTTATGTGATGTGAAAGCGTCAGCCAAAAGCCGCCCAAAGATAATCTCGCTATACCCTGAACAAGGGCTAGGGCCGCCTCTGGTTATTTACAAAAACAGAGTGACTCGTTGCTCGCTTCTGAAGACTTCAGACTTTCTCGCTGCACGTGGAAACAGAGATTTTGAGATTTCCCATTTTTTCTGGCGTAGGCTCTATCAATCATCGATGTCTGAAAAAAGGATTGAAAAAAATTATTAAAACTCGAAAGATGGATGGAATGGATCTTTTCGGTAAATCTGGAGTATAGCAGTACCCACCTCCGATTTTTTTGAAATTTTTTTTATTTATGTATTTTGGCCCGTAGAATCCATTTTTTGAAAAATTAACTGTTGCTCTCTTACAGTTTTCGAGTTATGAATTTTTAAAGTTGTGCAAAATCGGTTAGCTGGAAAGTGATAACAGCCATATTGAAAACATAGGGGGGGTGGGGGGGGGGGCGGGGTTAGGGGGGTGAGCATCCAAAATTGTAACGGGTAACTTTAGACGGTGGGTAAAATCGAAAGAGGAAATTCTAAAAAGGGGATTTGGGGAGCCGACCCTACCAAAATCGAAAATGGAGAAAAAAAGGGTTGAAGGGGGTGAAATGGGGTTCAATAAGCTGTAAGGGGATTTTTTTCTTTACTTTTTTTTCTATTGTATAAAAAGTAATTGTCTGACAGACAACGCACACCCTAAACTGCTAGAGCTAAAGGGCTGAAATTTTGACAGTGCATCCCTAGCGATTTTGCGAAATTCATCCCCTAAGGGGGTGAAATGGGGTCAACGCAAAACCGCTGGAACTATAGGGCTGAAATTTTGACAGTGCATCCCTATAATGACGTGGACATCAATCGCTGGAGCTATAGACGGTGATTACACTGTTCGTTCCTACGTACGTTCCTCACGAGCTTTTAGATGAACGGGGAAGTGGGGATGAAGCCCCTCATCATCTCCACTTCCCCGTTCATCTAAAAAGCTCGTGAGGAACGTACGTAGGAACGAACAGTCTAATCACCGTCATAGGGCTGAAATTTTGACAGGGAATCTCTATAATGACGTGGACATCCCACTATAGAGCGATTTTTCGAAATTCATCCCCTAAGGGGGTGAAATGGGGTCAACCCAAAACCGCTGGAGCTATAGGGCTGAAATTTTGACAGTGCATCCCTATAATGACGTGGACATCCACTAAAAAGCGATTTATCGAAATTCATCCCCTAAGGGGCATCCCTATAATCACGTGGAAATGAATGACTCGAAATTCACTTTATTTAGGATTCCTTTGTCACTTATCTTGATGACATATACATACATGCCAATCTCTGCTTCAAAACTTGCAGATTTGTTGAGCAGAGGTGATATACGCAGCAATTTGTTTACCATATTTATTAAAAAAAAAATGCACTATAATAAACCTTTTTTAGGGATAATAACAGCTGACTTTTTTGTTTGTTTTTTTTTTTTTTTTTTTAAGGAAAACAGTGCACATAATAAACAGTATTTATTTAAAGGCATTGCAAGGCACGCGGGTTTTATGCTAGTTCTTCATAAATTCAAGAGCATAATTATACTTACAACAAAATCTATGATTTGTTTCCAGTCCCGCAAATCCCGAAAATTCTTGACCTGGATCCCGCAAGCTTGCGAGATTGAGATTTTGATGCGGGATTCAATTCCCTACTCCAGATTTACCCTATTTCTCACTATATGTTTTTTTTTTTATTATTATTATTATTAGTTTTATTTCCTCCAAAAAACATATCTGAAACATATGCACACAGAGTGTTTTTATACTTGAAGCCATATTTTTTTTTTGTGTGAGAAAAGTTATTAATAATTTATAAAGTAATCAAAAAAATAAATCTGCTCTCGTTCGTTGAAAGAAGAAAATTCAAGTTACCCTATGATTGTATACCAACTCTCTGTATGCGAAACATATTATCAACACTAGTTTACATTATAACCATTTTGTGTGTTCGTCCTCATGGAAAAATTGTTTAGAACAAAAAAAAAAAAAGAAAACGAAAAAAAAACACGTAAATTTTTGAGGAAAGAGGCAATTTTTTTTCTCCTCTATATTTTTTTTTAAATGTTATCTTTTTACTCTTTTGTTTATTTTTCGTTGGAAAATTTGTTTTCGTTACCATCCCTTATGTGAAAAAAAAAATTTGTTGGTTTTTTTTTTTTGTAGGTATTGTTGTTGTTGGTTGGTTGGTGCTGTCTGTTCTCATTCTCCGTGAGTGTGTATTCTACCTCGTTTTCCTCCATATGATGTATCATCCTCATCGTATATATGTATATATGTATATAAATATACATTTTCCTTAAACTACCTAAAAGTTCATCGTATTGAATGAAGAAGAAAATGTATGGATATATATCTATATGAGTATTTCTTTTCCTGTTTGCATTGTGTAAAGTCATGATAGAACACATTTGGATAAACATTCTTTCTCTTCTCTCGTTGATAAAACAAATAGGATATGGTATCCCAGATAATACACACACACACACAGTATAGGATAGAAGCAAACTTTGGAGTACATTTTTTTTTTTTTACTTTAGCTACTTCTTCTTCTTCTGCTGTGGTATGAAGGATACAAAAGTTACAAACAAAACAACAACAAAAAAAAAGAAAATATACAATACGTATATATATTTATACGCACAAGTCGGAAGGCGAAGAAGTAACGAAACGAAACAAAAAAAAAAATGGAAATAATAAAATGAACGCACCTTTACAAACTTCTCTTCAACATTTTTTATTTAGATGCAAATCTTGTAAACATTTGAATGAACGACCGTGTATCACAAACAAGGTCGGGAGGACTGAGGGGCGGCGAAAGGGGGGTCGTGTTGCAATGGAATGGAAAAATTCATGGGGGATGATACTGGGTGTAAAACTTTATTTTAAATTTTTTAACTACATTTAATGATAAACTAATCCTTAATCGTTAATTTTTTTACTCATAAACATCAACCTAGATTATCTTGCGTATATAAAATCCAAACCAAAATTAGTTCCCCCCTACCCACCCCCCCCCCGTTTATGATTAGGTTAAAAAGTTGAGTCGAGGTTGAGTTGAAATTTCGACCATCATATTATGATGTCGAGTTGAGTTGAACTTTAGGTTGAAATAGAGTTGAACTGATATCCATAAAACATAACCTCAAATTTTTGTGTGAAATACTCCTTTTATAGATACGAAAATATTCAGAACGAAAAAATTTTTTGTTCCTGTGCCCTAAAAAAAAAAACAAAAAACAAAAAACACCGAACACAAAACTAACGCCGAAAGCGGACTTCACACGGATCGTAAACAAATAAAACAAATGTCATTTCAATCCAATTTCAACTTAATCCGCGAATATGAGGCGAAATCCAACTCGATACAAGTAGGTTGAGCTGAGTTGGGTGAGAGTGGAACCAGTTTCAACTCGATATCCGTTTATGACTGGGTTGAACCCAGGTTGAACATGGGTTGAACCTAGTCATAAACGGTGTAAGTATCTAGTAATAATTTTTGATGATTTTATACCATATATGATCGACATGTGTAGAGTTTTATTCGAATGTCAAATTTGACAGATCTGTCACTGCTTGAATTACAACAACAATGCTCGTGATTTGAGATGTGTAAGGAGAGAAACGCTTTGGTAGCAGTATCAGTGGCGGTTACAAGGAGGGTGGCGGGGGGAATGTCCAACCAAAGGGCTCATATGATTTATGGATTACTTTAGCTCTGAAAAAATCTCCAACTGAACTAAGAAATTAACTTCTATACATAATCCTTAAAACTACAGTCTTTCTTTTCAACGAAAAAAAAAAATGGCAACCAAATTTTTTTAATTGGAGCTATTTGAAAATATTATCCAATCAAAATAGGTCTTTATCTGAAATTGCTGAATTCTTAAAATCGCGGCTTAAGCACATTTCAGAAGCTACATCTAAGTAAAATAACTCTGTAAGCTACTTGTTTAACACATTCCCTACGGTTAGAGTTGAGCAGGACTTATGCGAGGCAGTACATTTGTCCCTTACACGATGGTAAATCGTACCGATGCCTCAATTAAAATGTCCTACTACACTTGGTATGAGCGTATACATCTGCTCCATCTCCTGCCCAAAGCCACGAATTTCAAGGGACACAATTTTAACCCTTTCAGTGTATTTGTTGCATTGATGGAGAGATAGGGTTAAATAGATCACATCATGTTACAGTCAAACCTAAAGCTTACATGTACATACACAGTTTTTTTTTATACCCGGTCATAATAGACATTGAACTGCAGCATAACTCGAGAATAGCTAAATATTGGAACAGCCCGTAATAACATTTTTATGAATGAAATGTCGACTTTCTCCAAAGATAGGTGGGAGCAAAAAAATATATTCATAAGGTCAAAAATTCAGTTTGCAAATATGTATCTCTTAAACCCTCATAAAATAGATTTTACAAATCTTGTAGGATATGCGATTATTCCCGTACGAATTGCCATTCATGAGATATCGCCGTTCTGAAGATTAAAAATGCTCATATGTCCTCAGAGGTAGCCCTAATAAGGCATCCCGCCATCTTAACAGGCTAATAATAGGGTGCCAAAGTTCCGGTTAGGTCTGGTCTTTGTTGGCTGGTTAGCTGGATTAATAATTTTAGAAGATATAACGAAGCCCACATTACCTTGCGTAGCTGAAATATGTTTGGGGGCCCCTTCAGAATATTGAAATTCCAAAATATTTCATTAAAACAATTCGCGAATGAAACTAAAGTTACTTAGTGTAGCCTAGAATGGAACAGGTCTTATTTAGACCGGCCCTTGTGCTTAGATCTGGGCTCAGCACTCATCTTTCTTTTGGCAGAATCAATCCAGAAGCTATCCCAGCGGGAAAAATCGAAGCGCTACTAAGAGCGCTGCTAATAATCTCTGATTGGAGCTTTAAGAAATTGTATAGGGCGAAAAAAATGGACCAACGTAGATCGGTTCTCGTTCGATGCGGGGGTCAAGCAGCATATTGAACGTGTTGGTAGTTAGTTGGGGAACTGCTCGGTAAAACTGCTGTTGACACTTGCGTTTAGAAAGGCGAAAAGGCAATTGCAAAACGTGAAGAAAAATGAAAAATGAAAAAAACAAAAATTATCTAAGATCATGTATGAGTCACGTTTAAATCATTGCATGATATTATCAATAGAGCTTTCGAAAATATGTAGCGTCTAAGATTTTGAGTAAAATTTGATTCCCCCCCCCCCCCCCCCTAAGAACTTCTTCTGGATCCGCCCCTGGTAGTATAAATGGTGACTCCTGCTATGGTTAAACACTTAAGCTTTAGAAAGCTGTGATAGCTGTGGTCGGAGTCGTGATAGTAATATTTGGGAGTAGGTGGAATAAAAATATCGCGGCTAGAACATTGCATTCTATACGAATAAAATAGATTGTCGACTGCATAAAGGGCTTTTCCTGAGCCTTTAGTCTTTTACATAATAAAAAGCCGATATGGATGTATGGTGTGTAGCTCTGGAGTTGTACTCATAAATCTAATCGAGACGTAATCCAACGCAGCCAAAGAGTTGAGTAGTATTTTGACAGTTAAAAAAAATGGTTTCAGTAGTACAAAAGATTGGTTTTAAGGTTGGACCTTTAAAACTTTTTTCAGTACATGTCGTTTAATATCTGAAAAAAAACTCGTTTTTACACCTATTAAATGTCATCGCAATGACAGTTGTATTTTGACAGTTCAAAAAATGGCACGAAATTTAAAATGACAGCTCTTGTTGAGACAGGCTTTAATAGTACAAAGTAACGCCTAAGGTTTAGTTTAATTTTACATTTTTCGGTACTTACCATTAATATTTGAAAAAACCTCGTTGTCACACCTTTCAAATGTCATCGCAATGACAGTTGTATTTTGACAGTTCAAAAAATGGTACGAAATTTAAAATGACAGCTCTTGTTGAGACAGGCTTTAATAGTACAAAGTAACGCCTAAGGTTGGGCTTTCACATTTTTCTGGCACATATTGTTAAATATTTACAATAAAAAAAAAACCTTGTTTTTACACCTGTCAAATGTCACAATGACAGTTGTATTTTGACAGTTAAAAAAATGATCCCAAATATCAAAAATGACACCTCTTATTGAAACACTCTTTATCTTTAAATAAATTTCTATTCCTCAGCTCAGATTTTTGAGAAGACATTGGCATTTTGATATAATCAATCAATAACATTATCAATAAATTATAAATAAAAATAATAATATCAATTAAATTGTTTTACAGGCAAAGTCGAACCCCATCCATCAGGCTTCAACATGGGATATTTAGTATCACCCTATTCATATACAAATGGAGCTGGCGGTGGATTACCTGTATCAATGGTAAGTTAATCATAATCTTTAAAATTTATCCATAAAAAAAAAAAATAATAATAATAATACAATATTATTTAACAGCCACTTCTCTCTCTCCTCTATCTCCCAATAAATAAGAAAATTGTTTTTTTTTTACACTTATACCATGACCATACCATTTAGACCAGCCGAACAACGCCCTTTTTAAATATCCATTTACCGTTGACAGGAGCGTATAATAATACAACAACCCCTATTAAGAATAGAACCAATTCCCACCCCTTCAATTATCACATCGTCAAGTCTAGGGATTTATAATAATTGTTGTAAATTACAAATTGGGACAATTCACTTTTTTCCCCCATCTTGCCCGATCCCTTCTTACAGCATACATATATCATTTACACCCTTATCTGTCTATCATCATTTTATAATATAAAAAAAATACTGTATCTCTTCCTTTCATCCCTTATATTCTAAAAAAAAAATGTATATATCATCCCCTAGTTTATTTAAAACTTCCTTCAAATAAAAAATATACCCCTTGTGTCTAAAAAAAAAAAAAATAATTATAGAGAAGCATGACTGCGCGGCATTTTCTTTCGATTCTCTTTCATCTTTCGAAATGTAACTAAACATGTTGAAAATGTAAATTAAACATATTTTCAGTACCCCTTTTTTTGTTACAAACATTTAACACTCGAAAATGTTTGAAGAGACACAACGACCGACCGACTGACGACACAGAAAAAAAAATTCACCCGCTTTTTTTTTTTTTTTAAAACAGACACAAGTCGTCTCATTCTCACCCCTAAACATGATTCTGTTCCAATATAGTATATATTGTCATAGAACGACATGCACAGATAGGCATATTATTAGAGGAGGTCATCCGTCTATTGTCAACTATTACTCTTGCCCTGTAGTCATAACGTATCATTTATCCTGGGATATATATTAAGGTATTTTTGTACCCCAATTTATTGTTCCTCTGCGCTCGTATTTTCCACCCTTTTAACGATATTATACGAGTATATGGTATACGGGGGTTTGTTTCGTAGCGTGTAATATGGTTCCGGGGGCCCACTCAACTTGAACAACCTTACAACAACCCTGGGTGAGTTTAGAATTTATGATTTGTAGATTTTATGGATAATTTGATTTTAAAATAGCGATAAAGCGAGGAACAATGTGAGAGCGAACCGTTACAGTCAGTTGGTATATAATTTGCTAACACCTTAATAGGGGAAGATGGTGAAGTAGGGGGGGGGGGTGTGTGATAGAAGGTACAAACAGGATGAATGAGAAATTCTTTTTTAAATATAAGATATGAAGTTTTATTTTTGTGATGACCTTCGGCGCATCTCTTCGATCTTCATCAATATTAAGGCCTCATCCACAGCTGGCGCTTGATTTTTTTTTGCGCCCGGTGCAGAATGCTCTATTGCGCCCCATCAGTTGATCATATGAAAGAAAGATTCTTTCCCCGCGATCGCAACGACGAAAAAGCTGGAAATACACAAGGGGCACTTCCAACTTGGGGACAATTTGCTTTTGCATTTATCAATAAATTCCTGAAATTTTGCTTCTGATCTATGAAAAATCCTTTTGTGGAATTTAAAATTTCCCTGGACCGGCATCGAACTTACGAAATAAACTGAACGCCGGAGGTCCACGTCTGGACTGGCTAACTATAAGTCGTTCGACTCCTGTGCTGTTGTCTTCTCACAAGGCCAAGGAATTGTTAGGGTGCAGTAGGAATGATGTCAGGACCACCTTTTGAGCACCGGAGCGGTTGTGCAACTATGATTGCACTATCAAAATTGCATAAAATTGTATTCGAAAAAAAAAATGAATTACCTCTAATAAAATGAAAATGAAGTCACGTGAACACTTTTTCATTATTTTTTCAATTTTTAATTATTTTTAAATCTGAAATTGCGCCCCATCTAATTGCGCCCGGTGCAAGTGCACCATTTTCACCTATGAAAGCGCCGCCCCTGCCCTCATCTAGTGGTCGAAGAAGCTACCTAAATTGTTGGTCTAACTTCGTTTTTTAGTTGCACTTTCAACTACAACTTGAATCATTTAAAAAGGACTATCTATATGTCTTCAATTTTTAACCCCGATCCATACTCCACTCAGGATTCATATTTCCTCCTTTGTTATAAGTTGATGAGACTCGTTGATCCTTAGTAGCTTAATTCTACCTCTATTGCCTTTTGGTGATAGTTTTAAGCTGTTTAAAAAACTCAACCCCTTAACGTGTGGCTGCCCAAGTGTATTTTTATGATGTTTTGTTTTATTACCCTTTTATTTCCTTTATATTACCATTACTGGTAATAATAATATTTTCAGTTTTTTTTTAACACACAGCACTAGTTCTCGTTTATAATACAAAAAAATATAATAAAAAGCAAGATGTCGAACGAGATTGCAATGAATACGGTATTTTGATGACTAGCCTTAACCAGATTCCGATGTCACGGATATTCATGATCGATTGGAAAAACTGAACTTTTTAACGTATACCTGCCAAGTGTATTCTTATGATGTTTTGTTTTATTATCCCTTTATTAGCCTTTTCTTATATTTTTATTATCCCTTTATTTTATTTTTATTACCCCTTTATTAAACTTTTATTTTATTTTTATTACCCCTTTATTACCATTACTGGTAATAATATTATTATTTTCATTTTTTAACGCACAGCATTAATTCTTATAATAAAAAAAAATATAATAAAAAGGAATGGAATCTTATATGACTTGATGTGTCTCAATAAAGTTCATTGGATGGCTAAGGCTAACCACCTTAACATAATTCACGGATGTCACGGATATTCATGATCGCTGGGGAAAACTCATTCAGTTAACGTATGCCAAGTGAATTACTATTCGTCTTCCGTTCACCGTGCTCCGTCTTCCGCTTCCTGCCAAAGTTGGTTACTGTGTCCTTAATACTATGTGACCAGATAAACAAAAAAAATAACGGAAAGATAAAAATACGGAAACGTAGTAGAAGATAAACAAATTTCAACTTTTTAACGGATTGACGGAAACGTTACCTCACTTTTTTGTAGATTGAGTAAATAGAATTCGCAAAAGTACTCAGTTGTCAATAAAATCAAGGATGCCATGGAAACGGACGCTTGTAGCTGCATTAAAATAAATATCAGAACATCAAAACTCGGAGAGACAGAAAACTGATAATTGGATATTTAGTATCACCGGATAATTGTGGCTAAGATACAAATAAATATCGGAGCATGGAAAGACGAAGAGGCGGAAAACGGATAGACGAAACTCGGAACGCATGTCCTATGTGGCCGACGCTTAAGTTTTGTTTTATTACCCTTTTATTACCTTTGTATTACCCTTTTATAGCAATTACTGATAATAATAATGTTTCACGGTGTTTTTTTAACAAGTTTCTTAAAGCACAACACTAGTTCTGGTTTATAATAATAAAAAAAAATCGCTGTGCTATAATGGATTTAAATCTAGCCTGTCCTTAAAGTTCCTCTTTACCTTCGAAAAAAAAGCGTTAAGCGGTTAACATTTATAAGTACAAGACACACATTTATAAGTACAAGACGCACTTTATGTGCGTAAAATAAAAAAGGGGGTAATAAAAAAACTTAATTACTGGTAATAAAAAAAAAACGTTTGGATAGCTTATTTAAACGTATTAAGATTACAACTGTGTTTGTACTGTCACCATTGGCATGGCATTTTGACATGAAGAGATACAGTTGCGCGGATTTTGAAGAGGGGGGGGGGGGGGTTAATGGGATTATGAAAAGTGGATTTGAATTTTCAGAAACAATAATATAAAAAAAAATCCAAGCGTTTTTCTTTCCTGTTTATTTTATTTATATATGAAATTATAGATTTTTCCTATGCAGCTCTTTCTCTGTATTTTTCACCTGAATCTTTTCATTAGAAATCATAATCAACAACAATAACAACAACAACAACAAAAGATATAAGAAGAAGAAGCAGAAAAAAACTACCGCAATCGCCATCACAGACGGAAATACCGCCAAAGAAACCTCATAATCACAATTACTTGGGTGTTGGGGTAGGATAAGAAATATGATCCCCCCGTTCTTGGTGGTTGTTTTTTTTTTCTCTCTTTTTTGTTTTAATAAACTAAGAAAGAATGTGGATATGGTAAAGAGTACTAGTAGTGGAAAACATTTTACGGCCGGGGCTATGGGGGTCGTGTGTGTTTAGAAGAGGGGTGCAGTAAAGGTGGTGTATGTTTTTTGTTGTTGTTGGTTGGTTATAGAGGCTGGTTTTGTTGTTCTTTATTCTTCGATGCAAATGCATTTCTATCTATAATTGTTGTTTTTGTTGTATATTTTCGCTTCGTTTATTCTCTTTCGTGCATAGTTTTTTTTCTTCTTATTTTTTTCTGGTTTCTATTCCATCCCCTTTTCTGTTGCATTTATATTATAAAGAGCGTTATGGTGTTTCTCTATTTCCCCGGAATCGTCCGTGTGCCAGTGTTATCGCGCCTATTTTGCCCCCCCCCCACCAAGTCTGACCTGCTACTCCCCCCCCCCCCGTCACTTTTAACCGCCGATATATTCACCTACCCCATCTCAAATGTGGTTCACAACTCTGTACACAATATCACCTGAAAGCGCGTTCAAATCCGTAATTAGTAGTATGGCAGAAGTTCTTTGTCGTGATTTTTTTGCCATTTTTTCTTCTACTATATTTGTTGTTGTTTTTGTGTTTTTCTTCTTATTTTTTTTTGCATCATCGAACATCGTGTATATTGTTTATGCTTTTATGTTTTTTGCATAGAAGAAGAAAACGATCGGTTTCTCGCGGCTGCTGCTGATGATGATGATTATAGGTGGTGGTGTAGTCGGTCGACGAGGAAGGAGGTGATTAGTAAATGGATAGGGGTGGTTATGCCCGCAATTTCTTTCAAGCTTTGTGTGTGCTTCTTATAGAATATCTCAATCCATTCACCTTTCACCATGCATTGATATATATGTACATACATATATATATATATACATATATGCTTTGTTTGGTCTTTCATTAAAATTAATTTCTAGGAGTATTTCTCGATTTTATTTTTCTTTCTGTTATTTCCTTCCTTTCCCCTCCCCATTTTTTTTTTAATTCTATATATTTCTTTCGTTTTTCGCTATGTTTAGAGTTTATTGCATTTTTTTCTACCTTTGTGTAACATTAAACCGTCCGTGGATCAAATATCTTTTTTGTACATTTTTTTTTCTCTCGTATATATGCGCTAATGTTATGTGGACTTTGTGTGGGATATATAAAGATATACGTGTATGTATGTGATGAACAATTTACAAAGAGAAATGAACTTTTACTTCAATTTAAATCAAATGATGCGCTGTTATCAATGATTACCATAATAAAGCAGAAGGTACCACATCAAGATGTTATAGTCGCCAATTGGTGTACTAAGTATCACTACTGATAAAATGGTCCTAGTAATCTTTAACAGAAAACGTACCCGGCCAGGATTGACGGCATTGGTTCTTTCAAACAAAATAATAGATATATCATATACAATATAAAATGTCAAGCTCTGCGTGGAATTTAACCTTAAACCTCTGTGATGGTAATCAAGAGTCCCAAAAGCTACTAAACCCCCTGTCATAATAAATCATCAAATCCGAATGTGGGATGGGTACAGGACTCTTGTAACATTTCATTCAATAAGATTCCGTATTCAGGATTTTTAGTGATCCATGGCGAAAATCCAATCACTTAATGTGTGTCAAATGAATTATTGTGATTTTTAGTTTTATTACCCTTTTATTACCCTTTTATTACCATTATTGGTTTTTGTTTTTTAACAATTTTTTAAAGTAAAACACTAGTTCTCGTTTATAATAAAAAAAACATACACACAAAACATACATAGTCAAGAGTCCAAAGCTGCTAAGCCCCCTGTCATAATAAATCATCAAATCCGAATGTGGGATGGCTACATTCATTCATTCAATGGTAACATTTCATTCAATAAGATTCCGAATCCAGGATTATTCGTGATTCATGGTGAAATCACTTAATGTGTGTCAAATGAATTATTGTAATTTTTAGTTTTATTACCCTTTTATTACCCTTTTATTACCATTATTGGTTTTCTTTTTTTAACAATTTTTTAAAGCAAAATACGCGTTCTCGTTTATAATAAAAAAAAACATACATATAATAACGAGGAAGATATTGATTGAAATTTATAACACATCCCTCAATAAGTTCGTAATCCAAACAGCTCTGCATCACAAAGCTCTATCAATACGAAAAAAAATACCCCCCTTTTTTTTAAATATAAAACTCCAATAGACTAACGCAGTAATAAATTGAATAAAGGTTGGTTAACAGCAACAAAAAAAATAAAAAATACAAACTAGCCAATAACATAAAAAAAAATCAACAATTTACATTGGTCATCACAACAACAACAGCAACAACACAAAAATCACCCACGAATTTGTCGCAAGTTAAAAGATTTTTTTTTATCACCAATGTTTTCATTTGCATTTTTTCGCCTTTCTGTTTTTTTTTGTTTTCTGTTGCTGGTTGCAATGAAGTCGGGCGTCATAAGGGTGGTTTTCCTGCCTGATATTGTGAGGTTTTTATACTACTAGTGTGTGCATAGTGAGTAATGGCCTGCGGTATGGTAGAAAAAGTGTGTACGTACACATATCCTGGTTGATAGTGAAAAAAAATTGCGCGGTGTTTTATGGTCATTAGGTTTTTTTTTCTTGTTCTAAGGGTAGGAGGATTGAGATTGGGGATAGATGAGAATTAAATTAAAATTATGATGCTTCTACTGTTAATAAATACACTTTTAATAATGAAAATTCACAGAAGTATGTTTAGCAGAATTTATTAATTAAAAAGTTATTAGTTTTTTATGTCGGTTTTTTTCATATTTTTTTTATCGAAAATATAAAAAAAATCTAAAGATACATGTTTATTACAAGTAGGTGGTAATAAAGGGGTAATTAAATAGTAATAAAGGGTTAATCAATTAAAATATAATAATTATTTGTACTCATTATTAGATTTCTCATTATTCTTTTGAATAAAAATTTTGTTATCGAAATAAACTCACAAATTAAAAATTTAATATTCATCGTTTTTTTTTTTGGGGGGGGAGGGTTATGTAGAATTAATCCAATCACTTTGAATAATGAAAATACACAGAAGCATGTTTACCAGAATTTATTAATTGAAAAGTTATTAGTTTTTTTTTCATTTTTTTATCGAAAATATAAAAAGATTCAAAAGATACATGTTTATTACAAGTGGGTGGTAATAAAGGGGTAATTAAATAGTAATAAAGATGTAATAAAAACCTAACAATTCTTAGTTTTTTTTATATAGTTTTGTCATTATTCTTTGTTAAAAAAACCTGATTTAGTATTAGTGGGTGGTAATAAAAGGGTAATTAAACAAAACATCATGAAGGCATGGTACAATAATAGAAGGTAGGCTCGTAAGAAAAAGCTCTGTTTCCATTTTGAGAAGCCATTTTTACCATTTTTACATTAGAAAAGACCTAAGTGACGTTGCGAGAAAGCTTTTCCCTTGTGAGCTAAGATCTGAGTGACATCACGGGACTCTAATGAGCTTACCTTGTAATTATTGTGCCATAGAGGCATGTTACACAATCCATCAATTTGGCCCTGATAACAAAGCATCATTATTTTTTTTCTTCCTTTCCCTATATAGTTGTTACAATATAAACAAATTTATTAACTGACAAGTATTTTTTTTTTATTTTATTTCTACATCTTCAGTTTTTTATGTTAGTTTTTGTAATGTAATAAAATTTCTTTTTAAAAAACACGTTTATTACAAAGGGTAATAAAAAGGTAATAAAGGGGTAATAAAATAGAAGAATGCGGTAGGAGAATTCTACTTGCAAACAAAACCTTTTTTCGCACACTCTAAATTCCTGAAATATCGAGCAATACATCGAAAGACGAAGTTTACGGCTATATAAGACACTAATTCGCCCTGTTCTATGCTAAACTGGAGTGAAGCATGCACGCTCACACAAAGAATAGAGGACATGCTAAATTAATTTGTAAGAAAGATTTTGAGGTGCACAATTGAAAGGTCAGATCAAATCTATGACGACATATGGGGTGTGCCATTTAGACCTTCGGTATTTCAATAGTGAATAATTCTGACATTTTTTAGCTGATTTTGATAAATGAGCAAGAATTATTTAGAATATTCTTTACCATTTATTTTAAATTAGTTTTAGAATAGAATGATCACTTCCATTCGATAAGCAAAAGGATCTCTTTTTCGGGCAACCTGCATAACATTGGCGTTCGGGAGTTATAGGAGCTATTTTGGCTCGAATGTTAGCTGCGACTTCGTCAATATTCTTCTGACTTGCTGATATAAACTTTACCTTTTAAATGATCCCACAAAAAAAGTTCTATATATAACCAGCTATATTTAACTAGCTCCGCTGCGATGCGCTCTGCACCCGAGGCCTTGTTGTTTTTGAATCGGTTGATGGCTCTGCTAACTTCTTCTATGCTTGGCGGCGGCAGCATAGCATTATCATCAGATATTTGTTGAGCCTCCGAATCTTCAGTTAGCTCGCCATTTAGCAATTCATGAAAGTGCTCTTCCCATCGCTCCAAGATGCGTTTAGGATCAGTGATCAGATTCCCTTCTTTGTCCTTGCAGTATGTGCAAGTTGGTGTGAATTGTGTCATACTGCGGACTGTTCGGTAGAACTCCCGCGCCTGGTGCGGCCGTGGCTCTGTACTGGTCTAGTTCACAGACGAAATTTTTCTCCCGAACTACCTTTTTTCGTTTGTGAATTCTCTTTTCTTCTTTTCTGAACTCTTTATATTTCTCTTCGCATGTCCGTGTTCTCTTAGACTGTTGCATTGCTCGGTACGCAGCATACTAACGCTCACTTGCCAGCTTGCATTCATTATCGAACCAGTGGTTTCGATCTCTACGACTTCTGTCTAAGATAGAATCAGCAGTACAAATGACAAATATACTTAAGCCGGGTCCAGCTCTCGTCGACTCCCGGTATCTCATCCCCAGGGCTTAGGGCGAGTTCTATTGCATCGTTAAAATTGCCTTACACATATTAAAAGGCTCAGATGAAGTCTTTCTGATTTCGTATAACATTTTATAGTTCAAGCTCAGCAATTAAAATCCTCCATCAAATTAACTTCAAATATCTCCACAGATCAACACCAAATTCACACCTATTGAACTTCAAACAACACAAATGCTACACCAAGACCAATAAATTAACAACAATTATCTCGCGCTATTCACCATTCGAATAGTGGAATTCAGGGCCGGCGCCTGGTTGCGCCCTGTGTAGTAGGCAGTATTGCGCCCCCATCAGCTGTTCATTTTTTTTAGCAGTGAAAGACAATGGACAAAGACACAAACACTCTATGAAGTTCTTTTAATATATGAGAATGAAGGCACAGGAACACTTTCAATTTTTTTAAGTGCCATGTCCAATTGCGCCCGGTGCAAGTGCACCATTTGCACCTATGAAAGCGCCGCTCTATGGTGGAATTGACAAATTCTACAATAAAAACACCTAATCGACACCAAATTAACACCAAATTAACACCAAATTAACACCAATTATCTCAAAATCTCCATCGATCGACAATCTTGAATGGATAGCGTCTTTGATTCATATAAGTTTCTATATGTAAACTTATCAATTAACCTGTAAGCGGTTGCCATTTCTACTTGAACATCTCTCACCCTAACTTGGTCCTGTTTTCAAGTTTTCTTCACACTAATCATACATTATGTGTATATAAAAGTACCACCAAGGTTCCAACACCAACTTAGATCACTATCTTGTTAGTAAATGTGGTAATATCATAAAATAAAAATAATTATGAAACTAAAATAAAAAATATTGCTAAGAATATGTGATCAGGACCGGAATTTTCGGTTTTTTTTTGCGCCCGGTGCACTATGCGATATTGCGCCCCCAAAAGCTGTTCATTTTTGAACGCAATGGAATGGGCAATGGAAAAAACACACACACACACAAACACACACACACACACACACACACACACACACACACACACACACACACACACACACACACACACACACACACACACACACTTTTGTGTAATTTCTTGCACCCGTGAGAATACTTTTAATTTTTTTTTTTGCAGTTTTAAATTTTAATTTCTGATATTGCGCCCGGTGCAAGTGCACGAATCGTACTTATGAAAGCGCCACCCCGGTATGTGATGCATACCAGAAAATTCATAACAAATAATTCAAATTGAATTCAAAAATGAAATAAAAAAACATACCCCCCCCCCCCGCCAAAAAAAAAGAAAGAAACAAATTCCATTTTAGAGTCGAAAAGAAAATTACCATCTCCCCCTAAAATGATTGTAATCATGTAGTCTTAAGCATCGTTGTCAGTCATGGCTACGAAAATGGCCCTTGATGACGACAGCATGATGACGGAAGGATCAGCCTGAACAACAAGATCACAACACACAACACTTATATAGTATTTTTTTTTGTTGAGCATTTTTTTTTACCAATTTAGAGCTACAGCAGCCCAGAAGCTACTCTCACTCCGGCTATGGTGTGTCTTGTTTTATTTAATTTTATTTTTCTTAAATGCATTTTGTTGTTATCCATTCTACACGTTGCTGTGCTCTGCCCTCAGTATCGCTCGTCTTATATAGTTTACGTCCGTTTTGCCCCCCTGTTCCCGTCGTCTAAGGTGATGGTGGTGGCTCCTTTTGGCCATCATCCATCGAGATTTTCATCCATCTCCAGGTGGTTAAGTGACTTCTCAGGAGAAGATCTTTAAATTCCACTGTTGTTGTTGTTGAAAATGATGAGACGAAAACGACGACGACGACGGTGTGTGCTGATGATGATGATGATCCCACTAACAACACTGTGCTAACATAGCAGCAGAAAACCAGCAACAGCCGTAGAAGGAGCAGCCTTTAAAAAAATATATATAGGTATATATAAAATATAAATTCGAAAAGTGGATACTTAAGGGTTTCCAAGTGGAACACACAAAAGAAATAATAAGAACAAAAAAAAATATATATATATTTTGAAATCGGTTCTGGGAGATATCACAGGGTATACCAAAAAAAAAAAAAACAAACGAGAGATGATGATGATGAAGAATAAAAAAAAACCAAAGAACAACTCCAAAAAAGGCAACCAGACATAAAATGGGTGGAAATTTTTTTTTAAGTATTGAGGGTTTTTCGATGAGGTGCACAATAATAATACAAAAAATAAGAAGATAACATTAACACGACCAACAACAACAAAATTTTATATATGGAAGAAGAAGAAGCAACCAAAAAAAAACAAGTAGTTTTTAACTACACAAAATCCTGAAGTGATTTTGGAATTTACACTCTTCTCTTCCTCCTATACATATAGTTCTACATGCGCGCGCACAGGTAGGGAACACAAGGTACCAAGGTACCTACCATTCTCATTCAGCAAAAAAAAAAATACCAAACAGCCTCACAACCAAAAATTATCATCTCTTTTGCTCTTTTTTTTTCTTCTCGTTGTTGTTATAAAGATGATTTTTAATGTTCTCTCCTCCTGGTTTATTTTTTTTTCTTTCCTTTTTTTATTTTTAATTTAAAAAAAATAAAAAAATAATAATAATCCCTTCTTGCCTCGATCCCGAGATGGACACCACATTCACATCAATTTTTACCCATCTCTCTCGCCGCGCCGTGGTGGTAATGGCATTCTCCACACAAAATCCCGGCCCCAAACAGATATTGTGTGGTGTGCCCCAAGGGGACGACGACGAGATGAACACAACACACCATGACCATGAGGAAATAAGATGCTGACGGTGATGGATTCTTTGTTCCAAAGCATGTTATTATATGATGCGTACACATAATTTTATTTAACTAGGTGATAATGGATAGTTGAATACTAATCAATGAGTAGTGGAGACGACGGGGCCCACAAAATCGATGGCGTTTTTTTTTTTTTTTAAATTTTTTGAAAGGAAAGAACGAGATCCAATTATATGTGAGATAATTTTTTTTTTTTTTTTTAGTTTTATATTAATTAAAATTAATTGTTTAATAGATTTTGGTTTTTTAAACAATATTGTAGTAGGGGCCGAGTTGCTAAAAAAAAAAACCTTACAGAGCATATCATGCTTCATCAGGAACATTTTTTTTTTCATACATCGTTGACTCCTTCTTTCATTCTCGATGGGAAGGTGTTAACAGAAAGCAAATCCAAGGGAGACCTCGGTAGTCTAGGGGTAAGGCGCCTGACTGCTGTCCCAGAGGTTCCGGGTTCGAATCCCGGCCAGCCCCACGGTCCTTCGACTTTTCCACTTTCTACAGCTACATAACTTCTCTCTTCTTCCCTCTTTACATTCCTTCTGTCATAGCAAAAGGTCTAGAAAAAGGCCATAGTGATCCCTTTACCGAAAAAATCTTCTCCTGCAGATATCTCAGATTTCCGTGCCATTAGCATTCTTCCTTTCCTTGCAAAAGCCTTTGAGAAAATTCTTTACATCCAAGTCCTGTGCTACCTTGAATCTAATAGCTTTATTTCGAAATATCAACCTGGTTTCCGTAAAAATCATAGCTGTGAAACCGCAATACTAAAGGTAACCACTGACATTCGTTCTGCGCTTGATAAAGGCGACGTTTCAATATTAGTGCTTGTTGATTTCTCGAAAGCCTTCGACTCGGTGGTGCATGCGATCCTACTTTCCAAACTAAGTCAGCGCTATCATTTCTCTTCGTCTGCTACACGGCTTTTCTCCTCTTTGCTATCTAATCGTTTTCAATGTGTTCGTCATAACAATGCTATCTCCTCTTTTCTACAGGTGCCTTCTGGTGTTCCTCAAGGTACAATTCTTGGTCCCCTACTATTTTTATTGTATATCAATGACCTACCTTTTACTATCGGCCACTGTTCCTTTCATCTGTATGCTGATGATCTCCAACTGTATACCTCTTGCCGAATTGATTCTTGTATTTCTGACCTGAATAGCAGTCTCTCTCTCTCTCTCTCTCGAATAAATGAGTGGAGTGCTTTCAACTACCTTAAATTAAACCCTAAAAAATCACAAGTACTTGTGCTTATTCGTCTTTCTACGCTCCCCGACAGAATGCCACTCATTTGTCTGGGTAACATTCCTCTTCCCATTGTTGATCGGGTCCATAATCTTGGCATTGCTATTAATGCTAAACTGATCTGCTGTGATCAAGTCTCACTAATGCTCTCCAAGATTTATGGGACATTACGCAAGCTCTGGCTTCATGGCAGTCTCCTATCATCCACTATACGTTCAAAGCTTGTAAAATCTCTCATTCTTCCGCATTTCCTTTATGGTCCTCTCGTTTACATTGTGTATGATTCGTCCTGCCGTGAAAGACTTAATGTTGCATTCAATGATTGCTTACGCTTTATCTTCCACCTGAGAAGGTCAGATCATATATCATCTGTTCGGAATTCACTAATAGGCTGTGACCTCTTTTTTGTTTTATCGATATTATGGCGCTAGCTCTTCTACATAAAGTTTTTTATGCTAAAAGCCCTTCTTCAGGACTCGTGAAGTGTACAAGTGCCTCAAGGAGCTCGATTCCAATAAATCCACTGGCCCCGATAATATTCCCCCTATGGTTCTTAAAAAAATGTGCTTCACCTTTGACTAAACCTCGGCGCAAACTCTTCGCCCTTTCTTACTTCTCCGGAGTTTTCCCTGAGTCCTGGAAACTGGCACATCTTCAGTCTATACCGAAAAAAGTTGATTCCAGCGACCCCTCTAACTACCGCCCAATAGCAATCACTTCTATTCTCTCCAAAATCATGGAGACAATAATAAACAGAAAGCTTATGGAATATCTTGAACGCAACCAAATATTGGATGACAAGCAGTACGGCTTTAGATCGAAAAGATCTACTGGCGACCTCCTTGTATGCCTAACTGAGCACCTCTACCAAAACAGTCATCGCTTTGGTGAATCCGGTCTGGTTGCTCTCGATATCTCCAAGGCCTGAAGTATATGTAGAAATGAAGTATTGTATTAATTGAACAGTTATTAATACTGCAAGTTCCAAAGAACCCCAGCTAGATCGTAAGTTGAACAAATGTACAGAGGCAGTTGATAAGCAGCAGTCGTAGCTATCACTCGGGCAGCAAACTGTCATAATAAAATGTAATAATTAAATCCGAGCGTTTTATTTAGAAGCCACACTTGCTACATGGCGCAGCCGGTATTGTACATATATACGAGAAAAAAAAAAATATATATATATATTACAATAAGTGAAAAAATAATCAAAAACAATAAAGGCGAGTGACCGCGAAAGTGAAAAAAAAAAATAATAATAATTTGAGGAATCAAAATTCCAATGTCGTTGTAAATGGGAATTGTGAAAAAAACAATAGTCGAACTTAATAATAAAAAACCACGAGGAAGGCCCCCGAAACAAGTGCGGTTTTTAACAAAAGTGATCACAATGGATTATGTGACAAAGGTCGAAAAATTAAATTTAGAAGGTTCTAATCTGGCGGAAAATTGGCGAATTTTTTGGCAGAATTATACTATTTTCTGCACAGCGGCAGAGATAGATAAGAAGCCCGAGAATGTAAGAATTGCTATTTTTTTGAATGCAATTGGGCCAGAGGCAGTTGAAATTTTCAATTCATTCAACTTAACGGAGGACCAAAAGAGAAAATATGATGAGGTGACGAGATCGTTTGAGACGTTTTGTAAACCAAAACGGAATGAGGTGTATGAAACGTTCAAATTTTTCAAAAGAAACCAGGAAGACGGCGAACCTTTTGATAATTTCCTTATGGAAATTAAAAAATTAGTTCGAAATTGCGGCTTTGGAGACCAGGAAAACCGGATGGTGAGAGATCGCATTGTTTTGGGAACAACAGATGTACAGCTACAAAAGCGGCTTCTGGAAGCAGAAAATTTGAGCCTAGAAAAAGCGGTGGAGATGGCGAGAGCAGCTGAGGTGGCAATTTCACAGATGCAACAAATTAATAGAGGTCAAACAAGGTCACTTAATACGGTAAAGAATAACAATAATAGAAAAGATGTAGAGAAACATGATAGAGTTTTTAAATGCAAATATTGTATGCAGGATCATCAAGTGAGGAAATGTCCAGCATGGCAAGCAATTTGTAAAAAATGTGGAGGTAAGAACCACTTTGCTATTGCATGTCAAACTAAATATAAATCTAAACACGTAAGGGTAATTGAAAAAGTAGATAGTACGAGAGACAATTTTTTTATCGACGCAATTTTTGAAAATAACTTAATTAAAGATAAATCGTGGTATGAATTAGTTAAAATAAATGATAAAATAATAAAGTGTAAGTTAGACACGGGCTCGGATGTGAATGTGATACCTCATAAAGTATTTCTCGAGATCTCAGCCAAAAAACTGAGGCCAAATGAGTCAAGAGTGGAAGCATATGGTGGTTTTATTCTTGACACATTAGGGACAATCATAGTAGAATGCGTAGTGAAAAATAAAATACAACAATTGGAATTCGTAATAACGAAAGACGGTAATGTTCCAATACTAGGCTTAGAAACGTGCGAAGAGTTAAAGTTAGTGAAAAGAATCAATGAAATCAAAAATGATGGTGATAAGACACATTTTATTGAAGAAAATAGAGATTTATTTGAAGGGTTAGGAAAGTTTTCAGAAAGTTTTAATATAGACTTGAAAGACAATGTCACACCAGTCGCAAAGCCGTCGCGAAGAATTCCATTAGCCATTAAACAGAAGGTGCAGAAAGAACTTGAAAGGTTAGAGGGAATAGAGATAATAGAAAAAGCAGATTCGGCTTCGGACTGGATTTCTAATGTGGTAATAGCAGAAAAAGCTAATAATAGAGGAATTCGAATTTGTATTGACCCGGGGGAGTTGAATAAAGCTATCAAACCAGTGAATTATCCCATTCCAACTTTAGAGGAACTCACTACAAAGTTAGCAAACAAGTCGATCTTCACTGTCTTGGACCTTAAAGACGGTTATTACCAGATTGCTTTAAACGAGAAATCTTGTAAACTTTGTACCTTTAGTACGCCTTTTGGTTGCTACAGATTTAAAAGGCTACCCTTTGGCATCTCCATAGCTCCAGAGGCATTTCAAAAGTTAAATGAAGAAAATTTTAGAGGTATTGCGGGAGTTATTATATATATAGATGACATATTAATTGCAGGTAGCTCAGAGGCAGAACATGATGAGATTGTAGTTGATAGGGCAAGAAAACTAAATATTAAATTCAACCAAGAGAAAGTCCAATACAAAGTTAAAGAAGTAAAATTTCTAGGGAATGTGTTCTCGAATGAGGGCATCAAATGTGATCCTGATAGGGTTAAGGCCATCCAAAACATTGCAGCACCTAGGAGTAAAAAAGATTTACAAAAAATATTGGGAATGATTAATTATGTTCGAAATTTTGTCCCCCACCTCTCAAATGAGTCCCAACCGTTACGGGAATTGTTAAAAAAGAATGTATTATTTAGATGGGAAGAAACACATTCAAACTGTTTAGAGAAACTTAAAAGGGCCATCCAAGAAGCTCAAACACTAAAAATTTTCGACACGGAAAAACAATTTATAATTGAAGCAGATGCTTCGAAATATGGGCTAGGAGCCTGCCTAATGCAGGCAGGAAGACCTGTTTATTTTGCTTCAAGAAGCTTGTCTGATACGGAACAGAGATACTCGCAAGTAGAGAAAGAGCTCTTGGCGATTGTATTTGCGTGTCAGAAGTTTCACCACCTAGTATATGGGAAAAAATTTCAGGTAATTACAGACCATAGACCCCTTATCGGCATATTTAATAAAGACATTATTAAGATACCAAATGCGAGACTGCAAAGAATGAGACTCAGATTGATGAAATATGAGTTTGATTTGAAAAATTCCCCTGGTAAGGACATGCTTATATCCGACTTATTATCGAGGAATGTAAAGGTAGAGAATAGCATCCCGGAAATTAAGGATTTGGATGAATTTGTTCATACAATAAATGTAGGGGCATCTAGAAAACAACAGTTTCTAGAAGAGACTGATCGGGATAATACGTTGAAGGAATTGAAAAGACTTTTAAATGAAGGCTGGCCTAACTCAAAGGCAGCGGTAAGGGACGATATAAAAATATTTTTCAAAATGAGACAGGATTTAGTTGTTAACGATGGGTTGGTGTTTTTAAATGAAAGGATAGTAATTCCTGTAACTATGAGAAAAGAAATGTTAAACCTCCTACACAGTTGTCATTTAGGAATGGAAAAGACTAAGGCCAGGGCAAGGTCATTAGTTTATTGGCCAGGTATTAATCAAAATATTGAGGATATGATAGGGAACTGTACAGTCTGTCAGAAGTACAGAAGCGCGAACATTAAAGAACCATATATACCACACGAAATACCTGCACTACCCTTTAATAAAATATGCATGGATATATGTGAATTTGAGAAAAGGCAGTATTTAATTGTAGCTGACTACTTTTCAAAATATTTAGAGATCTTGCCATTAAGGAATAAAACAGCGGCTGAAATTATAACCAAATTAAAAGGCTTATTTAGCACACATGGCATACCTAAAAGTATAGTTGCAGATAATGTGCCTTTTGGGTCATATCTGTTTAAGAAGTTTGGGTTGGAAAATGACATAGAAATAATAACAACTAGTCCGATATACCCCCAGGCAAACGGACTAGCAGAAAGGTCCGTTCAAACTGCTAAAAAGCTTATGAGGAAGTGTAAAGATGACGGGAAAGAATTATGGCTAGCGTTATTGGAGTACAGGAATACTCCCTTTAAAGGTTTTGGCAAATCACCCGCGGAGATTCTAATGGGCCGCAAACAACGAACATTACTTCCAATTACAGACCGTTTACTGAAGACAAGAGACGCGTTAAGTGTAAAGAAAAGTACTGAACTGAGTAATCACAAGAATAAGAAGTATTACGATAAAAGAGCGCGAAAACGAATCCCATTTCAAAAAGGTCAAAAAATTTGGTTGAGAAACGAGAAATTTTGGGAAAAGGGGGAGATTGAGGATACACATAACACACCGCGCTCGTATTGGATTAAACGTAAAGACGGCTCGGTATTACGGAGAAATTCATACTATCTACGACCTAGACGTAATTAAGATTTAAAAAAAAAAAAAAAAAAAAAAAAAAAAACACGTATCTTTGCAATGTTGGACATTCACTCAATGATTGAATTATCAGTTAGACTTTAAAACAAAACGTATACTTGAAAAAAAAAAAAAAAGTTAGATCAGAAGGTTGTTAAATATTAAATTTTTTTAGTTACTCCGTAGACATAAGCGGTATGAAGTATAAACATAAGTTAAAACAAGTACATAAATAAAATAAAACAATTAAAATAAAACACAAAAAAAATTGAATTACTTAAGTATGAATTATAGGAATTAAGTAGCACTAAGAAGTTATTCGAATTGTATTGTAATCAGATTAAATAAATAAGTTTGTTGTTAACCTTAAAAGGGGGAGATGAAGTATATGTAGAAATGAAGTATTGTATTAATTGAACAGTTATTAATACTGCAAGTTCCAAAGAACCCCAGCTAGATCGTAAGTTGAACAAATGTACAGAGGCAGTTGATAAGCAGCAGTCGTAGCTATCACTCGGGCAGCAAACTGTCATAATAAAATGTAATAATTAAATCCGAGCGTTTTATTTAGAAGCCACACTTGCTACAAGGCCTTTGATAGAGTATGGCACCCCGTTCTATTGAGTAAACTCCAATGCCAAACTTACCGATCCAAAGACTAACTAGTCCGGTCAAATATTCACACTCCGTCAGCTAATGGAAGATAGAATTCGTTGCGGCAAACGAACTGTCGTCGTTTTCATCGATTTCAAATCTGATTGCGTCGATTGGAACAGCTTGTCGAGAGTCTTGGAAACCGAACACGTGCCATTGAGAATCATCCAACTTCTCCAAGCGTCGTACGATGGCCCAACCAGCAGCGTTCGTTCATATTCGACGTGACTTATCCGAGGAGTTGCCGATTCAAACGGGTGTCAGACATTGAGACATCGTTTCGCCACTTCTCTTCAATGTTGTGATCGACGCGATTATGCGTGAAGCATTCGATAGACGACTCCGGAGTTCGATACGACGACAACAACTTCGTAACCGACATAATGTTCGCCGATGATAGATAGCGCCCCGTCTTTGCCGACACGGATGCCGAAGCAACGGACATCTTATACGACATTTCCCGTGTCAAACGGTGGTTTGGACATGTTTGCCGAATGAATGATAACCGGTTGCCATGTAAACTTCTCTGGTGAGACCGAATCCAGCGATTAGCAACGAAGAAAACCTGGCTAAAAAATATCGAGGGTGACCTAAAGAATCAACGGTTATCAGTTACCGAGGCTCGAAACGTCGCCAAAACCGGCAAGAATGGAAACGAATCGTGAATAAAGTTCGAAACCCAGCGGCACCGACAGCGGCGTATCCGTTGCGGGGACGTCCCGCTCGTACCTCCAGCTAACGGATCAAAGAAGGAGAAGGAAGAAGTTCTACGAAGTGGTATGGAATTGATCATAGTGTCTATTTCGGTGACGCACCTTCATTGGGCGCAGCCCTGATTTTTCTTATATGCTGTAGATCAAAAATTCGTTCGTCCAATAGAAGTGGACTGGACTCTGAATACAATCTTTTCCGCACTCGAACAACATCATAGGTTCGCTTAATCATTCGCCATCGGTCTAGACTCCTCGTAATCCATCCTCTGGGGGCCAGTTCACGCAATTCGACGTCGAGTGGAAACGTTCGTGCGTTCAAAAACTTTGCTATGGTTAAATATGGGAATTTTTGAATTTCGAAAACTTATGCTAGTGATTATGTTGTAGTTAACCACGGGGTTTTTGAACGACAAAAGTTTACCACAGTCAACTATATAGTATGGTTTTAGAACGCGCTTCGTGTCGTTTTCACTCGACGTCGAATTGCGTGAACTGGCCCCTGCTGGACTCTTCTATTCTTCTATATATAAGCTTATTATCTTCTTCAAACTAAGCTCATTTCATCAATAACCTAGTTAGTATGAAATTGCTCAAGAACAACAACAAACATTTTTTTTTTGCTGAATCACCAAATTTGGACGTACGGTAAATTATTGTTTTGTCAATCATTTCCGGTGGGTGCACTTTTTCCAATCAATTTCAATAGTGACATTATTGATTGAGAACATTTTTTCTTACATCATTAATAATATATTTTCTAATAATTTTGCTGCTGTCATTAACCAAAAAGAAAAAAAAAATGAGAAATGTCACAAAAATGTCACAAAAATGTCATGGGCTTTGTGCAGATCGAATTAATCCCTTCACAGTCACAGTCTTATATAAAAGTGGTGCATTATATGGCTAAGTCTACTCTACACTCTCATCAAGGAATTTTTATTTTATCTCATTTTTTTTTTGGGTGTATGTGTGTGTGTTCGTGGTTTTGATATCTTGAATTTTTATCTTTTATTCACAGTTTGTAAGCTGGCACCCACTCTTGCCCCCGCTGCTGTGCACCCGTTCCCCCCGGCGGCCTAAAATATTATATGAACATTGATCGCGTTTTATTCCTTGACAGAAAACGATTTTGTGCTCTGACACCTTCTTATAATGTGTGTAGAAAATTATCGTGTTTTATTATTGGTGGTTTTTGGGTTTTTTTTTTTAAATTTTTGACTTTGTGTATTTTATCTTTTCTTCTGTTTTCCTTCTCTCTCTCGTTCTGCATTTTTATAATTTTTTCTTTTTGAAGAGGAAACACACCAATCTTGTACCTAGGACAACCTCAGGTGACAATCTCATCAATCACTTTTTATAAGTTGACAGAAATTCGCATTTTCCTTTGTGTTTTTTTTTTTGTTTTTTTTTTTTTTGATTATTACTTTTTCAAAAAGTTCATGCTTTGTGCTTTCTCATTCTCACATGTTTAATTTATTTTTATTGTTATCTCTCTCTCTCTCGGGTTTAATTTTGTTTTTTTTAAATTTTTTTCCTGTAGGCCCAAGGAATGTCGCTTCTAAAGATAAAAAATCGATATATATATATATATATAAAATTAGATCACGATATTACCTTTTATCGATTATTATCAATTGAGGGATTTATGGAATTGGAATTATTTCTGTTGTTGTTATTGTCGATTGGCGGCGGCCTTTTCTCTTATTAATATGAGGGGATTTTTGGGGTTTTTTTTTGGGGGGTATAGAGAAAGTATATGTATTATAGTATTTGGTTTATTTTTCAAATGTATTGCCCTAGGGATTAAATTGTGTCTTAAGAGTCCCAATCACTCCTTAATATTATATATACAGGTCCGGCTTTAGGTATTTCGGCGCCCCGTGCGAGATATTTTTAAGCGCCCATAAATTTTTGGACATTTCTTTTCGATTACCTGCACAAATTGTACAATAACCCTAGTAAAAACATAAGATGGCCATACAACGGGCGAATACTGGCCGCTTGGGATCACATGCGGGCTTACGACGGCCAAACTTAACTAAAAAAAAAATTTCAAATGGCCGAGAACTAAGCTGCTCACACGGGCACTGGCCGCTTGGGAACACATGCGGGCTCACGACGGCCAAACTTGACTAAAAAAAATTTTAAATGGCCGAGAACTAAGCTGCTCACACGGGCATACGACGGCAAAGAACAACGAGCAAAATCGGCCCAGTGTTGTAGGACTTTCGTACCTAGCCTTTCCTTTTTTTTTTCTTGTTACTGGTGATTTGATGTGACGTGGTTTTTTGAGCAGATGTCATGAATTTGTTGGCTATTTCTGTAGCATTACTCCATCACTATTTAATCATGGTTTATATTGTATGTTAGTAGAACATTTTCATTGGTCCGCGATTAACGGGTATTGGGTGGTGTCGGGTAACTAGTTGTCATAGCTCTACGGAGGGAATTGCGTTGGTACCAGGGCGGTTTCACGCTGTTTTGTTTAGTTTTTTTTTTGATGATGATTTCATCCAGGGTCTTCCATTGCAGGGTCTTCCCACGCCACGACCCTCCCGACGAGCTGCCCATCTCCGTTGACTCGTGGTACCACCTTGAATAGTTTCGGTTTGGCGTATGGTTTCAAATTTTCGTGGTTATTGAGTGTGGGTCTGAGATTGACCGTTCGGGCACCCAACCCGAGGCCTCATTACACTTTTACTAAAAAAAAAGAGAACTACACTCAAAAAAAGGGGAGATCACGATTTCCGTGACGCCTCGGTTTGAGAATGAGTTTCAATAAAACACCCCTAAATAACACCAAAATGTATAATATTCACTGCGATTAACAACTTATGAGCTTTTGGGGCGCTATATGGTATACTGCACCGGACGAAAAAAACCCAAGCGCTGGCCCTGCTGATGCTAGCCTGAATCGGACTAACACAAAGAAAATGTTCGGTTGTATCTCTGGCTTACTCCTTTCAACAGATACGGCAGTGGCATTCTCAATTTGACCGCATGTTCTCCATAAATCGAAATTATCAAGTTCCCATAAAGTACATTCAACAATACATTTGGTGCAGATTCCTTTTTTTTGGCCGTCGTTAAAAACTCTATGGCCATCATATGCCCCTTAAAAAACCAAGTGGCCGGTGTTCGCCCGTTGTAAGGCTATTTTTTATTTTTACTCAGGTGGGAATCTGAACATGGAAACCTTGGTTAAAATAAAATTTGGTACCCTATTATTAACCAGTTAAGCCTACGAGATACCTTATTCGTACTACTTCTATCACGAGAGACGAAAAAATACGAAAAAAAAACCCAAGAAGGGAGGTAAGAACGATGAAAATTGAAGTTCTCCACTGATCGATCAACCTGGATGTCGCGACCCCCTCGAGGGTCCAGATTAGATATAAGGAGGGTCGCAATCTGTAAAAAAAAAATTAAATTGGGAGTTGTTAATCGATATTTCAGAGAGAACACTAAATGGTCTGGTTTAACCTCTCCATTTGCCCGTTGCTTCTGGAATAATCTAGATGTATATGTATAGAGGTACATCGATCCTCTCGATGGGGCTCGTTATCCTTTCTTGTCTTCCCGTCTGCCTTGAAGCTAAGATGCAATTGACGCAGTTGCATTGCAGTTCCTTCTTCATGTCGACATGAAAAAATCCATTTGCGGTGAGGTGGTAAAAACCCGTGCATTGGATTAACAGAATTTTTGAGTTAATTTTTTCGGTTTTTTTTTCGGGGGTCGCGACACTTAAAGGTCAAGAATCGATGCTTTACAACATTAATTCAATCAGAATGGATTTAGAAAGTAGAATCACTTTTGAAGACGGTGCTAACACCTGTTTACGGGGCGATGTATTAAGTGCATAAAGGCCGAATCCAATAAGCGCACCTAGCACCGAGCATCGCACAGCATCTAAATGTGATGCTGTGAGCTGGGTGTCTGCTGGTATCCGATGTCGGTTCACGCGTCTAATGACAGTATCGAATGAAACAATTTTTTTCTGCCTTTTTGCTTGAAATTTGGTTGAATAGAAATATTATCAGTCAAAAATATATCTACTGAGGTTTTGATTTGACAAGCATCTTTTTGAGTGCCAGCACCCGGTGCGGTGCTCTCATTGGAATTCAGACTTAAGGTTAACAGGAATATGAAAACAATTTTCATAGCGCAACACGGTTTTATACCGTACTATATGAAGCTATTGCTTCATGTGTACCTTTTGAGCCCCAAAAGTTGTGCAGTTCTACTCCACCTTGGTTTAATAATGAGCTGAAGCATTTAAGGAATCAGAAAAATAGACTCTGGAAGACCTATTTAAAGAGAAAGGACTCTCCGAGTCTTATAACATTTACTGATTGCTATAACAGATTTCGTTTACTCTCTTCTGCTCTGTATGGCGAATATCTCAGCAGTATGAGGGACCAGGTTTATACTGATCCTAGAAACTTCTTCAAATTTGTCAATTCCAAGAAAAAAACTGATAACTACCCAAAGACTATGCAGCACACTAACTGGTCAAGTAGTGAGTCTTCCTCGATTTGCAACATGTTTGCTTCATTCTTTCATCAATCTTTCACCTCTTCTAATTTTCAGCCAAATGACAATAATTTTCGTCACATAACTCTACACCGAGAGGCTACTAGTTTGTCTCTCTCAATCTCCATTGACGATATCATGAAACATATTGATGAACTCCCTTACGATTTCACTTCCGGCCCTGACGGTATCCCTCCTGCTGTCCTTAAATCCTGTGTGGAGCTTCTCCAGTCTCCACTGAAAACCCTTTTTCAAAAGTCCCTGGATAAAGGGTACTTCCCTACTCTTTGGAAGAATTCGTTCAAAATTCCTATTCACAAAAGTGGTAGCAAGAACGAAATATCGAACTACAGACCAATTGCCAAGCTGTCTGTCATACTCAAGCTTTTTGAGTCAATCATTTATTCTGCAATCGTGCCCATCTGCAAGAAACTTATTTCTACGAACCAACATGGTTTTCTTCCAGCTCGTTCCACTACCACCAATCTCCTAGAATTCACTTCCCATGCTGTTGAAGGCTTCATTTCCGGTTGCCAAACTGATTGTGTTTACACTGATTTCAGTAAGGCATTTGACAAGCTTTCCCACTCCATTATACTTTTCAAACTAAAAAAGTTAGGTTTCCCTGAAGCCCTTCTATTATGGTTCCAGTCCTACTTAGCTGACAGGACCTACCAAGTCCTTTTCCGTGGATCCAAATCCGCCACCATTGAGGCGTCATCCGGTGTCCCTCAAGGCAGTCATCTTGGCCCTATCCTCTTTATTCTTTCTATTGATGATATTGTTACCTTGCTAAGACACTGCAGAATCCTGATTTATGCTGATGACATCAAATTGTACCGTCACGTAAAGAGTATGGAGGACTGCAAACTTTTGCAAGTCGACCTCGACACCTTTTACTCTTGGTGCGCTAACAACAACCTGGTTCTTAATATTAGTAAATGCGAAGTCATGACTTTTTGTAGGCGACGTGACCCTATAATTTATAACTACTCATTTTCTAGTGAGGGTGTCCCCCGTGTTAATTTTGTCAAAGATCTCGGGATTAGATTTGACACCAAGCTGGACTTTGCTTCTCATATCAACTATATTTCTACCAAGAGCAGCTTAGTCTTGGGTTTTATTAAAAGGTGGTCCAAAGAATTCAATAGCACCCTGATCACTAAACACCTCTACATCTCCCTTGTCAGACCTTTACTTGAATATGCGTCCCAGGTTTGGTCTCCTTACTATTCTTCGCATGTTGGAAAAATTGAGTCGGTTCAACGTAGGTTCGTTCGATTCGCATTGAACCACCTTCCTTGGGAAGACCCTTTAATTCTTCCACCATATGAATACCGACTTAAGTTACTCAACTTAAACACTCTCCACAAGCGTCGTGAGGTGGCCGATGTTGTTTTCGTCCACCAGCTTCTTAATGGACGTGTCGACTCAGGTTTTCTAAGGCGCCGTGCGTCGTTTAGAGAGAGCCGATACAATCTGAGAGGACCACCGCTCTTACACATCAACTCCTCTAACACCAATTATGGCCGATTTGAGCCTGTTAATCGCATGTTCATTAATGTAAATAAAAATATTAATGTTTTTAGCGTGAGCACTAACAAAGACCTGCTTAAAAGGAGGCTATTTGTTGTCTCATGACTGTTTATGTGTTTTGCATGCAATTTTTATTGGTACTTAATCTTTTATGTTTGCATGTCTCAGCTGAGCCACGGCGTGGTAAATATTTCTCAGCCCTGCTGGGAAGTGCGCCTTCTGTGTTAGAAGGGAAACTCTATATATCTATATATATATACATATATATATATATATATATATGTATGTGTATGTATATATAGATTTTCATGCTTAGCTGAAAAGTGCGCCTTCTGTGCTAGAAGGGTTAACTCTTGAAAAAAAAAAACACATAGTGCAATGAAAGTCAACTACTACCTGGCAACGTCTTCGAAAGTGATTCCTTCTTTCTAAATCCATTCTGAGTGGACTAATGATGTAAAGAATAATTACAAACAATTATTTCATACTTTTTTGTGCTTTTTGAGATTGGTTTTTTTTTTCTGAAGACAGTTTTAAAAAAATTTTGTTTTATTTGGGGACAATCTTCTTCTCTACTTAAATTTACTAAACACACAAAATAATTCTTTTCACACAATCAGATTTTCTGTATCGCATAAACCACCGCCTCCTCCCTAATATCGAGTATTAAAGGAACACAAATTCTCTTATCACAATCTTAGAGAACTTCACAAGTCTTCATTTTCTTTTCTTCTACAAAAAAAAAACAGAATGGAATTATCACTTTATCTCCTCTCAACAACATTCAAAATCCTGCCTAAGAAATCTTTTTTTCTTGGTTTATTTTTTTTTTTTAATATTTCACAAAAGTTCGCACAAAATAAATCCCTTTGGATATACACACATATATATTCCTCTACTACACCCTCTTCTACAAAAAAAATAAAAAATAAAAAATACAAAAAAAAAAGAAATCCTGTTTGTATGTCAAAATGTTTTGGGGTGGTATATTTGGGGGGAGGGGGTGTGGTGAAAAATAGGGTGGGTGTGGTGAAAAAGTTAAAGAAAAATTACATTTGCACACATTCCTTTATACTTCAAGCAAATATAACACAACCACAAAACCAATAAAAAATCAGTTAAAGAATATTACTCAAAAAAAAACACATATGTATGTGAAAGGAAAGAAATAAGAATTTTTTTTCTGTGTGGTGTTAAGGATAGGATGGAGATTACGCACAGCTTACATATATATAATACTGAGGGAAGAAAGTTGTGTTATGTGGAAATATTTTTGAGGGTAGGACTTTGGATATGGTAGGGGTGGAAATACATATGAATTTTATTTATTTCATATGTTTATATATTCTTTATTAAAAAAAAAAGTGCCCACACACACACACACAACCATTAAAATCCGCTTGGATTAAAATAATAATATGTACCAAAAACAAAAAAAAAACATTCTCACTCACAGACGACTTTAAACTTTAAAAAGTTTAAAAATTTTAAATGAGTAAAAATTAGAGTAGAATAAAAATTAGAGTAGAAAAGTGAGTAAAAAAAGCAGAGTACGAATATCCTCACTCATGTGCGACTCACTCAACTTACGCCTCACTCACGAGCAAGAGTTATTAGCTATAAAGTGTGCTCACTCATGTGTGAGTAATTTGTTCAGAAATTCTGTGTAGTAAAATTCTCACTCATATACATATGATCCCTTCAACTCACTACTCCTCACTCACGAGCAAGAGTTGTTGGCTAGTACACTCACTCGTGAGTGAGTAAGTTTATCAGGAATTTCCAAACTCGTTCATGAGTCTTTGTAGCTTTGGTTTAGTTTCCTGCGGCTTGATTTGAGGCCTGGGAAAGAGTGGGGGGGGGGGGTTGTGCGAGCACTTCTCCTCTTTCTTCATCCTTATCCAAGTTCCTTTTTGGGTACCTAACTTGAGTGAGCGATGAATACACTCATTATACCCTCACTCATGCTCCTGTATAAAATACCAAAAATCTTATCCTCACTCATGTGCATGAGCAATCTATGTACATAGCCTCAATCATGAGTGCGAGCAAGCCCAAGTTAAAACCTTTTCTTCACTCATGAGTGAGAGTGATTTTATATTGAGGAATTTATAAGTGCTCACTCACGAGTTCCTCATGGGTGAGCATTTTCATACCCTGGTAAAAAGTCGAGTGTAAATCGTAAAAATGACAATCATCAATAGAACAACTCTCGACTGTGCAACAATATTTCATCAATCAGTATTTCCCGATCTCGTAGAGTATCCGTAGTATTCAAGCTGCTTCAGCAATTCCTCCCTCCCTTGCCACCTGTACTTTCAAGAACCTATCCTATTCTCTTATATCCTTCAAACTAAGCTTAAAACTTTTCATCATAACCTAGAATGACATGACATACTGGTGGTAGCACAAAGAATTATTTAATCTAAGCTTGATTTAAAAACATGTGCTTAACGCGCTCGTCTACCATCCTCGAGGTTCAGGGTTCGATTCCACGTAAAAAAAATGGCGTTTCGTTTTTCTACTTCTCTGACAAATCATATCCTTCTTACTTTTCTTATAAAGAGGATAATTACAGTAATTATCTATTAAGGGCCGATGCTTGGTTTTTTTGCGCCCGGTGCATAATGCCATATTGCGCCCCCCATCATTTTCTGCTCGCAGTGAAGGACAATGGACAGAGACAACAAACAACAAAGCAAAAATGGATTTTTTTTTAATTTAATAAACCAAGCAAGATCTATTAACTAGTTCACCTTTTTTCATTGCCTTTCTTAGGGGTTTTGTTCTCCTTACTTCCATTCATTTGGCCCATATCAGAATAAGGCATTACAAAACTGGATGCGCCCGGTGCCCAGAGGAGATCCTTAGACATACAGCCTTAGACAGGATAACTTTATATCTTGGCTTGGTAGGCCCGATCATATTAGCCAATGCCCTTCAGGACAGCTTCCAGTGGCCACCACGAGGAGATTATAATCGTACTTCCACAAGTCCGAGAGTGATTTTTTTTTCAAAATCTTAAATTGCGCCTCCGTACAATTGCGCCCGGTGCAAGTGCACCATACGCACCTGTGAAAGCGCCGTCCCTGTATCTACTAATTTTACTGCTATTACTGCCTGTAAGCGCATAAGAGAGTCAAGCCATCATTAACTGTAAATACTCGAAGGGCCGCGCCAGCGCATGGCCTCAACGAAAACTTTAAAGGCACAAACAGATTGGTGACTGGAAAAACCTGGAAAATACACCGACCACTATATTTCCTGACATAATGCACAGGCGGCGCGGAAAAATAAAATGTATGGGAAATTCTCTCGCAAGCGGCCGCCTTTGTGCTAATATTTTTTATGTCTTAGGCGGCTTCAGATTCACGCCGTGAACACCCGCGCGAACAAGCGCGAATGCGAGTGTTAATGGTTTTCGTGCCTTGCTTTCAGGTCCGACTGGATACGGCGGGAATTTGTGCAGTAAATTCGCGGCTTGAGACTGAATAGAAGTGGTAGCACGTCAGTTGTTTCAGGAATAGAGGAGGGGCAAGTAGGAGCTCGAATTATTACTTATCTATAATTAAAGCTAGCGGTTACGACCGTGAATACGTATTTTTATTTAAATAATATAGATTTTTTAAAATCTGAAAAATCTCACGTTAGATTACGGGGGAGGGGGAGGGGGTCGAGCCAAGTCTCACGAAATCTCACCAAGGGGGATGGGGGGGGGGGAGTCGAAAAATCGCAAAAAACACCTCACGTAATTTATGGACGACCCCTTGGTGTATTTCTTAAGCTTGTTGTTTGGTTATTGGTTTAGAATTAAGAATTTACGAATTCCCATTTGTTATGACGTGAGGTGTACTTTTTATTTTTTGTTCTTGCTCTCTTTCTATCTCTCTGCTTCTTTGTTTGAAATCTTATATAAACCAAAAGAAAATATTTTCTAAAATTGACAAATAAATTAAAATATATATAAAAAAAATCTTCCCGGCAAGTTTTTATGCTTGTACCTTTTTACCATATCATCACGACCACGTGGCGGTACTCTTACTCACTTCCCCTCCCCCACACTACACCATCATCCGCGCGATAAGTGTATTTTTTTCCCACTCAATTCTTAAGTTTTTCTTCTTCTTCTTCGAGACTATTTTAAAAGAATTGATTTATTTTTTTAAATTTTTTTCGCCTTTTTAATTTTTAGTTTTTTTTTTAGTGGCGATTTTCCCTCATAATTTTTTTCATACTCTTGTCTCTTTTTCACGAGAAAATGAAATTTTTTCTTTCCTATATACATTTCCCCCCCTTTTTTAGTTGTATAGTTTTATTTAAAGCTCTGCCATTTCTGTATTTTTAATTTTTTTTTTATTTTTCCTCCTCTCATATTGTTTCTTTGGTAGCTTTTCTCGCTTAAAAAAAATATATTCACGTTTGCCGGTTTTTTCCTTTGATGTTTTATAAATAAATGCGAAATTTGTGTATATAAAGATTTTGTGTTTTTTTTGTATTGTAAGTTCTAAAAAGGCCTCAAGTTTTTTTTTTTTTTTGAAATGAAAAAATAAAAAAACATTTTCTCAACGTTTTTTTTTTATTTTATGTTTCTATATTTTTTCAAAAGTCTGTAGTAAAAACTCTGAGGGTGATACATAAAAATATATCCCCCCCACAACGAACGACAATTCTTTTATAGTGCGTAATATATCCGTGATGAAAAAAAGTGTTTTTTTTTTAAGAAGAAGAGAGAGGGTTGTTCTGCACTCGTGAATTATTTTTATATAAATTGTCCCTATGTCACTAAAATTGACGCATTCTAAAAAAAAGTCAGTCACAAGTCACTAGGCAATCACAAGTTTGCGGTGAGTCTCAATTTGAGGAGAATTTGTAATTTGAATTTTACAGTCACAATTTGTGACAAATTCGCATTTTCTTTGTGACTTACAATACCAAAGCCGTTCAGGAAACACTTCCTTAGTCTATCGTGTGTCGTTGGTCACACGTTATGACCCAATGGCTAGTGTAGTAACCCAGTAGGAATTAACGTGAAAATATAAATCATTTTAGCACTAGTTAGAAATTGATTAGTATCAGCTTTGGTGTCAAAGTAATCCTGAGAGGTGCTAGTTCAAACCAGGATTTCAGTGGTTAGGCTACCAGATATATTAAAGAATTTTAATTTTATAGTTAGTAGTTTTGTTAGTTCTCGAATTAGTGCAAAATAAACTTCAAAACTGCGAAGAAATAGACAAGCTTCCAGCCTCCACGAGGTTACACAAAGTTGTGTCTAAGGATCACTCCAATGGCATTGTCTCTCTCAAGACGTAAAGGGTCCTTTTGCGAAGAACATCTGGGTTATCATGGAGCTATTAATGAGCACTCATTTTCCGGTTTCTCAGATAACTGACTTAGAACCTCCTAACACCGAATCGGAGATAGCACTTGCCCACCGGTCCTACAATAGGAACATTGGCCTGGCAAACAGGATTTTCACTGTGAGTAAGATTGAGTGGGCCATTGCCACCTTCAAGCCTTTCAAGGCTGCTGGAAAGGATCACATCTTCCCAGCTTTGCTTTAGAGAGGCTTCCATTACTCTGGGTACTAACTCCCCTGTTTTTCAGGCTGAGGTACTCGCTATCCAGATGGGTGCTCAAACTTGTATTAATAGAGCTCCAAATAGCTCTAAAATTGTAATTTTCTCGGACAGTCAAGCTGCCATTCTGGCCATTAAATCTCACAGGGTGTCATCAAAGACTGTCCTGTTTTTTTGATTGTCTTCTATCTCTAACAGTGTCACGCTGATGTGGATTCTGGGCCACGAAAGTCACCTGTCAGTTCAGAACCTTTCTGTACCTTAGCAAGCTGCCACGTAAGAACGGCCATCAAAAATTTGGTGCTCTTCCCAGTCGTCAAGCTAAAAGATTCATATAAATCGATAAAGCTAAATCAAAACAAAATAGAACTGGTAGCCGATTGTAGCTGTCGGTTCTGCGGGGCAGCTCTCGAAACTGCGGAGCACTTGCTGTGCGACTGTCCTACTCCCAGGGAGATTTGGGACAGGAACCCTAAATGAGTTTTTGGTTATTTTATAAGCCTTAACCTGGATGGTTTTTAAAGACGGAGATCGCACAATAAGACCAAATAAAATAGGTCGCAGTGCCCATCAAGGCGCCCCTCAACAAGAAATAGAAAAAATCAAAATGAATTAGTTCTTCAAGAAATTTAAAATGAAATAGTTCTCCAAGAAGTTCAAAATGTATTAGTTCTCGAAGTAGTTCAAAATGAATTAGTTCTCCAAAAACTTCAAAATTAACTAGTTCTCCAAGAAGTTCAAAATGCATTAGTTCTCCAAGTAGTTCAAAATGAATTAGCTCTCGAAGTACTTCAAAATGAATTAGTTTTCCAAGAACTTCAAAATCAATTAGTTCTCCAAGAAGTTCAAAATGAATTAGCTCTCGAAGTACTTCAAAATGAATTAGTTCTCCAAGAACTTCAAAATTAACTAGTTCTCCAAGAAGTTCAAAATGCATTAGTTCTCCAAGTAGTTCAAAATGAATTAGCTCTCGAAGTACTTCAAAATGAATTAGTTCTCCAAGAACTTCAAAATCAATTAGTTCTACAAGAAGTTCAAAATGAATTTGTTCTACAAGAAGTTCAAAATGAATTAGATCTTCAAGAATTTCAAAATGAATTAGTTCTCCAAGAAGTTCAAAATGTATTAGTTCTCGAAGTAGTTCAAAATGAATTAGTTCTCCAAGAACTTCAAAATTAACTAGTTCTCCAAGAAGTTCAAAATGCATTAGTTCTCCAAGTAGTTCAAAATGAATTAGCTCTCGAAGTACTTTAAAATGAATTAGTTCTCCAAGAACTTCAAAATCAATTAGTTCTACAAGAAGTTCAAAATGCATTAGTTCTCCAAGTAGTTCAAAATGAATTAGCTCTCGAAGTACTTTAAAATGAATTAGTTCTCCAAGAACTTCAAAATCAATTAGTTCTACAAGAAGTTCAAAATGCATTAGTTCTCGAAGTAGTTCAAAATGAATTAGCTCTCGAAGTACTTCAAAATGAATTAGTTCTCCAAGAACTTCAAAATTAACTAGTTCTCCAAGAAGTTCAAAATGCATTAGTTCTCCAAGTAGTTCAAAATGAATTAGCTCTCGAAGTACTTCAAAATGAATTAGTTCTCGAAGAACTTCAAAATCAATTAGTTCTCCAAGAAGTTCAAAATGCATTAGTTCTCCAAGTAGTTCAATATGAATTAGCTCTCGAAGTACTTTAAAATGAATTAGTTTTCCAAGAACTTCAAAATCAATTAGTTCTACAAGAAGTTCAAAATGAATTTGTTCTACAAGAAGTTCAAAATGCATTAGTTCTCCAAGTAGTTCAAAATGAATTAGCTCTCGAAGTACTTTAAAATGAATTAGTTCTCCAAGAACTTCAAAATTAACTAGTTCTCCAAGAAGTTCAAAATGCATTAGTTCTCCAAGTAGTTCAAAATGAATTAGCTCTCGATGTACTTCAAAATGAATTAGTTCTCCAAGAACTTCAAAATCAATTAGTTCTACAAGAAGTTCAAAATGCATTAGTTCTCCAAGTAGTTCAAAATGAATTAGCTCTCGAAGTACTTCAAAATGAATTAGTTCTCCAAGAACTTCAAAATCAATTAGTTCTACAAGAAATTTAAAATGAATTTGTTCTACAAGAAGTTGAAAATGAATTAGATCTTCAAGAATTTCAAAATGAACTAGTTCTCCAAGAAGTTCAAAATGTATTAGTACTCCAGCTAGGCCAAAATGAATTAGTTCTCCAAGAAGTTCAAAATGTATTAGTTCTCGAAGAACTTCAAAATGAATTAGTTCTTTTAAGTATTTGGAAGTAATGCTGAGAGAATATGGCAAATAACTCCCTCTTAGAACAACGCTGTACAAAAGCAGTAAGGACCAGCAAGGTCCGTCCTGCCTATGGGGGGAGGTCCCTAATCTTCCCACTTGACCGGCTAACGTCATTATGGGTCACACAGAGCTGGATCTCCTATCTAACTGCTATCTCTCCTGGCATTATTTCTTACATTTCTCTGCCTCCTTGGTCTTCTTCTTGGGCGCATTCCTCCTGATAATAAACAATAGTAATTTTGTTTTTCCTTAAAAATATTTCAGTTTTTTATCGTTCTTGTTATCTATCCATACACTCTCTTCAACACTTATGTTTGTGTGTGTGTGTGTGTGTGGATATGTGATTAAATTCTATTTTGTTTACACATTCTTATGTCTTTTCTAGCCTGTCTGTCTGTCTGCCGGATATGCGGTAAATATTTGTTGCTTTTAAAAACTCTGTTTTTTTTTTGGTTGTTTTGTTGCTGTTGTTGTTGTTCATTCAATCTTCTTCCTTTTTTCGTTTTTTTTTTTCAAATTTTATTTTAGTAAAAATATCGGAAGTGGTATGTATGGTATCGAACGTGAACGGCGATGCGCTATTTTTAGTGTGCATCAACCCATCCCAATATGCATGCATGCACATGCACTTTTCATTCCTTCCTCCCTCATGTATTCTCGAAACTATTTTTCAACCCCTTGCCCATTTATATACATGTATGTGTATATGCATTTGCGTGTGCGCTCTCTTTCTACTTCCCGTTGCCCTTGCCTGGTTTTGCGCTAGCAGCAGCGCCCTAATGTTGTTTGTGTGTTATGCTTATCTTTTTTTTTTTTGGTTGTTTTGTTACAACACCCCCTCGTCGTCTTGACTCTTCTATTCTATATAGATCGGTTCAGTGTGTAGTGCATAAGCATGCGCGCAAGTGCATGGCGCATGGGCGCAGTGTGCGCACCGCAAGAAGCCATATGCTGGTGCGCTGCTGCTGCATTTTGCGGATAGTTTGTATACATAAAATATGTTTATATCTAAGTATATATCTAGATAGGCTAAGGCTGCTGTTTAGATTTCTGTTGATGATTCTGTATCTTGTCCGCCACTCTCTCTCTCTTTAGAATGGGTCTATGAACTTTTGACTTTATTTTTTTTAGAGAGAGAGAGGTATCCATTTAGACACTATATCTAAACCATCAGTCATTGTAGTATTATTGTTTTTTTTTTTATAAATATATATACGTGAAGTAATTGCACTGTATACAGGATACACTACCGTGCAAAAGTATAAGGACATCATCGGAATAATCGAATTTTTAAGTTTGTCATTGTTTTATATATTGTGTTCAACAGCATTTTATGATTAGATCTTGTATATAAACTATACGGTCAAAGGACACATGGATATTACTTAACAATATCCCAAACATTTACATTAATTTGACGCGTAGCCGACCATATGGTTAGTCAGCTGCGGTTCCAAAAAGGAAATTCAGAGTGATTATCCCGGATCGCTCTGAGTGGGAGGAACTTATTTATCCTAGGGATCCAAAACATCTCCACTGGTTCACTGACGGGTCAACGATGGAACATGGGACAGGGGCTGGTGTCGCAGGACCCAACTTCAAGGTCTCGATTGCAATGGGTAAGCGAAGTGGCCCTCTGTTTTCCAGACTGAAATACCTGCGCTAGGCTCAACCTTGAGAATGGTCTGAAAGGCGCCAACATTAAAATCTTTTCTGACAGCCAAGCTGCCATCAAGGCACTCTCAACGTGGAAGTTTTCGTCCAAAATAGTAGCAGGGTGTTTTGACGTACTCCAGAGCCTGACCAGAAGAAATGAGGTCTAGCTCTGCTGGGTCCACGGACACTGGGGTATCCTTCGTTGCTTCAGGGCCAAGAACCCTTTTGTGGCATCTCTTGGTCCACCTCCAAGTCCTTGATAAAAGAGTGGATTAAGGGAATAAACCTAGCCTATTGGGAGTTAGTCCCAGGTCTTAGACAAGCTAAAGATCTTATAAGACTCTTTGCCCTTAAGGGGCACTATCACTCTAAACAGAGCGGACCTAAGGCTGCTGATGGGTTATCTCACTGGCCATGTAGGACTGCGCGGTACCACCTCCACAACCTAGGACTGTCTCAAGAGACAGAATACCGACTCTGATTGAAAGGCGACGAGAGACTTCCACACATATTCTCTGTGAATGTCCTGCTCTGATCTGGCTTAGAAGAAGAAGAACGTTTATCAGAGAGTTCTTGAGCCCTGCCCAAGTCCGGTCTTCATCAATTAAAGACCTTCTTGCCTTCATCCGGTAGGCTGATAAATCTGTTCCCGCTAGTGAGGTACGTACAAAATAGGCCTAACTTGGCCGCAGTGTTCACCATATGGGTTGCCCCTCTCATTCCATATAATAATAAATGCTTATATGTATGTCTTTTATTTTTCTTTATACATATATGTAATAAAATAAAAAAACCAACAACAAACAGAAAAAATCACACTTCCGTTAGGTTAAAAACTCAAAATAAAACCTCTTGTGACCTATCCAGTCACAATTTCAAAATTATAGTTGTCAAACATGTACTAAGAAGTAGTAAATCCTGTTGATCTATTTAAAAAGGGTTAAGGTCAAGCCCGATGATATGGCATCAATATATGATCAATAAATCAATGTGTAAAAGATGTACTGTAACAAGCTGTGTTTCTAAACTATTAAAATTACAATATTTTATGTGATCAGAAATTGTGTTACAATCTTTATAACTGTCGTCGTTAATTCTTATCTAATCGTAAAAAAAAAATGTTTTTTCTGTGTGCCTGTTCACATTTTCTATCTAATTTCTTTTTTTTTTATTATTTTTTCCCCCTTTTTAATACTATAATTAGTTGAGAACGACAACAAAACTAAAAAAAAAAAAAAGAAATATTTCGTAGAAAAGGAATTTCCTGTCGTTTTTAACCCCCAAAAAAATTCAGAGTAAAAAAAAAAGTATAGAAAAATAAATAAAAAAAAAATTCCAATAAATAACGAACAAATGAATGAACGACACAACACACTGTCGCCAACATTACTAAGAAAAAATAAAATGGAATAAGAATGTGTTTTTTTTTTGTTGTTCTATTGAACTCTACTCTGGCCGATCGAAATGAGTGTTGTTGGTGGAGATAAACTTTTACTTTTCATAGAAAGGAAATATTTGTTTTTTTTTTTTAAAACACAAATCAGAAAAAACTAAAAAAAAAATATTTTCACTTTACAATATCTAGTGTAGATTTTCATGTACACTACCGTGCAAAAATATAACGACATCATCGAAAAAATCAATTTTTTAAGTTTCCCATTGTTTTTTATTGTGTTCAGCAGCCACGGCGCTTTCATTGGTGCGAATGGTGCACTTTCATTGATGCGAATGGTGCACTTGCACCGGGCGCAATTGGACGGGCGCAATTTCAGAAAAAAAAAAAGCAAGAAAGTGTTCCCGTGCCTCAATTTTCATGTATTAAAGGAACTCCACTGAGTGTTCGTGTCTTTTTCCATTGTCCTTCACTATGATCAAAAAATGAACAGCTGATGGGACAGCACAATTTGGGATTCTGCACTGGGCGCAGCAAAGCCAAACGCCGGCTCGGGTTATACGGTTATCAACAAAAAAAAAAAAAGATATACATTTTCCCGCACGAATTGCGTTTCATAAGATATTTCCCGAGTAAAAATAAAAAAATGGGCTTACAGCGGGCGAACACCGGCCCCCTGAACTTTTTAAGGGTAGTATGATGGCCGTAGAACTTTTAACCATTTTTTAATGGGAGCACATACGGGCGCACGACGGCCAAGCTTGACTAAAAGATTTAAATGGCTAAGAACAAAACTTAAAACTCGCCGCGTATTTATTATGATCAATGAAATCCGGTGCTCATATCTTCGAATTCGAGCATTTCTAAATTTTTATCAACGCATTGCGGTTAAATGTTTTATTTTTTTTTCAATGTTTTTTTTTTTTCTTCGAGCAGAAAATCAAAAATCTCCCACTAAACTAGAAATCAAAACCTACACACACACACACATACCGCACAATTCCCCAAAAAAATTGTTAGTTCAAATTTGCCCGCGTCGTATGCCCGCGTGTACAGCTCAGTATTCGGCCATTTAAATATTTTGGTCAAGTTTGGCCGACGTGAGCCCGTATGTGCTCCGAAGCGGAGCTTGTTAGCCCGTTGTAAGGTCATATTTTATTTCTTCTCGGGTTATAATTTGTGTATAATAAGATATTCCATATAAACGGAAATTTCTTTAAAAAGTTAAGGGTGCATATCAATATCTCTCTCGCATGGTTCGCCAAAATTCCTAAAGCTGACCCTACATGTCCGCAACACTAAAATATCTGCTGATGGAATAACGTAACTGGTTTGTTCAATTTTCTTACATTACGTTACGCATATTTTCGGTTCAAGTTGTGAGTATTCGTTGCATTGTAGAACGGGGGGGAAATGTAACAATTTATAACTGTACACTTAATACTATTCCAGATCACATAATCTTCAGATTTTGAATATGATTTAATCTCCCCTCCCTCAACTCGATCCGCCCTTGGTATTATACGACTGTAGGAAGACCTTCAGCAAGATATGAGGTTATAAGACGGAAGATGGATTGAAAGGAACTGAGATACAAATTACAAATAGAACAGGTGCCAGAATTGACCCCTGTGGCACACTGTCAGATACTGTCAGATATGGAGTAAGGTTTGATTTGATACCATACCAAGATACGGTATAATATGTACACGTTTACAACAAAAGCGACTCATAGAAAACCACCCTGCCAAGCTAGGTGTATCTCACACAACGTCTCTTACCGTGGCTGCTGGTTTAAGACACCGATAAGCCTTCTTTACTCCACAAGATGACTTTAAACATCCAACACAGTCGACAGATGGTCTGCATATCTAATCTATTTCACGTAATATGTGTTGATTTGGAAGATAGGACATCGCCAAATTTGCTGGCCGCCTTAAATCCCTTTACCCCATGTTGCTGTGTCAGCCATACAATCGTGTGTTATACGAGAGTTTTTGTCCAAATTTCAAAATCATGCTATAGGATAATTCTGTGCGCACCATTTCTATATATTTTTTTCCTATTTACATATCGTAACTACTAAGTACCAAGTAAAAAAGTTCGTTAACCTCCTCTCACTGGAAATTGGGTTTAAAGTAAATTTAAATAAATTTAAATTTATCATTTCTGGGTCATTATCATTGGAAACATTTTTTCGTGGGGGATTTATTTCTAAAAATATTTCCCCTATTCACGCATAAAAATAGAGAAAAAAAAAATAACCACAAAAGAAGCGAAAATAGAAGCATACACGAGAGAAATAAAAAATAAAAACATGTAAAAGTGCACTAAAAAAAATTGTATTCGTTCAATTAATATGTGGAATATTTGGAAAAAGCACCTATAACGAAGTGGAGAGATATTATGTGATTAACAGAGTTTTTATTTTTATTTAATGCAACTTTAAAATATATTTAATATTTAAATTGCGAAAAAAAACCACAAGAATCATCGTTGGATACTTTAAAAATAAACAGAAACTTTCAGAGGAGATTTGAATGATTAATAGATAGAGATACCCATTAAATCTGGCTTGTGTTCTATGTGAATAAAAGGTGTTTATGTAAATAGCAGCTGTGTAACCCAGTTAGATAGCAGCAAAATTAGAGCAAGTAAAGCAAGCAAGTAAAGCAACTAAAGCAAGCAAGCAAGTAGAGCAAGTAAAGTAAGCAACTAAAGCAACTAAAGCAAGCAAGTAAAGCAACTAAAGCAAGCAAGTAAAGCAACTAAAGCAAGCAAGTAAAGCAACTAAAGCAAGCAACTAAAGCACGCAAGTAAAGCAACTAAAGCAAGCAAGCAAGTAAAGCAAATAGAGCAAATAAAGCAAGGAAGCAAGTAAGGCAACTAAAGCAAGCAAGTAAAGGAGGGGCGGCATTTTCTATCTTTCATGCGGATGCTGAAGCGGCTAGCGGCGGGCCTGCCTTCAGGCGTCCGTGAAAAAACACAAAAAAATATGTTGTCACCGGTATTTTGTAATTAATCCCGGACGTGAAACAAATACGAGGGCGGTCCGATAAGTACTTAGCCTACAAAAGACAAACGACAATTTTGGAAAAGTGGCGATTTATTTTTCAACATGATCTCCTTTTAGCTCGATACACTTGACCAAACGATGCTCCAACTTCATTACCCCTTCCGAAAAATGCGTTTTCTGGAGGTCTGCAAAGTAGGTCTCTGTGACGGCGATAACCTCTGTGTCTCCAATGGATCCATGTTTCATCGATGGTCACCAAACATCGCAGAAACTCATTCGGATTGCGCTTAAACAGCGTCAAACACTGCTCTGAAGTGGTCTCACGGTTGCACTTGTTGTCCGGAGTGAGCAAACGCGACACCCATCTCGTCAACAGCTTTCTCATGCAAAATGTTTCAGGCAGGATATGATCCACGCGGTCTTTTGAGATGCCTACTGTCTCAGCTATCTCGCGCATACGAGATCGTGGACTTTTGTCACGTTAACCTCCGTGGCAGGCGTTTTCGTGGCACCGGGGCGTGGCTCATAAAAATCCGACGTGCGACCACGTTGAAACTCGTTAAACCAATTTTTGACGGTTGCCATCGAAGGAGAGAGGCACCGTACAGAACAAAGAAAAAGGGTATTTAACGGCCCTCCAATGGGGAAATTACAAACAGGGTCATAACTACCGAATTAATCTGGATTCATGGGAATGAGCCCTTTGCAACCAGGCCCCATTAATCAAAATGCACCCTAACAAAAACGTACCCCTTCGCATTTTTAGCGATTTTCCGAAAATTCTGTTAGGGACCTTCTAGGGAGGCTGTGATCGACCACAAGTCGAACAAAACGGGCACGCTTACGTAGGTTGGCCATGTTACTAAGCGGTGCCCCAATTAAGTACTAAGCACGTCCAAAGCTGCTTGACCTATCCAAATGAACGAGAATCGGTCTATTGTGTATGCTAATGTCATCGTTTACGTTCACTAAGATAATTGGCCGTTCTCTTCGTCCTGGGTGAGAGTACTTCGATACGTGACTGTAGTGAAGCTGCATTTGGGAAAATATAATTTTTACTAAGGCATGCCGTGCTTGTTTCATGCTAAGATCGGACGAGTTTTATTTTTATTCAGGCGTACCGGGCATGTTTTGGGTGCCGTGCAGGTGTTTTGACTATGCGCACGTGCCTGTATTGGATTGGCAGAACATCAAGCTTATATGAGTGAAGAGGAAGCTGCTTGAAAAATCCTCTGCGGTAAGATCGATGGGAAACGAATTCCGCTACTAGAAGGATGCCGTAGACCAGTACACCCAGGGGTTATCTCAAGCTGGATGAACATCGGCTCAGAATCAGGGTCGATGAAGAGAAAAGTGTTATGAGAAGCCAGGATTCCAGATCTTTCCAGTTTTAGAATCCTGCTAACGAGGAAGAAACTTTAAAAATGCATTTATCTCTAAACGTGCTTCCAAAGTTTGGTAACCACCACAACAAGCAACATATTTTATCATACACTATAAATTATTTACGAATGTTTATCGACATATCTGAAAATCTCCTAGTTTCTAATTTTCAAATTGCATCATAATGATGTTTGTATGTTGACAGTACAAAAATGGTGCAAGATTTAAAATGACATCTCTTATTGAAATACTTTCTATATATGTATGTATGTACATACATACATATATGATAAAATGCAAATTATTCTTCTGAATTTCTACAACCAACTAAAAAATTAAAAAAATGTATTTGCAATATGATCCAGTGACAAAAAAATAATTGTTCTTCTTGCTTTTTTAAAAAATTCCCTTCTTTTATGGCGCGGGCTCTAACAAAATGTAATTCCTGAGCTTAAGGACTGCTACATAAAAAATGAGCTTTACGATTGTGTAACGATTCACACCGGAGAAAACCTCGTAGATTCTAATTTTCAAATTGCATCGTAATGAGATTTTTATGTTGATAGTTTAAAAATGGCGCGAAATTTAAAATGATACCTCTTATTGAAATACTCTCAGAGCTCTCAGGGTATACCACACACAAAAAAATACAACAACAACAACAACAAAAAGACTTCGTTAATTCTTTTAAGAAAAAAAAATACTGTGTATGTTTTTTGAAAAGGAGAATCATAAAAAAAAAGCAAAATTTTCCTCGAAAAAAAAAAATTATATGTTCCTCATCATAGTAGCGCATAAAACCATAAGAAGATGAGATTGGACCAAAACAAAAAAAAAATGCTTCTTTAGAGATGATTTTTTTTCTGTGGCTAAAGATTTTTCTTGATGATATTTCCAGGTAACACACAATCTTCTTCTCTCGTGTTCTGCGCTGATTAAGGCCCCGTGATCCCTACATAAAAGTATTATATGTTTTTTTTTCCACTCGTTTTGTGGACCGGGAGGCGCTGAGGGGGAGATCTCCAGTAAGAGAGGTACACACCTAAAATGCATCGCGCATATCGCAAGGAATCTTTGCCCAATCATCATCATCATTAATTTTGTTAAAGAGATTTGTATAAATTTTCTCCTTAGCACTGCTCTCCTCTCTCTCTCCCGGGGGCACAAACACGTCTTCGTTCATTTTTCCCTTCCCTTTACAGCCCCTTCTTCTCATTCGTTTATCGCGTTCTTGTTGAGAGTAGAAAAAAAATATATTATTTTTTTTTTGGTGTGTGTAAATTTCTTGTTCTTTTCTTTTTTTTTAGTTTTTTTTTTTTGATTCTGAACTTTTTATCTTCTGTGTATATCTTCAATCTGCGTTTTTTTTTTAAAGTGGTTTGTGTATCCAAACAACACCTTTATCTTATACTCCACTGTGGCTGGAGTGTTAAAAGGCGGCGCGGGAGCGGTGATGAAGCGCTGCAAGGGCGGAGGTATCGTTAAGTTAGAATTTTCTTTTTCTTTTTGGCTTATAATATGTTCTTGTTTCAGATTTTTTTGTTGTTGCTGCTGTTGTTAAATAGTACTTAGTCCAGATAAAATATTGGCATTGAAACAACAAAAAAAAACAATTTTTAATCAGAGCTCATTCATATCTATATTCCTTAAGGACATCGTTTCTCATTTAACAAAAATTCATACTTCACGTAAAGTGGATGCGACACTACATTATAGCCCGCGCCCAGGTCCGGCGCTTGGGTTTTTTGCGCCCGGTGCAGCATGCTATATTGCGCCCCATCAGCTCTTCATTTTTTATATCTCCGTGAAAGACAATGTTAAAAGACATTCCATTAATAGATGGAAATGAAGTCACGGGAACACTTTCACAATTTTTTTTTTTAAAGATTTTCTGAAATTGCGCCCTCGTGCAATTGCGCCCGGTTCAAGTGCACCATTCGCATCTATGAAAACGCCGCCCCTGCCCGCGCCATAAAAGAAGGAAATATCTCAAAATTGCTATGCTTAAACATGAAAATATCCGGCGGCTGATTTAAAAATCTCAACCATAATTTGTCGTGCTCATTTCCCTTCGGTTATTGCGCGGGCTCTACTACAAGATGATAGAAAAAAATTAGTCTCAGGAACCAATATACATTGTAGTACTTTCTTGAAACTTGTATATTATCTAATCAAGGTCACTGTTTTATTATTTTGAATTTCTTATTTTTCTTTTTCGGTGAGGTTATGGGTGCAAAAGTACGGTCGTGTAATTGCTTTTGAAGCCCCGATGGCCTGGACCCAAGCAAGGGTTATAACTTAATTGAGGGCACCCAGCTCACTAAGAGCACATTTATCTATTCCACTGCGGATCAGCTTGCAAGAGATTAGAGCCTACTATGAAGCATCTATGCTACATCAAGCGATTCATGAATTAATTGTGTAATAATGGGAGTAGGAAGCGATGCCAGAAGACAGAAAAACGGTATACCGGCTGTCCGGTACAGAAAAAAGTGCGATATCTCCTTTTTTCTAATTCTCTAATTATTAACGCGATATAACGCGTTGTTGAGTGCCGTACATAAGATATTTTTCCCCATCCTATGGTCCCATGCGCTATAACCACATCATGGGATTAATACCACAGTGTAGCTTCAGTCCAGGCAGTCAGTTCACACTGAAGTAGGTATGTAAAAGCTTCAAAATTCAATCGAACACCTCTTCATAGACTTTAAGTCCGATAACTTTCGGCATGTTCAATAAACTGACACGATTATGTAAGTTGGCCATGTTACCAAGTGGTCCCCCAACTAAGTACTAACCACGTCCAAGGCTGTTTGACTTACACAACTGAACGGGAACCGGTCTACTGACTTTTCTAAGGGTCCAATTTTGCTACCTTTAGTCTAGAAAAAGTATGAGCGTATTTTGTGCTTCATTTTGGGCTATTCCGCGGTGTTTTTATACATCAAATAGAGTTACCCTTCTACGTCAGAAGGTGCACTTCTCATCAGGGCTGAGAAACATTTACCATTGCAGTCTGAGACTTTGCTCAGCTGAGACATGCAAATATAAAATATTAGATAACATATAAGATCACAAAACATCAAACAGAGAAGCATGCTAAAACAAAAAGAGAGTGGAACAGTGGAAGTGTACGCCAAATTGAGAAGAGTCCTTTTAAGGATAGCTTCACTACTTTTAGCTGGCTAAACGCACTTCTATTTTTGTTAGTATTTATTAGCATGCGATTAACCGGTTCGAACATGCCATAATTAGTATTAGAGGAATAAATGTACAAGGAGAGGATCACCTCTCAGGTTGTAGTTATTCACTCTAAAAGACGTGGCGGCTTCTTAAGAAACCTGAGCCCACCTTATCATTCATCAGCCGATGAACGAATGTAACGTCAGCGACCTCTCACTTCATCATTTTTTTGTTGGTCTTGTTTTTGATAAACAAAAAAAAACACTCTTCTGACAAGCTGACAACTCCGCGTTGTGTGGCTATATTGTCAGTAAACACCGCGTGCATAATCCAAGCTTTAACTGTGTGATGCACAGAAAAAAGGATGTACTCAGGAGAAAGAGAGTAGGTGTGTGTGTGTGTGTGTGTTACCTGTCTAGTGATCTAATCAAACCCATTAACTCTCAATCGTCTGGGCTGGGTTAATGGGGATGACTTTAGGTAGTAGTCAAGGGCCAATGTTATTTTCGTTTTTTTTTTTCGTTTTTTTTAAATCATCAATGTTCATTTTCTTCTATCTATCACACAATAGCAACAACAACAATAACAACAAAAAAAAAACATCTCCTCTCCTTGGGCATGAGTCGAGTCTCGTGTTGGACTGGTTGGACTCGAGACTCGAGTATATTTGATCGGGTTAAAAGCACCTTCGACAACTCCTCAAGATAAAATGAAGACAGCGCGAAACAACAACAACAACAACAACAAAAAGGAAATTTTCCGATATTTGTCTTTCTCGATGATAAAATATAATGTGTGTGTGTGTTTGTGTGCTTTTTCGTTACATTCGCGCGCATGCATACCCCTTTTCCCCGGCTTAGATGGTTTTATAGATACAGCACACACAATATAAGCCCCGAAAAAATAATAAAATATATCAAAGTGTGCTTATCGCCTCATATTTATTATTATTATTTATTTTTTGTTCTGCATTCGTCGTTCGTTTTTTTTTTTTTTTTTTGTTATTACCGCAGCCTAATTAAGATATCACGAAAATTATCAACTGATTAAAATCAATTTTTTTTTGTGTCATTTTCGAGTCAACGTGATAAATTTGCGACTAACAAATTGAAAAATATTTGATTTTGGCACCTCAGCGCGCACCTCTGATACGTGTGTACAATTTGGTTACACCACAAAAAAAAAATTTTTATAAGAAAATGAAAAAGAAATGTGAAAAAGGTGCGCGAGTATGTGGGATATGTAGATCTAAAGAGAAGATGTTTTTTGGGTAGAGCATGAATTGATTTTATTTATTTTTTGATATATTCAAGTATGCGATCGCCATTTGTGGTGTAGATCGGAAGAGAGAGCAACAACAACAACAAAAAAAAAAACTCATGGTAATAGGAGAAATATTTACTTAAATATTTGCCACTTATCTTTCATTATAACAAACAAATAATTAGACAGGTAAACAGCCGAAACGTGTTGTGTATATTGTGATTTATCATATTATATACATACATATATATACTTTCGACAAAGAGAGATATCAATCAACATTGTGAGGATAGAAAATTTGTAATATGTTTTTTTTTTCGTCGGGGTATTAATAAGTGAGAGCATCAAGGTAGATTTCGGCCTCGATTTTGACGAATTTCTGAGATGGGCGGAGGTGTTTCTTTTAAATATGTATGTTTTTTGTCATATAACTAACTAACTCGTTTGTTCTCGAAGTTTCTAATAGTTTAAAATGCGGTATGGGGGGGGGCACGGAACCTGTCGAGCCGTTAAAGTCGTCCAGATCATCCCCACCCCGTTGTACAACAACGAGTTGAGACGTACCAAAAAACCTGAAGAATAAACTCTGGAAAGCCTACCTGAAGAAGAAGAAAGACACTGCGAGTTTCGATGCATTTCCCAATTGCTATGATCAATTTCATGCTCTCTCTCTCCGAAACTCTCTATAAGGAGTACCTCAGAAACATGGAAGGTAAAATGTATGGTGACCCCAGACAGTGGCGTAGCGTGGATTTGTGCCACCCGGGGCGAACCATAAATTTGCTGCCCCCTACTTTCGAATTGATTCTTTTAATCAATAAATCAAAACCCAACTTGAATTTCAAGTAATTTTCAATCCAAGAATTCAAGGCATCATGTAAACGCAATGAATCATATGTAACTAATGAATGTTCGGTATAGTGCGCGCCAAAATAAATGGGAATTTTACGCGCAGGCGAATCAATGACAACTCCCACATACATTAACATTCCGTGTATGGATAAAACTCAAGCGCATATGCATTTTAATTTCCCTTTTGAAACTCGTTTACCGGGAACAACACTCCACCATAGCATCTGACCAGGACAAGAGTCGTAGTGAGACGGATTGAATTTTTGATTGAAAATATAAATGAGCGGGTGATTTGGGGTTTTAAACGAACGGAATGACGAGGTGCACTTTTCTTTTCGAAGCTACTTTCGTGGAGAAGATTTGAGGCTTTCACTGCGCATCAAAAAAATCGATTTTGAGATTTCCAATTGTTTTGGCGCAGGCTATATCCGTGCTTCAAGGTTGGGCTGAATTATAAACTTTAACAAACCCAGAGAGCTTGAATCAGTAATTTCTCTCTGTAATTTATTTCAGTCTGTCTTTAGATAGAAAGCCTCGTAGACGACCGAGGTTAAGCTTAAACAATTCTCTGTCCAATATCTGGAGGTTTTATTTCCCATCATCGTAGAAAGGGGATTTTAAAGACAAATGTGGCAGCTGTTGGAGCCCTTCTCAAACTTCAGCATTTACAGCCCGCATCATAAAAGAAGGGAATCTTAAAATAGCTGTTTCCATGCGCATTGAGAGTCTCATACAATATGCTCATTTATATTTTCAGTTAGCTGGCTCGACGGTCATTGTCCTGTCCAAATTTCAATAGATTTGTTTGTCTGCATTCTGTATTTCCAATTAATAAGACGCTTCATTCTCAACTCTAATATGGACAACTAGAGAAATTATGCCCTGCAAATAATCGAAAGAATTACGCCAAATAATTTACTAATAGAAAAGGGGTTGTCTTCCATCACAGGCGTACGCTTTTTTGATAATCCGTCAAATAGGAGAGTTTGGTTGGATAATTTTGATGCATCAACTTTATAGGCCAGAAATAAGACCAAACTTAAATGAAAAGTAACGCAGAAGTAAAGTAGACGTAACTTCCACTGAAGTAGATGTAACATCCACTTACTACCATCCATATTGGTCACTCTCATAATAAGCCGGCGTTTGGCTTTTTTGCGCCCGGTGCATATACATATTGCGCCCATATACATATTGCGCCCCCTTCATTTTTGTTCATTTTTTGATGGCAGTAAAGGAAAATGAAAGAAGACACAAACACTCATTTTAAATGAAGGCACGGAATTATTCTTTCACTTTTTTGAAATTGCGCCCTGTCCAATTGCGCCCAGTACAAATACACCAGTTGCACCTATGAAAGCGCGCCCTTGCCTTTGTCCAATCAGGATTTGCTTCGCGATCTTGCTTTTGTGCTGAGTTTACTTACGCTTTAAATTCACAAACTCTCCCGCTAATGCTGATTAATGCTCTCCGATGATTTTCATTGTAAGCTGCACTTCCTTAACTATTTCCAGCACTAATAATGCTACAAACTGGAATCTCCATAACGAAGTCGTTCTCCAATCCTTTATATTTCGAAGGATAATAGATGGTCACTGCACTGCATATATTGGTTTCTACGGTAGAGTCTTGCATAACAAAGCAGTCCACTTAACAGCCTTACTGGACATAGAAGCCGCTTTCAAAAACTTCAGAACAGAGGCGATCTAGGTGTTTCTCGCCGAAGTAGTGATCTATAATAGTACGACTTATTTGAATTACAAATCATGACCTATGGCACCGTGCCAGCCAAGAAAGGAAAGACGACAAAATCAGGCGAACTAAATGAAATTGCATTGGCCACACCTTGCAGAAGGCAATGGTAAAACGCACAGAAGGTGCATTTCGTGTAATATATATGACAATTGGATCACTTTTTCAATTTTTTTTAAATCTTAATTTCTGAAATTGCGCCCGGTGCAAGTGCACCATTTTCACTTATGAAAGCGCCGTCCTTGCTCTCATACATTTATATGGAATGGTACCTAACTTCACATGACTTCACTTCCCTTCCCATTTAGGTTTGGCCTATAGACACCATCAGCCAGGACATCGTGCTGGATGTGGCAATGGTTAGGGCCTGATGTTACCAGCAGCATCTCTAGCTCGATCCAGTTTGGCCGCCGCCCCCAACATCTACGCCGCCCGGGGCAATGGCCCCCTCGGCACCCCCACGCTACGCCACTGACCCCAGAATATTCTTTCAATTTATCAACACAAAGAAAAAAGTTGATAATTACCCTTACACCATGCAATACAAGAACTCCCTTAGTTCTAATTCAGGACGAAATTTGTGACAATTTTGCATTGTTCTTCCTCAAATCTTTCTCGTCCCCTGTATTCCAACTAGACGAAGACAATTTTCGACATATCAATGCAATCCAAACTTATCCCTGTCTATAAAAAAGGGAAGATATCTCGAAACATATAAATGAACTTCCACAAGAGTTTTCATCCGTCCCTGACGGAGTCCCTATCAGCTGCTCTAAAATCCTGTGCAGAGGCCCTACTGTCTCCTCTTCTATGTTTATTTCAAAAATCCCTAAATAAAGGGCGCTTCCCAACGTTATGAAAGAACTCTTTTATAATACATGCCCATAAAAAAGGCTATAAGAACGAAATATCTAATTACAGGCCAATTGCGTAGTTATCGTCTATACCCAAAACTCTTCGAATCTATTATTTATTCTGCTATCGCCCCTATCTGCAAGAGACTTATCTCAACAAACCAACATGGATTTCTTGCAGCTCGTTCCACTACTACTAATTTACTACAGTTCTCTTCATACACAGTTCGAGGCTTTGTCACTGGTTGTTAAACTGACTGTGTTTATACAGATTTTAGTAAGGCTTTCGACAAGCTCTCTCTCTCACTCTATTATAGTTCTTAAACTAAAGAAATTAGGCTTTCCGCATATCCTTGTAGTTTGGTTTCAGTCGTACATAGCCGCGACAGAATCTAACCAGTTTATATTCCGCGGAGTTAAATCTAAAAACATCTAAGCCATTTTTTAAATTTACGTTTCCTTTTAAGGTCATGTGTCAAAATGATGTATACGTATGCTTAAATCCCTTCAGGTATATTTTTACAATATGGTTCGTGATATTAGGTTCAGGCTTATACCGTTATGGGATTCGTTAAATTATATCAGAGGTAATAAAATGGTAATAAAAATATAATAAAAGGGTAATAAAAAGGTAATAACAGGGTAATAAAACTTTAATAATAAAAAAAAAAGTAGATTTTATTGGAAATTTGCCTGAGCTGCTTCTATAGAAATAGTATTTAGGACAAAAATTTGTGGATGAACAAAAAATAAAGTCTATCTGCTTGTGGATCCAACATTAAAGAAAGAAAAAACTTAAGCCATATTCTAGTAAATCTACTAGTGTGTTGTCATGCAAAAAAGAGAGAATTATTGATTAAAAAAAATATTCATTCATAAGTTCCAAGAATTTTAAAAAGTTTTTTTTTTTTTATTATCGATACAAAAATGATAAGCATATAACAAAAAGAAAATGTTTATCATAGCTCCACAATATTATGAATAAGACCAGACTATCTACCATTATAATAATTTGTTTTTTGATCCAGGTTTTTGTGGATTCAAAATTCTTAGTACTTTTTTTTTTCATAGATATTTCATAACGTCCCAAAAAAAATTAAATCTAATCTCTGGTGTCCCGCAAGGCAGTCATCTTGCCCCTCTTCTTTTTATTTTATCAATTGACGATATTGTTACCCCCATCTAAGGCACTGTAAAATCCTTATTTATGCTGATGACATGAAACTGTATCGCCACACATAAGGAGTATAGAGGATTGCAAACTTCTGCAAGCAGATCTAAACACCTTCTATTCTTGGTGTTCCAACAACAACCTTTTGCTTAATATTAGTAAATGCGAGATCATGACTTTTAATAGGAAACGTGGTGTTATAATTTATGACTATATTTTTTTCAACAACAAGGTCTCCCGCGCTAACTCTGTAATCGATCTAGGGGTTAGATTAGAAAATAAGTTGTATTTCTCCATCCACATCAATTGTATCTCCTCCAAGGGCAATTCAGTCCTGGGATTTATAAATAGATGGACAAAGGAATTCAACAGCCCTATCATAACTATATACTTGTACGTATCCTTGGCTAGGCCTTTGCTTCAATACGCCTCCCAGGTATGGTCTCCTTTAAAAAAAAAAACTGACCAACAATAAAAACATAAAAAGGAAACTTTTCACATAAAATTTATGTCCGACATTTCCAGTGCAAAAAAAACACGACAATTCTCAAAAATTCACCACAAATATCACACAAAAACAATTCCAAAAAAAAAAACCCCAAACAAAAAACACAGGACCCAAAACACAATTTCGTTGTTGCCTGTGGTGCAGCAGAAATGCATTTCATCAAATATAGTTGCAGCGAGGAGATAAGGGATAGATATGCACCTTCGCAGCGAAAAATACACACCCGAAAAAGGAATTCTGTTGAAAGATAAAAATCAACATTTCTACTTTTTCTGTTCCCACCCCCTTTGCAGTTAAAATTGGAAAAAAATAAGGGGTGGGGGAAGACAAAACTGGGTCTAGTTTGTGTTATCCCAAAAAAAGGATTCTTTTTAAAAACCAACAAAATTAAAACGACAAAAAAACACACACATCCTTATCCTGAGCTGCCTAATTAGCCATTCGTCGACATCGTCAACTCTCGTCCTTTTTTGGGTTGAATGTTTTTTTTTTTGTAGAGTGCCTCTCTTGTCTTCATCCCCTTTTGTCAAGGATTTGTTTTCTACATATTTTATCTTCCTTAAAATACCATGAAAACGCAGGACCACACTTTCGACAATTTCCTTCTTATTTTTTTTTTATATTTTATTTTTGGTGCCATCATCATCCTCAAGTGTGTGTTTTCGCTGCTATTTTTACCTGTCCAGGTAAAAATAATGTTATCTGATATCTCCTCACCTCGTCGTTTATATCCTGGACACACACACACAAACAACAACAAAAAATAAAAAAATAAAGGTAAAACTATGACGGGGGAATTTAGGATACAAAAAAAATTTACATTTAGCCAAAGTAACCTCTGAGAAGGGAGGGGGTCGAGGAGTGGTGAATACCACCAGACCAGCTCAGACACACACACACAGGATTTATTTCGTTCTCGCTGTCAAATATCAATTTTCATTTCTTTTAAAATTTACGACTTCCCATTTCTTAACTCTCCAGGATTTTTCTTCATTGATGAGGGTTTTATGACTGATGATTTACACAGGTAGATAGGCCCAGCAACAGAGACAGTGAGCACCACATACAAACATACACATAGTGCCGGATGAAGACAGAACAAGAACTAATACAAGACATTTTTCAGGGATACTCATCATCTTTGTGTCGTCGTCATCCAGGTAGAGAACGAAGAAATGTCTAGGATTTTTCTTAAGAATTTTTTTAAACATTAAAAAATGTTTTTTTTTTCGTCCTTAATAAATTTTGGGATTTTTCATTTTTCACTTCTTCGTCGTAGTCTCCTTCTTCGGGGATTCTTTATTAAGAAAACACAATTTTTTTTTTTGGTTCTTCCTTTTTTTCTATGGGTTAGTTGTAGGTTTTTAAAGCGGATTACTGGTAATTTTGTGCATTGGGCATTCACCTCGGTTTTTTTTTAAATTCCATTACTTTTTTTAACCTTAGAAAAAAAAGGACACGCTAAATGAGATTTTGGCTAATCTCTAGGCGGGATATTTTAGAATATATTACATACTTGGGCGTTTTACGACTTCATTGGCAATAAACGATGGCAGGCTTTAGTCTAGTCAAGAATACAAAAAAAAAAAAAATAAATAAATAAATTGTATAAGCTTTTGGTTGTGATCGAATAAAGTAGAGCTTGCGCCAAAAAAGATGGGAAATGAGTGTGCATGTAGAATTGCGATTAAGAAATCTATACCCTATACACAGAACACAGGCTATCAGGTAGCTATCTCGACTGTGACTGCCATAATGAATTCAAGTCGTTTGAAGCAGTAACATTCATAGAGCCCACGCCATAAAAGAAGGGAAATGAGTGTTGTTGTTTTTAATTGAAAATATAAATTATAGTCGGTTTTTTTTTTTTTACAGAAAAACTGGAATGATATTGCTTGTTTGTCGAAGGATATGAGACTCTCAGTAGTGAGCATGAAAACTGTGCGATTTTACGATTGCATTCTTTTATGGCGTGGGCTGTACGAAGATTATATCTACTATTCGGTTGTCTCTTTGACTTCTTACGTTCCAGAAACAGCTACGGCTGCTGGATGTTCTATTGTATTTATTTTAGGCTCTTTTAATCGCTCATTGGACACTGTGCTGAGACAGTTGCCCTCCAGCGGACTTTGTTTTGCACAATAGCTCTGGCCAATCCAATTTCATTTCCTTGGCCTGGTTTGGTTGTCTACCCTTTCTTCATTTGAAACTCCATTTTTCACCCATGGACATCTTTTTACCAAATCCTCTCCCCGCATCTGCAAATATTGTCCTAATAATGCACACCACCCCTCACAGTCAAACATGTGCTAACTGATTGCTTAAAAGCTGAGACTTTTTCGGTGAATATTCTGCGCTTTCATTCTTACAGAGCCCAGTCAGATCCATAATATCCCTCTTTTTAGACTTCTCAGATCTCCAGACATCACTGACTCAATTTAATTATTCTCACGCAGCAGCGCCTTTTGGATCTATAGTCCGTGTGCGCTTAAGTTGGTGGGTTGTGCCTTCAGGCCTTCCAACCTCTTGTAATAACAATAATAATAAGATGAACTAACCGTTTGTGCAGATTGTATATCGGTTCATCTCGTTGAGCACTTCATCCAGCCGTTCATAAGAAAGCAGTGCTATCACATTCCATGGTCCTATTTGTGTCCTGGTTCGAAAAGCAAAGGTCGGCGCGTTGTGCTGCCCATCCGTTTCCGAGGCATTGTTTGCTGATTCGTAGCAATAGTGTTTTTATTGGAGTGGATTGCTAACCCTCAACCTAACCGACTTGAAATTCTGTTTTGTGGTGCAGAGAATTCGCCATTTGATCGTCTCCCTTCCGAAGAAGTACCCCAAGGGGCATCACGGGGAGGTGGGATTAGGACTTGCTAACAGAGCTGTTTGTTGTTCGTCTGCAGTGACTACTCTCGGGTTTTGGTAGAAGTGACAAATCGGATACCCATAACCTTCCGAGGTTTTGGTTAGCCGCTCACCCCCGCCTCCCGTGTAGAACCACACAAAACATCTCCGAAACTCGCCCACCTGACCGTTAGTCTGACGCGGGGCCCTTGGTCTGACATAACTATAAACGTCCTGCGAGCTAAGCTTACTACTAGACATTGCACCATGACGTGTACTACATGACGGGCTGCTGGTACAAAGATTATTCATATGGTAACGACCTAATTTGACATAATAAACTTGACCAATGCTCGTTTAATTCTCGCATGTTTAGTATGATGCCGTAAAAAGGGGACTAAACGCAAGCATCCATAAGCTGTATCAGCCTCTAAGCAATTTTTCGGTGAATTTTTTTCGTGCTATTTTTTTTATTTCGTGCTATTTTATTTTTATTTCTTCCACAGCTTCAATAAATTCAATAAACCGCTTAAAGCTGCATTTACGCATGCCTTTTTTTCATTTACGTTTTCTGTAAGGCCATATGTATCAAAATGATGTACGTATGCTTAAATCCCTTCAATTCTATTCTTACGGTATGGTTCGTGATATTAGGTTCAGGCTTATATCGTTATGGGATTCGTTAAATTATAGCCAGAGGTAATAAAAGGGTAATAAAAATATAATAAAAGGGTAATAAAAAGGTAATAAAAGGGTAATAAAACTTTAATAATTAAAAAAAAAAGAAAAGGATTCATTTTATGTTTAATTTCAGTAGATTTTAATGCAAAATTTGCCTGTGCTGTGCTTCTATAGAAATAGTATATAGGACAGAAATTTGTGCATGAACAAACAAAAAGTCTATGTGCTTGTGGATACAACATTAAAGGAAAAAAAACACACCCCATATTCTATAGTAAATCTACTAGTGTGTTGTCATGCAAAAAAGAGAGAATTATTGATTAAAAAAAAATATTCATTCATAAGTTCCAAGAATTTTACAAAGTTTTTTTTTTTATTATCGATACAAAAATGATAAGCATAACAAAAAGAAAATGTTTATCATAGCTCCCCAATATTATGAATAAGACCAGACTATCTACCATTATAATAATTTGTTTTTTGATGCCGCCAGGTTTTTGTGGATTCAAAATTCTTAGTACTTTTTTTTTTCAAAGATATTTCACAACGTCCAAAAAAAAAATGAAATGAATATCTTGAAATATACAAAGGTGTTGATGAAATAAAAAAAAATTAATAAAATACAGAAACTATTGTAAAAATTCCTAGAAAGTCTCTTGAAAAATATTCGAACGTGTGTTATTGTTCTCTTTTTGTTGTTAGTAAAATACAAGTTCGCCATTATCGATTGAAATTTTTTTAAATGAATAAAAAATGCAAACCAAAAATATTAAAAAAAAAAAAAAAACAATAATTATAAAACTTTTGTTTTGGTTTGTTTGGTGTTAGATGAGATGTGTGTTGATCTCCATACGCGGGACAGGCATGCATATGCGCCTCGTGCTTTATTTATTCTCGAACTGACTTCTTCTTCTGCCCCACCATTTTCGGTAATAATGCTACCGAGGTAGCAGAATTTATCTACCAGTTCCACGTCACGGTTATTCAGCGCAGTCTGTTCAATGGCTTTTGGCATTTATCCGCATTTCTTTAGTTTTAGCCGGATTTAGCCATAAGCCTGCTGGACTACTTTCTGTTACCAAATTGTTTCACATATTTTTGAGGTCCTGGTGTCTGTGGGCCAGCAAACAGATATCATCGGCGTAGTCGAGATCCTTAAGGCGGTCTAGCAAACCCCATTGTATGCCGCCTGGTCTATTATCTAGAGCGTCGACAAGGATGTCATTTATTACTATAAGAAATAGTAATGGCGAAAGTAGGCATCCTTGTCGTACTCCTGAGCTCACTTGAAAGCTGTCGGATAATTTTCCATTATGGAGAACTCTGCATTTGGAATTGTTATATAGGGCTTTTATCAATTCTATCATTTTATCAGACAGTCCACGTCGCCGTAGTGCCGGCCATATAAAGCTCCTATTAACCGAGTTGAACGCTTTCTCATAGTCTACGAAAGCAAGGTAAAGGGGGGATCGGAATTCAGTAGACTTTTTCTTTAACGGCTCTACAACCGGGATCCGGTCCTGGCCTCTCGCAACTGTTCTCTCCACCGGTCCCGATTCTGAGCCGATGTCATCCAGTTTGGCATCCCTAAGCTCTGAGCGTCCTGGTCTACGCCATTCTTCCAGCGAAGGTTGGGTCTCCCTCGCTGTCGCACCCCATAGGTCTTACCGCAGTAGACTGCTCCACTATTAATCTCAAGGTGTTAATGTGATCAATACAGGAGCGGCCCTTTCTGAATCCGGCCTGCTGCCTCCTAAGCGTTCGGTCTACTGCCTCACTTATCCTAGATAGTAATATATGGGACAAAATTTTGCCCACAGTAGATAATAAACAGATGCCTCTCCAGTTGCCGCACATTGTTAGGTCCCCCTTTTTTTGGTATTTTGACTATGATACCTTCGTCTAATCCTCCGGAAAGGTACAGGTATTCCATGCTATTTCCAGGATTGGCTGAAGCGCATCTGCTATGAGGCTTGAATCGGCTTTCAACAATTCTGCCGGGATGCCATCTTTTCCAGCTGCTTTACCATTGGCCATCGCATGAATTGCGACTATTTCCGTCTTGGATGGGGCCCGAGTAGTGATTCTTATTGGCTGTGCATTGTTGCTGTTTTCCGAAGGTTCCTGTGTAAGTGAACCATTCAGGGCGGCCAATAAGTAATCTCTCCATCTTTGGAGTTGCTCCTCGTCACTGCACAGCAGCCTTCCATCCGCAGTTTTAACGGCATGCTTTTTAGTAGAGTGCTTTCCCGAGAGCTGTTTAGTGATTTGGTACAGCACCTTAATGTTGCCTGTGTTTGCCGCGTTTTCCGCTTTTTCTGCCAGCTAATTTATCTGCTGCCTTTTATCGCGCCGGACAGTTCTCTTAACCTCCCGGCAGGGGCGGCGCTTTCGTAGGTGCAAATGGTGCACTTGCACAGGGCGCAATTTCTGAAATTAAGATTCTTGTGTAGTTAAAGCCCAAGCAAACTCAGCACAAAAGCAAGATCGAAAAGTAAATCCTGATAAAGGATAAAGGCGGGAGTGGCGCTTTCATAGGTGCAATTGGTGCATTTACGTCGGGCACAATTGGGCGGGCGCAATTGGACAGGGCGCAACTTCAGAAAACAAGTGAAAAAGTGTTCCCGTGCCTTCATTTTCATATGTTAAAGGAATTACACAGAATGTTTGTGTTTTTCACCACGATCAACAAATGAACAGATGATGAAGGCGCATTGTGGCATACTGCACCGGGCGCAAAAAAGGCAATCGCCGGCCCTGCCTCCCGGTGTAATTGGGAGTATTCCCGTTCGTCAGTTGATGACGTCTTTCGGGGTGGCTTGTAGAGTTTACGTTATTTTTGAGTTCCCTTCTGCGTTCTATTTTTTGCCAGGTTGTGTCCGAGATCCAGTGATGCCAGGTTTCTTTGGAGATAACCGATGCTCGTTTCCGCAGCCGACAATATAGCGCCCTTTGTCGTACTCCACAGCTCTTCAATATTTGTGTCGTCAGAAACGATTTGCTGGTTTAATATTTCTTGCAGGTTTCTAGCAAATTCTCGCTTTTTAATCCTTTCCCGTAGAAGGTCTACGTTAAACCGTCTACCGGGTTATAGCATCGTGTTGCACGTTTCTGATTGCGGCGATTTTAAGGCGAATAGTTGCTACAACCAAATTGTGGTCGCCAGGGCCGGTGCTTGGTTTTTTTTGCGCCCGGTGCAGTATGCCATATTGCGCCCGGTGCAGTATGCCATATTGCGCCCCCGTCAGCTGTTCATTTTTTTATAGCAGTTAAGGACAATGGAAAAAGACACAACCACAAAAAGGCACGGGAACACTTTTTCTTTTTTTTTTTCGAAGGTTTAAATTTTTTTTTAAATCCCGGTTGTGCCCTATAACCGCACCTATAAAAGCCTGTGTCCACTCAGGATTTTCTTCCTGATCTTGCTGTTGTGTTGTATTGGCTTGCGCGCTTTTTAACTTCGCAAAACTCTCCCATTAATGCTGTTTCTTTAAGTTTCATAATGCTTAAGCTTCCCGGTAGATGGCCTTCGGGGCGCCACTGCAACCATTCTTTGCAGATCTACCAACCTTATCAGCTGTTTCAAGCACAATCCTGGGCTTCGAAAATTTATAAATCATAATAAAAGAAATAATCGATGGTCGCTGAACTGCATGTATTAGTTTCCACTGTAGAATAATGCATAAAATAAAAACCTTGTCCACATTGGCAGCATTTCTAGAAAAAGAAGGCACTTTCAACAACTTCGGCGCTTACAATAATTTCAGAGCAGGTGTCGAATATATTGATCTATAATAGTACGACTAGTACGAACTGCAAACTTTAGTAGACTGTGCCGGCCAAGAAAGGATATACGACGGACGACGAAAGGATATACTCTGTGCAGTTCGTTTAATATATGTATGAAAATGAAGGCCCCGGAACACCTTATCAACATTTTTTTAAGTTCCCCGTCCAATTGGGCCCGGTGCAAGTGCACCATTTGCACCTATGAAAGCACCGCCCCTGGTTCTCCATCTCAAAAACATAAAACATCACCGAATAATAATAATAAAAAAAAATAAATAAATAAAAAAAAAAATAATAAAAAATAAAAGATACGACAGTAATTCTTTTTTTATTTATTTATTTCGGTTCGTCATCGTCGTATCGTTGTTGTCTACTTCTCTTTCCATAATTGACAGACAGTCTGTGAAATGAACGGAGGTGAGGGTACAAGACGCGCGGCTGCCTCGTACGTTTGCACTAACTACCTGTGTTATAAGATTACAAGAAGTCTCAGAGGTAACAGAATGAATAATAATAACAGCAACATCAAGTATATATACATATATATATATGTATATATATATATGTCTGCATACAAAATATATGTATGTATATATATATATAAAACAAGCCTGAAGAAAAACTGAAACTAAAAAAAAAAAATGTAAGACTCTCTCTCTCACCTTTGTTTTATATTTTGATTCTTATTAAGAAAAGGTATATATTGCTTACACACCACTTTATTTCTTTCTTCTTTGTTATTTTTTTATTTATTCTTTTTGTTTTATTTTTTTTTTTACATCTTCTTCTTATTATTATTATAAGTGCGACTGCCAGACTGTCTTCTCTCAACCCGTTGTTAATGTAGGGCCCTGAGAGAAGAGTGCGCGCGCAGTTTAAAAATTGTTTTTTTTTTCTTTTACCCCTTGAAAATAAAGGTAAGCGCGCAAGTAGAGAGGTGCCTCTTAGAGGCCATGTCCAAAAACCCGTGTACCCGATAATTCGTTAAAATGCAATTAAAAATATGGAAATAATCTTACCGCGCAGAATCAAGCTACTTTAAAGTGAATTGTGTATGGTACATATGTATGTATGTATGTATATATATAAAAATGCTCAGAGGCTAAAAAGGAATCCAGAAACCTTTTTTTTGTTGTTGTTGTTTGTTGTTGTTGTTGCTGTTATACCTGTGATCTTCTTCATGTCTCCTTCGCGAGGGGCATATCACCACATCTCGTCGGATGTAGTATATTCTCAGGTATCTCTCCCTTGGTTGGGGAGAAGCCCCCCATTCTCTGATGAGATATATGTATATGTCTGAATTGTTGTTGTTGTTGGTTACTTTTCAAAAATTCGCCGTGCGCGCGTCTTGTTTGTTACCTATATATATATATGTATAAATATTAGTTAGAAACGAGGAGGCGAAAGAAATGATTATGGGCTAAGCTCCACTATAGCGCACGAACGAATGAGACAGAGAGGAAGAGAGTTAAATGCACTAAAGGACGAGCTACTATACACAACACAACACAACTATAAAGGTCCCACATGATATGATATAGAAGAGGCAATCGAGCTCCATTTATGTTCCTTTACAAAACATACCTATCTATATATCTATATATATACATATATACAGGGTACAGGTACAGGTAGTTATCATATCATAGCTATGGGTATGGCCATGGCCTCTGGTGGTGATTCTGGGGTCTGTTCTCTGGTCAATTCTCCCGATATATACAATATTCTTATTCTACCTCGTTATTCCTGTCAGCGTTGTTGTTGTCGTCGTCGTCGTTAAGGTACAAAAAAAAATAAAATAAAAAATAAAACAGCTTCTTTCGTCTCGTCTACAACGAAATCAAATAAAAAAAAAACCACCAAAGCACCATCAGCAACAAAAAGAAAAACTTACGAAGAATAAGAAGAAGAAGAAGGCAAACCAACAAACAAGATACAAAAAAAAACGAAAAAAAAACAAGGCATAACCAGAAGATTCCGCCCGATGATTCTCAGCCTTTTTACAATTTTTCTCAGTTTATCTTCTTATTAGCCATTCATGACACTTTCGAGAAATCTTTACACCCCATACCCCGCACGCACGTTTCCCGCGTTTCGACTCTTCATCATCATCTTCTCCTTAAAATTCTTCTTTTTCTTCTTCTTGGTGTGTTTGGTTTGTTTGTTTGATTTTTTGTTGCTGTTGTTGTTGTTGCTTGTTTTTTTTTAGAACGAAAACGACGACGTTCTGATCATGAAGAATCTCCTTCAAGACGAAGATCACAACAACGCCCCACCGAAGAAATCGGCTAAGACGAAGAAGAAGTGGAAGAAGCAAGCAATTCATGGTGTAATGCATGCATAATACTTGGTGAAGCATTGAACAGATCATCTTCTTTTAAAAAGAGGCCCCCAAACTCTTGATAAGGTGACAGACTGCGGAGTACCAAAGGGGTGTCTACTGGAACCAGTAGTTGTTATAAAAGTCTTCTGTATTCTTAATTCTCCAAAATTTTTTTTTTTGATTTTGTTGTTGCTGTTGCAATTTTATTGGGGTTTCCTTAGCAATAACGTTTTACTGATTAGAAAAGGTGGTAGGAGCAGTGTGACAAGGAATAGTGGATATAGGATTTAGTAGGTATACGCACAAATCATCTCTTCTGTATTTGCTATTGGTAATTCTATATAGAGAGATGATGATGATGATGATGAGAGACTTGTCTACTATTCTTAATTTTTCACACTCTTCATCGATTAAGTATTTTTTTTTTTTTTAGTGATCATACTTGTTTGGTCTAAGTGTATAAAAAATATTTACATTTTGAACTATGAGAGTTTTCCACGCGTTACGGACAAAAACAAGGTGTGAACTAGTTGGGATGTGGGTTTGACCCCTTCGGTTCACACACGGTCAACTTCCCAGTATGATGAGCGCGTAGACGGAATAAACTAACATCTTACAAAATAGTAATATGTTTAAACCTAGTGGGAAATTGATTAGTATCACAACTGGTGAGAAGCTAGTTCAAATAACTATAATAGTGGAAAATTCTTAAGATTTTTCTAGATACATTTCCTTCGTATACTTTGTTTTGCTACTACACTAAAGCGGGTGTTCGAATTCGTATTGAGCGTGTTGAAGCTCCGTTGATAAACTGGTAGCGAATGACTTAATTTGGAAATTCCAAAGCTATCCGGAGATATTAGCAAAACTATAACTGTTCTTGTCAGACTTGACCAAAACAGAACAAATTTTGCCGGTAACTACTGGAAATGCCGGGATGAACCGCAATTTCCTGAAACTGCATCACGCGTAGAAAACAATTCCCCGTCAAAAAAATGCTAATCCAAGGTTTGAAAAATTCGTGATGTTTGGTAAAGGGTAACGAAATTTTTGCACTATTTTTAAAGCTTGTCGGATTTTGACAAGTGATGTTTTTTTTGTGGAAGGCTATCGCTGTGGAGAATCCAAAAAAGATCACATCGTTTAGAACGGGTCTCATTCTATATGTGTTTAGAAAAATTTATCAATTTAGATAAACTTATCAATTTAAGGTCTTTCTGACACTTATCTGAAGTTTTTCCACTTAAACAAAAAAAAAGGCCCGACCGAATTTTATGAAATTTTTTTCAGGGCATTTTTTTCGTTAATATATTCTTCTCTCGGCACCTCAAAGAAGTCTATATAGTTTTTGGTTCGCTTGGTATCGTGCAGGTACAAAAATCACGAACGTCGTTTAATCAAAAAAAAAACGGCTCGACCGAATTTTATGAAAATCTTTTCAGATCATATTTTGGTTAATACTCTTCGAGCGAGAGTCGATATCTTTTATGGTTCGTGCGATAACGCGCAGGTACAAAAATCACTTATGGCTATTTAAACAAAAAAACGGCTCGACCGAATATTCTAAAAATCTTTTAAAATTATATTGTCGGTAATACGCTTCGAACGGCACCCCTCAAGTAAGTCGATATCTTTTGTGTGGTTCGGGCGGTATCGTGCAGGTACAAAAATCACCTATATGTCGCTTAAACCAAAAAAAAAAAACGGCTCAACCAAATTTTATAAAAATCTTTTCAGATTATTATTTCCGTTAATACGCTTCGAACGACACCTCAACGAAGTCGTTATCTTTTATGGTTCGCGCGATATCGTGCAAGAAAAAATGACCACATACGTACGCACACACACACACATATACTTCCTCGTCAAATTTTTGCTTAAAATGCTCTTGGGATCTTGAAAAATGAAAATACTTTGAAAATTTCGATTTCGATTTTCGGACCGATTACAATAACTTCCCTATACTGGGAAGTTAAAAAGATGAGTAGGAGAAGGAAAAGTTCACACTATCCTTTTTTTTCCCCCAAAAGGGAGATTATTTAAAAACCCCACACACAAACCATCCTTAATGCATCTCTTTCTCTCTCTAAGCATTTATAATAATAAAAAAAAAAGCAAGGACCAACAATCCTCCTCCTATATATAATAAGGTATGCATGAAGGACAACCAAAAAAAAAAACACACAGTAATTCTCAGGATTGTCGTCGTTGTCGTTGTCGTCATCATCTTTTGCCACACTTAATGAAATATTTATGTGGCATGAATTTTTGTGTACATATTTTTATTATTTAACAAAATCCTGATTGAAGCATAACTTTTCTTGTCTTTATGCGTTGCGGGTTTTTTTTCTCTCCCCCTTTCCTACTTCATTGTATTTTTGTTTCTTGTATTTTATTTTGTATTTAAAGAAGACTTGTTCAGAATTTTTATGAAGAGAGTCACAAAATTTTAATAACATATACACATTTTTACATTATAAATTCTTGTTTGGTTTTTTAATTTATTTAACTTAAAAAAAGGGAAAAAAGTGCTTAAAAGTATTTTTTATACACACACACAAGTTTTTGTTGCACGCTGTGTGGAAGATGAATATGGGCTCTATTGGAGAGAATCCTATTATCCCGTTTTAATATATTGTATATATGTATAGGGGCTGGCTGTGTCTAGTGCAGTCGGTTGTGTCAAATTAGTGTGCCGTTTTTGATGGCACATGTTTATCCTCTTGATAGTCTGTGGTGAATGTTAAAAGCCATCCTGTGGATTTTAAGAAGCTTATTAGGGTAAGGATCTTCACCTGAAGATAACTTGACAGTTTTCTAAAATTTAGCTCCATGCTTATGCGAATTTTATAATGTTTTACTTTAATACCGTTTTATTATGTTTTTATTACCTGTTTATTGCCTTTTTATTACCCTTTTATTACCCTTTTATTACCCCTATATTACAATTTTATTACCATTACTGGTGGCAACAATGTTTTCGGGTTTTTAAATCACAACACTAGTTATCGTTTATAATAAAAAAAAATAAGGTGTCGACCGAAATGTCAATAAATCCTACACTTGGATCTTTGTAACACATGATTCAATAAGCTCGTAGAATGACTAAGCTTAACCAGATTCCGATGTCACTGATATTCGTGATCCACGAAGAAAACTTAACCACTTAACGAGTGCCTGTCAAGTGTATTTTAATGATATTTTGTTCTATTACCCTTTTATTACCGTATTATTACCTTTACTGATTATAATATTGTATCGTTTTTTCTTTGTTTTATTACCCTTCTATTACCGTTTTATTACCTTTACTGATAGTAATAATGTTTCGGTTTTTTTTTTAATTTTTTTTTTCAAGGACAACACTAGTTTCCCTTTTGTAATAAAAAAAAAATATATATATATAATAGCGAACGACAACGAAAATGAATCCTGCATTTGGGCACTGAAATCAATATAAGTTTGTAGAATATGACTAACCTTTACCTGATTCCTATATTACGGATATTCGTGATCTCTATGAAGAAAACTCAATCATTTAACGTGTGCGTATCAATTAAATTTTTATGACGTCATGTTTTATTACCCTTTTATTATCCTTTTTTCATCCATCCCATGGCGCTGCAGCCCAAAACAAGCATTGCACTCTTACTCGCATATGAAGCCAATAGAATCTATCTCTTATTTTTGCCAGAGTTTTGTTAACTCCCAGATGTCCTCCTGATGCGCTATTATGACACTCCTCTAGAATATCTCCTATTCTAGCGAAAGGGATTAGTACCTACATTCGGTGAGAAGTACCATCAGCAGTTTCCCATTTGCGCTTCAATATTCCTCTCTCGATGTGCAATGAATCCCATTGCGCCCAATAGCTCCTCAGGGCTTCCTCCTCGCTGCGATGTTCCTCCATACAGTCTTCTCCTCGTATTCCTTCCATGTCAGAATCAGAGAAATATCTGGGTCATCGCGTTGAGCGTCTCGGTGTCCCTGATAATTCCATTCTGTCGTTGGTTCAACTGTGTTCCTTTGACACTTTTCCTCGATACGCTGACAATGTTTGCAATCTGGTATGCATGGTCGCCGGGACAGCGCATCTGCATTTCCATGGTTTATTCCCTTTCTGTGGCATATATTGAAGTCGTAGGGCTGAAGTCTCTCGATCCATCTTGCCACTAGTCCGTCATGATTTTTGAACTGCATTCAACCATTTTAATGCTGTATGATCCGTTCGAAGAATGCAGTTTTGCCCATAGCGATACATCTGGAAGTGCTTAGTTGAGTTAAAGTTCTTTTCTCGCGACACAGTAATTCCTCTTCGAATTTGACAGTGCTCTACATGTAGTAAGCTATGATCTTCTCTTGTCCTTCGAAGTTTTGTTACAGCATTGCACTATTACCGACATTACTCACGTCTGTGGCCAATATGAATTTTTCGCCTGTCTGCGGATATGTGAGTATTGGTTCTTCGCTGAAACTTATTGCAGATCTACTGTATTCTTTTGTATGCTTGCTTAATTATTGTCTCTTCATTGAAGCCTTTCTGTATCTATAAGATCCTTCTGTTTAGATACTCTGTCTTCTACTACCGGTGGCTCTGGGTACTTTCTTCAATTACAGATCTGGGAGCGTTCAAGTAATACGTAACGCAATTTGGAGCGGGGGAGGGGGTTGTAAAACGTTACGATGCGATACGAAACGTACACGATGCGGGAGGGGGCTTTCCGGTACTTTGCGCCATATAATTGTCATTTTTAGGTAAACGTGGTCACTTGGCTGTTACGTAACGTTTAGGGGGGAGTGCAGAAAAACGTTACGGCGCGTTACAGGCGGGGGGAGGATCAAAAATTTTCAAAAATTGCGTTATGTAATACTTGAACGCTCCCTCTTACACTTACACTTTTATTACTCTTTTATTACCCTTTTATTACCCTTTTATTACCATTACTGGTAATAATAATGTTTTCGGTATATTTAAAAAAAGAGAATAGGATAAAAATTTAAAAAAATTTAAAAAATAAAATTTAAAAACTATATACCCTCCTCCTCCTCCCCATGCCCCTTCTGCAGCTAATAAACTTTTTTTTTATTAAATAATAAATTTTTTAGTGCATTTCTCTAAAAATATTCTCTCATGAAAAAACATTTCCTCTAATTGTCACTTTAAAAATATTCCAACAACAAAAAAAAAGAACACAAAACGAAGATCTTTTTCTTGTACAAGGGGCAATCAATCAAGAGAAGTTCATAAAAAAAACCATGCCAGCAAAAACCAATAAAAATTCTGATGATTAAAGGAATTAGTGTGGGTGGACAAAGTATTTTAATCGGCATTAAAATCAACCGAAGAAATATGGGACTTTTGATGACCGGCATGAACGCCGCCGCGCGAAGAACGGTGGCGGAACACACAGCACAGCAGCCGCCAACTGAAACATATATAGGATAGAATAGCGTGGGGGGGGGGGTGGGGGGTCCGGGAAGGGGATGATTTTTTAAGAAATCAACAAAAAAAAAACAAGAAATATCACCGAGGGGGCTGGTTGGGGGCTCCAATATCAGAGAGAGTGAGAGATGGTGTAGTGGCGCGCGAAAATGCATTGTGAAGTATATAGAGTAAACCGAAAGTATAATTGTCGCGTCTGCGCGCGCGCACGATTGCGCCAGCAATATAACTGTGTGTATATGGAGAGGAATTAAAAAATTAAAAAAAAAAAAGAAAATGAGAAAAAAAAAATAAACCAAAAGGAAATATAAAGCGAGAAAAGTTATATATATATGTATATACATATATTTCACAGAGACACATAGCACATGTGGTTAAACTTTTTAGCTTGTTCAAGATGGTCGCAATATTCCTCCCCCGCGCGTCTGCGCGAGCGCATAATATTTTCAAACAGCCGAGCGGCGCAAACACACTTTCTTGCGCGCGCGCTATCGCGATACAATATAGGTATATGCATATAATATAATATGTTATATGCTGAATGGCAATGACGAGAAGATTTTTGTGGAGCTAATATAAGAATTTAGCTCTCGTGTCATTTAAATAAAAGCCGTGTGATGATTGTATGTTATGTCGGCTTGTAGCCAGAGTTTAAATGAGACATAGTCGAGGATTTTGACTTTTTGTGTATTTTTTTTTTTTTTTGGTTTTGCTTTTGTCTCGCCCGCGTGAGGGAAGCGACACTCTCTAGTGGGGCAAGAAGTTTCTCTTTAATTAAGAAGATGTTTTCTACTTATGTATAAAAAAAAATCTCCCTCTTTTACCCTCCTCCTCGTACCGTACATAGTCCCTTGGTGTCTCTCTCTTTCGAAAAAAAAAAAAAATTCCAAAAAAAAAGAACAAACATTTTTTAGTTTCTTAATTCAATGCATAAAATATTTTCTGAACACGCTCTTTTAATAATCCGAAACGACTCTAGACCAACAATATCAACTATGTGTACATATACATCAACGACATCTCGTGATCATCATCATCATCATCATATGGAGAGTGAATCGAGTCTGGTTTTCTTGTGTCGTCGTCGCTGCGCTGCGCTTAGGCAATCTCGCTCTAATGGTTCTTAATCGAGCAGAATCTAATTAATTGCTTAATTGGCAGAGCGCGCAAAGACAATGAGACCATCGCGCATGCGTAATTGTCGTCGCTTCGCTTTTAATTCACGTTAGTAGCCGCGTAGTCAATCTATGCAGTAGAAAAGGCTTCTTTACAATATTTTTTTTTTTTTTTGAAATATCTAACGTTGTTGTATAAACGAAAATAGAGTGATGATAAATGGAGATGGAAAGGGGAAGAGAGGCACACAACAAATTCCCGTAGAGCAGCCAACAAACTAAAAAAAATTAAAAAATAAATGAACAAAATTAAAGAACAACGATTTTTAATTGATTTTCGATGTAACACCACCAACATCACGGCGAGAAGCAGCAAGATTGCAATAAAACAAAAAAAAAAACAAAAAAAAAAATAAATAAAATAATAAAAAAACTTTTGTGGAAAAGAAGCGATATTTTTTTTTTTTTGCAATGCTCTGCATCACAATTGCAGCTGCTCCTTTGGCTGGCTTTGGCGCGCTATGTTGCTGGGGTGCAATGGCTTGCACTCTTTCTTGGTGGGATTATAGTATAGCCAGAGACTAGCGCGATTTTCGATGGTGCGCAAGACGACAGCGTGAATTACTTACTGTATAGGATTAATTTTCATTCAATTCACCAAAAAGCAGCTCGTGGAGAGGGGAAGTGGGGGCGGCGGGGTAGAATGGACAGGACGGGGGGGTTTTTTGGTATGGCGTTTTTCATCAAGACAATATACATCTCAAGGTAAAATTATCTTTTAAAGAGAGAGCCAGAGAGACAGAGAAAGCATCTCCAGATTTTCTATCATAATTTCAAATTTATCTTTTGGGAATTTATATTTCAATGAAGTTTTGCATTTGCTTTTAAATTATGATTGGGAAGAAGGTTAGCTGGCTTGGACGTTTTTTTTTTGTTTTTATAAATTTGCTATAAGTTTCAATCAGTTTGCATGTGCTATTGTGGTGGAAGGGCCACTCAATAAGTTCGTAGAATGACTAAACATAGAAACATAGTGATCCATGAGGAAAACGTAACCCTTTAAAGTGTGCCTCTTAAGTGTATTTTGTTCTCGATAAGCTGTGATCTCTTTCGTTTTAATTGATGTCATGGCTTTAGTCCTCTTAATTAAAGTTCTATTCTCTAAAATCCCTTCCTATCTTCTCGACTTCCTCTGTCCTCGTTCCTTCTTTGTGCATTCATTTAAAGACTTTGGAATAATCTTCCCAGTCTCATTTAAAAAAAAAATGAGCTCAGACAAGGCTTTCAGAAGTCAAGCAAATTTATTATTATTTTATTACCTTTTTATAACCATTTTTATTACCCTTTTATTCCCTTTTTATTACCATTACTGAAAATAATAATGTTTTCGGTTTTTTTAATATTTTTTTTTTTGAAACATAAAACTCCTTTAGGCAAAATTCGACTTTATTCATCAATATAGCCTCCTTCAATACCTTCAATTTCAATGCTTTTTCTCTAACATTTCTATGCCTTCAAACCCATTCAAACAATTGAAATTTTTGTCTTTCATAAACAACATTCAACGAAAAATTTAGTGATAAAACGTTTTTTTTTGTCACCACCTGCGAAATTGTCCAATTTCGTGTAGATAGAGCTAAATTGGCATGCAAATTGACCAGTTTCTTATATACATACATTCGGTTCGCGAGAGACGTTTACTGACAACACTGGCTGGCTTGACGTTAGGGCGCCCAGGCAACCATTCGTAAAGTTGTGGGTGATTATATTCCGTACGGTCTTAAAGTTAATAGAAATACATATCTCTTTGAGGTTGGTTTATGCGATTCATTGATTTTATTTGTGTTATAATAAATACATTACTCAATATAAGTTCGTAGGCGCGCCCGTTTACAGATCACTCTAAGATACCATATTATTTTCTATTTTTCAAATCAAGCTTACTACTAGGCATTGCACCATTGCCTTAACGACATGACAGGCTTATAGTACAAAGCATGATTTCTAAGCTTGGTTATTTTTTACATAAACAAAAAAAAAGGATTAGGTACTAACCTTAACCGGATTCCGATGTCGTGGATATTCGTAATCCATGAGGAAAATTCAACTTCTTAACGTGTGCCTGTCAAAAGGGAATTATTTTGGTGCTTTATTTTACGATCTTCTTATTATCCGTTTATTATCCCAGCTATTACTCTTTTAATACCACTTGTATTACCCTCTTTATTACACCTTTCACCACCCCTTTTATAACCTCTTTTATTACCCCTTTTATAGCCCCTTTTATTACCCTTTTTATTACCATTTTAATTACCATTTTAATTACCATTTTTATTACCCTTTTTATTACCCTTTTATTACCATTACTAATAATAATAATAGTTTTTTCGGTCTTATAGTTCTTCGAATTCGCTCAGTAGCTTTGCTTTTCAGAAAAATAGTGCTCGATCAGCGAAGTCAACGTTCTATCGCATTGTAGTATTGAATTAGAGCTGACGAAATAAAGCTCTTCTCTGTGCTATCTTATCTTAAATATTTTAAAGTGTAGAAGGGTTGTTTTTTGCATGTATAATTTTCCTTCAATTCTTGTCATCCGACCATTAATCGCGTTACTTTCTCCGCCATTGTATTTCTTCAGCCTTGATACAATTATGTCAAAATTACATTAATTAATTGACTTGTTGCATTATTTAATCAAGGCTAGAGAACATGACCGTGATTTGCTCATAAATTCATATCTGAAAAATTTATTGTGGGAAAATAATGATTACAGCACACCCAATGATGACATCCAGGTAGATAGTAAAAGGTGAAAGGGGTAGATCTATGCTATATGTTCAATCATATAGAACACACATACTCATTCATAAAGAAAACTAATTTTAATTTCTCCCTAAAAACTCACTCATAACACTTTAACCAGCTGAACTGACGACATTGACCCTCCCCCACAATAATATCACTACAGGGCGGTTATTAAATACCAATTAACTATTTAACCGCCTTTAGTCACGCGAAATATCCTTTTTGGCCTGCTCGAGCAACACACCGGTTGATATCAAATGGATGTGCTCCAACAGCGAAAAAACAATTTGGCTACAAGAGGTCGCGTTCTTGTGGTAAGGAAGGGTGGATAGTGTGCCTGTCTGTCTGTTGGCATACACAAGGGAGGTGGGTGACGACTGGTCGTTGGAGGTTAAACGGGTAAGAAATATCGCTGCTATAAGCCAGGGGAATAATATGTATCGCTGCTGATGTGATAATTATAGTTAGTTTAATAATATAGGGTTAATACACAAACACACACATACACATACCTAAAATGCGTCCATGGCCAAGGGGATGATATGGGTCTACACTTTAATTGTAGTCAATTGCTGTCTTTTATGGTGGATGTCTTGATTTATTCATCGTCGATATTTAATATTTGGGTGTGTAGCGGGAGTGGATCTTATAAGCGGATAGATCATGGAAGACAGATTTGTGAGAGAATATACATGAAACCGAGCAGGAGGAGCCAAGGTAGTTAGTAGGAAGGGGGGGGGATGATTGGTGTTATTATCATAAATTGTAATATTTATCCAAATGGTTTAGTCTGTTCGGAAATTATACGCTTTTGATAAGCTCCATCTGTTTGTGATTATAATTTTTTTTTTTTTGGGAAGGGGAGGTCTAGCCAAAACGGAATTATCAACCTTTTTTTTTCTTGTCTGAGGTATTAGGTCCAAAGGTACTGCGGCCATTAATTTGGCCTATTGTGCTACAGCCCCTACACCTCATATTTGTAGGCCAGACCGCTTGAACAAGTTCAGCAGTCTGCCTAGTCTGACTTCTCTACCTCAAGGTGAAGGGGTACTAAATTGAGGAGAGTCTCCAGCGATGCCGTCGGGGAAGTGCGGATGGCCCCAGTGATGGAGAGGCAGACCATTCTTTGAATTTTGCTTAAATTGGTTATGGAACCCTTAAGCTTCGTTCTGTGCCACCAAACTAAAGCTCCATAAGTTACCATGGGCCTAATGATGGAGGTGTATATCCAATATATGGTTTTTGGTTGCAAACCCCAGGTGGAACCACAATCTCTGCGGCAAGCCCACAGGGATCTGCGCGTTCTACTCATCAGTGTCCATATGCTGGTTCCAGTTGAGCTTGGCATCTAGCGTCACTCCTAAATATTTGGCTTGTTGATTGACTTTTAGACCTACGCTTTTGCACCAGCTAGAGACCAAATCTAGTGCCTGCTGTAGGCGCCTTGACATGGCTCATTCAGTTTCACCTGTAACTACGACATCGTCAGCGTAACCTTGGGCGAAAATGTTTCGACCGTTGAGCAGCTCTAGGAGTTCATCTACAACAAGGCACCAGAGAAGTGGAGATAAAACTCCTCCCTGTGGGCAATCTTTTGCTATAGTGCCCTCCAGAGACCCCTCAACATGAGAGACCATTAGTTTGCGAGTTCTCAGCATAGAAGATTCAATCCAGTTGCAGAAAATGCTACTTAGACCGCGTCTACTTATAGCCGTAGCTATAGTATCGAAGGATGTATTGTCGAAGGCTCCCTCGATATCGCGGAAGGCCGTCAGAGCAACTCCTTTGTTTGCGTATTCCAGCCTGAGCACCAGATTGTTCAGTGCTGTCTCATTGGACTTGCCCGCCTGATACGAAGTATACCTATATTTTTAGTGCCATTTCCTTGTTTAATTTTTTGGTTTTAGGAAGAAAAAAATTAAAATTCAATAGTTTTATCAAAACTTGCCTCCTTGCTTATGCTGATTTACTTAGTTCTCTGCTCCTCCCTGAAAATTTATTTTCAAAGTGGCCTAAGTCACTTAGTTATTTCGAAAGTGGCCTAAGTCATTCAGCTATTTTGAAAGTGGCTTAGGTCACTTAGTTATTTCGAAAGTGGCCTAAGTATTTTAGTTATTTTGAAGAACGCCTAAGTGACTCCGTTATTTTGAAAGTGGCCTAAGTCACTTGGTTATTTTGAAAGTGGCCTAAGTCACTTGGTCTTGTTGGACTTGCCCGCCTGATACGCATGCTAATAGGAGCTTAGGGGTTGGCGTTGAAGATAAGTTTCCCTTATCGCCCGGTCGACAATTTTCTCCATTGTCTTCAAGGCAAAAGATGAGAGTCTTATCGGCCTGAAACATTTAGTCGAGGTGTAATCCGAACGCTCTAGCTTAGATATTAATGTTATGTTGACGTTCCGCCAGACAGATGGGATGTAACCATGTGCGAAGGAAGCCCTGAATATTTTGCATAATAAGGTAGTGACTAGGTCACAGCCCTCCTTTAGCAGAATGGGATAGATTCCGTCTGCTCCAGGGGACTTGTATGATTTCAATATTTCTTAAAACCTTTACCATGATTATATAAAATCACGTTCAATCTCATTCTTATATATTTTTCCAATCACAACAAGTAAGTCTTTAGATTGCATTCTACCACCCTTTACACAAATCCTCCCATCCTGTCATCTGCTGATTAATATTCTTTTTTTAATGCTGTTAGTGCTTAACACATTCCGTTGTAATATTATGATTATGGAAAAAAAAAACATCTCACAGACAATTTTCATGTGTGTGTAGATTGAAAACAAATTTCTCTTCTCGCATCCCCATCAATGGATGAAAAAATATGTAGAGAGATATTAGATATGCATTATAGTACCTTTCCATTATGCAGCTATATAACTATAAGAAAAGTCTGGGGCCGATTGTCTCTATCAATATTTAATATATATATATTCATCTATATACATTTATGAAGTATATATCAAGATCCTTGTTAGATATGCAAATTACACAAGTGGGTACTCCGTTTTGGTCCTTGAACTACAGTGCACTTAAACCAAACTGATTTTTTTTCTCTTGTTATGTCGCGCCAGTATATCACCACACACACACACATACACCCGGCGTCTAGTCATAATTTCGCCCATGTTTCTTCAAGCCATGTTCGAAGCTGTCGTTGTTGTCGCCATATCGTCATCTATGTTGTCACATATAATACATACATGCTTATGCATATAGATATATATATTCTGTAGAAATGCATTTATGCATTAATTACATTACTCAAGGGGAGACAAGAGAGTAGAGACAGAGAGAACGTATTGCTGGCTCTCTAAGTAATGCATTATAAGAAAGGGCATATTAATGGATTAAGATTTGCTAAGTAACAAAAAAAAAATATTTTCACTTCACTTCTACTTTGCGATTTTGTTTCTCTCTTTAAAAAAAAATAAAAGTGATATGTGGCAAAAAATTATGGGGTGTTCTAGGGGGAGGGAGGGTTATCGGAAGTTGCGCTTACGAACAAATTTGGCATAGCTTACATTTGTACATACATACTATAAATTGTTCTTCATCATCATAATCATATACCACTCACAGTATTTTAGGCATATGGTTCTATCTAGGAATATCTCCTTCCTATATGATGTTGTTTTGCGTATACTATGGCTTACCAGGGTTTTATTTTGGACCTATGTTCTATCCAGTTATATAGGCGAGTCCTAGTAATGATCACAAGACATTTTCTAAGTAATTCTCTTTTATAATTCATCCAATCCTTGCCTTGGATATACATAATTCATCCAGTCCTTGTCTACAGATGGTAAACACATTCAGCTTCTTCAAATTTAGCTTTCACAGCTTCCCTACACAAATTTCTTGTACTAACTAGGTGTCCTCCATTAGTCTTAACAGTGTATTTTCACCCACCCACTGGTTTACCAACTGATCGTTTCCTATCTGACAGAAAATTTAAAGCACTTTCATTATTCAAAACCATATCATAGATTTTCAAAACGAGCCTTTCGATTTAGTCAGCCAACACGCTAGCATATTCCTAATAAGTCTTTTATACAAATATTTACTTTCATTGGTGGTAGCTCATTACCCGCTTTAAGCCCTTTTCAATTGGGAAAGACTCTGTCTTGTATTGTAAATGTACATTTCCATATTTCTGAACGGAATGTACTCTAAAAACTAAGGGTGGCGTGAAAAATAAATTACCATGCCTGTTGAAAACTAGTTAAACTAGTTAAAAGACCTAGTTAAAGCAGTCAGAAGAACTAGTTAAAGCTGTTAGAGGATCTTGTTGAGATGCACTTACAATAGTTAACAGACCTAGTGAAAACCAGTTAAAATTGTTAACAAACATATTGGAAACCAGTTAACAGACCTGTTGAAAACTAGTTAAACGAATTAAAAGATCTAGTTGAAAGCTAGTTAATCTAGTTAAAATACCTATTTAAACACCACTTAAAGCAGTTAAAAAATCTAGTTGAAAACCAGTTAAACTAGTTAAAAGACCTAGTTAGACACTATTTAAAGCAGTTAAAAGACCTTCTTGAAAATCAGTTAAAACATTTAACAGACCTGTTGAAAACTAGTTAAACAAAATAAAAGACCTAGTTGAAAGCCAGTTAATCTAGTAAAAAGACCTATTTAAACACCAGTTAAAGCAGCTAAAAGATCTAGTTCACAATCAGTTAAACTAGTTAAAAGACCTAGTTAGACACTATTTAAAGCAGTTAAAAGACCTTCTTGAAAATCAGTTAAAACAGTTAACAGACCTGTTGAAAACTAGTTAAATAAAGTAAAAGACCTAGTTGAAAGCCAGTTAATCTAGTTAAAAGATCTATTTAAACACCAGTTAAAGCAGCTAAAAGATCTAGTTGAAAATCAGTTAAACTAGTTAAAAGACCTAGTTAGACACTATTTAAAGCAGTTAAAAGACCTTCTTGAAAATCAGTTAAAACAGTTAACAGACCTGTTGAAAACTAGTTAAAAGAATTAAAATACCTTGTTAAAATCCAATTAAAGTAGTTAACGAATTTCTTCTCTTCTCCAATGGCTTAACGGTCCAATTCAAGCCTGTGCTATCTTTCAGCTTCTTCCTTCAGACATCTTTCTGTTTGAAAAAACTAGTTAAACATATTTATTTAAATGTGCTATTTTACTAAATATATTTATATTTAATGCCACAAAAATACTAATAAAATTCTTTCTATTCAATTTCAGGTATGTTAAAAAAAAAATACTTTTTGTATATTTTTTACATGAAAATTTCGCTGGGTAAGGATATATACGTATTTTTGTATTTTTTTATTGTCATATTGCGCACAATCCCCAATTTCTCTTTTCTAAATCACATTTCTTTTTGGGTATTATTCTTTTTTCATTTGGCTTATTTCATTTGGCATTCGTTTTCTGCATAATTATTTTTTTTTCTTTTTTTATTTTACTAACAAAAACACATTTCCATTGCTTTTTGTCATATATGGTGACAACCTGTATAAAAAGAAGCCTTAGAACTGGTTGTTTTTTTTATACATTCACTTTAATGTTCATATTATAATTATTTTATTTTACATTTTCTTCCTTTTATTTCTTTTTATGAACAATTTTATTATTGTGTCAAAAACAAAAAAAACTAAAAACAACATCAATTAATGGAATCAATGGAAACAATTATAGTTTTAATTTGTTTTTTATATTTTTAGTGCCATTTCCTTGTTTAATTTTTTTGGTTTTAGGAAAAGAAAAAGAAAAATTAAAATTCAATAGTTTTATCAAAACTTGCCTCTTTGCTTATGCTGATTTACTTAGTTCTATGCTCCTCACTGAAAATTTATTTTGAAAGTGGTCTAAGTCACTTAGTTATTCCGAAAGTGGCCTAAGTCTTTCAGTTATTTTGAAGAACGCCTAAGTGACTCCGTTATTTTAAAAGTGGCCTAAGTCACTTGGTTATTTTGAAGGGGGCCTAAATCACTTGGTTATATTGAAAATGGCCTAAGTAATTTAGTTATTTTGAAAGTGGCCTAAATCACTTAGTTATTTTTAAAGTGGCCTAAATCAGTTAGTTATTTTAAAAGTGGCCTAAGTCACTTTGTTATTTTTCGGGATTCGGGAGGTGACCCTCTAACAACCTCTACTCCAACTACCGTTAAATAAAGAGCAACTACTTCTGTTCTATATTCAACCATAGAGACAAAAATCAATGCTAAGCTTATGGATTATCTTCTTCTTCGATGGGTCTACAGCTTCACTCGTGCTTTGGCCTTATCATCAGTTTCTTCTTCCAGATGTCTCTTTGTACCACAGCTTGCCTCTAGTTTCTTGCATTTAGCCGTTTCGCTGCATTAGCCGAAACACTATCTTCCCACCTCGAGTGTGGTTTACCAACTGGTCTTTTGCCCTGCCAGATAGCACATGAAGAGTTTTTTTTTGTATCTTTGCTTGATTCATCCAATATTTGGACATGACCGGCCCAACGTAAACGCAGTAGCTTAGCATATGTATGTTAAAAGTTTACACTCGCATTGATGATAATTCTTGGTCACGAAATCCTTAATATAGTTGACAAAACATCTGTTTGCGAAGGTGTGTGTGTGCAACTTGTTCTTCTATTCCTTTAGTTTCATTGAATTCCTCCTGGGGGACTCCGTTTTTTTTTGTATTTCGTGTATTTTGACTGTCTGTCGGTCAGCTCTGTCCATTATAGGTCTAGGTCTTTCTCGGGTGTTCCAATTTATAAATGTATCCAATGTTGCAGGGTGTATCTAATCAAATATTACTTCCTTTATTGAATTTCGTCTGTTTATACTTTTTTGTAAGAACTTTGTCAAATCGAAGCCCCGTAACAGCAATTTCTTGTTTTGATTTTCGGTACAATGGACTTCGTGCAAAATTTCTTTTCTCTTTGGTGTGAACTCCTACAAGAATCAGGATATCAGACACAAGGTCCATTGCCCCTCTTTTAGCCTCCTCTTATTAGTAAGCTATCGTGTCCTTCCTTCGAACTGGGCTAACTACTAAACATTGCCCAATGACGAGTACGACATATATGGCTGGGATAATACAAAGGATGACTACTAATCTTTGGCTTGTCGTACTCACTTCAAAGCTGTCGTATTGAAATAGTCATTGCATTCGAAACGGCAGCTGTTTGTAAACTCCTTTTCTCAATGTTGGTTAAGGCGCCAGACCACCATCTCAAAGGTTCGATTTGCCTTATTTGGTCTTTCGTCTCTTTATTTCTCCGACATAGATTATATTAATTTTTTGTCGTCAGTCATCGCCTACAAATATAATAATCGAGAAATTTAGAACCAAGGAGATGATTAGGGATTCTCAATATGTACCGAACCGAACATTCGACCGAATTATTCGGTTCATATTGCGCAGTTCAAACAGGTCGGCGAAGCGGTCTGCGAGTAGCAGCGTTCGCTCGCCCCTTGAGCACATCGCGCCCCTTGAGCACATCGCGCTAGCTCGGCTTTTATTGTAATTTCTCGCGTGATAGAATTATCGCCAAAAAAATAGGGACTAAAGCAAGAATTCCATAAACATTCAGGCCATACGCACATCGGTCGACGGATTTGCAATCCCAGTTTCAAACTGGTTTCACCATTATCACGCTCACAGCCAGTTTGCAATCAAAATGAAACCTTTGTCCATAAACAAGTGCAACTGATTTTTCATCAATCGGTATGGTGTGCTCACGAAGATTTTGTTGAATAAACTTTGGCGCGTACAAATGCAACCACGCAACTGCTGACATTTCCAAGCGTAATTATTCGGCAAACTAACCGAATATTCGGCCGAATACGAACATTAAAAAATACGACAAATATACCGAATACGAATATTCGGCCAAACATTCGGCGAATCTCTAATCTTAATATACTTATTGAGTAGATTTTTATGACGTGTTTATTACCATGTAATTACCTTTTCATTACCCTTTTTACTACTATCTCTCAATTATATTCTCAATCATAATTTCGCAGTTGTGCGGTTATTTCACTTATTTAATGGTATGTGGGATGTAGTCCCTGGTATTCAGCATGTTAGTAACTTATTGGGTTCTCATATGGTGCAATAATTTGGTATAGTGTGTTCGATCGATATTTGATAATTTTTTGTCACCTTTAAACATCGTCCATAGTTAGGACTTTGTTGGCATATTCAATATGCGACCAAAATAAGACCTAACCGACGATTTGATCTACATCGTCATACTTCTATATACAGGGGCGGCGCTTTCGTAGATGCGAATGGTGCACTTGCACCGGGCGCAATTTCTCGGAGGCGCAATTCCAGAAATTAAGATTTAAAAAAAAATTAAACTTTGAAAAAAAAAACGGGTGCAAGAAATTAAACGAATTTACCCAATTTCTGTCCCTGTACTCCTCGTGCAGGAAGTTTTCAGAGATCTGTATTGTGTCTGTTTACCATGATTGATATAAACTTGAGGGCGCGGTTGCTGCACTTTTAAATATTCTCTTTCAAGAATTGTTAAAACAGGCAAATGAACGAAATGAGGAAAACAAAACTCCTTGTGGCGAGAACTCACCTTTAATTGTCTTTTTTGTTTGTTTGTTCCTGTATACCCCGGCTTCACCGGCCTCAGTTCAATACGCATAAGTGGCTCCATCAGCTGGAATGTTCAGTTTATGCTTGAAATTGTTGTTGTTGTTGTTTTTTTCACCAGAAGTTAGAAATGCAAAAGCTCGCTAGAATGATTTTCTATTATTTCTCTTTTGAGCGCGCTTTTATGTTAAATCTCAATTTTATGTTCTGTTGGGCGAACTTGGGCTTTATTTTTCCTGAGTTCAATATGTGAAAATGTATGGAAACGCCGGCAAAAAAATTTTAGTTCATTACATCAATTTCCTCGAACTTGCGCAGTTATTACGGCCGAAGCCGAATGTTATTACTGTCTTAATATTAATATGGCCAGCTCCAAACGGGCCAACCAACAAAAAATCGTCAATTTCCTTTTGAAATTTGATGAAGAATCGCGCATGGGTTTTCACAACAACAAAATTTTCCAACAAATTATACGTTAGATTGCTTTAGCTTGTTGCTATTCTTTTCTGTCAAAAAAAAAAAAAACTGTCCGCCCATCGCTTTCGGCTACGATCGCTTTCCGCAAACGATGTTTTCAGTATAGTTTTGATGTTGACCGATATGAACTGAACTTCCTATTTTTGTGCAATCTTAAATTTTGCGCAAACTATGAAAATTATTTCTCCTATTCAGTGCGAGTGTTTGTGTCTTTTTTCCTTTGCCCTTCATTGCGTTCAAAAATGAACAGCTTATGGGGCGCAATATGGCATAGTGCACCGGGCGCAATATGGCATAGTGCACCGGGCGCAATATGGCATAGTGCACCGGGCGCAAAAAACACAAACCCCCTCCTCCAAATCCTTCACACATTAAAACAAAAAAGTTTTATTCCCTTTAGTACTATTACCGCGCGTTTATTTTTAGATGATATATTCATTCAAAGCCTAAATTCTGTACATATATATATACGACGAATATAAATATAACATTATTAGTCATATTCTTTTGTATATGCAACGAAATATAAGTCACCATCTTACGATAACGATAAGACTCATTTTTCTTGATAAACAAAAATTATAACAACGCGCGAACAACACACAAAAAGTAAAGGTCTGAAAGCGGGCTATTGAAAAAGAAAATGAAAGAAAAAAAAAATATTGGAGCAAAACTAAAACAATAAAATCTTGAAAAAAAAAAATAATAATAAACCAAAAAATTGTTGGAAGGAGTTTTGAAGGCCTGGGGAAAGGGAGGGGGGGGGGGGGTAATGAAAAGGGGTATTAAAAAAACTAAGAAAACTTTTTTAAGAATAACACAAAAGCGACGACGTTCGTTCGTTGAATCAAAAAAAAAAATAAAAACACAAAAAAAATTGATACAAGAAAAACATGTACTATACATGAAGTAATAAATAAACAACGCTCACAACAAGGAGGCGAAATTACTGATAACAAGAGTTCGTTGTTAAATTGAACCATTTAGTCGGGCGGCAAAGATCAAACGAGGCAAAAATTTATTGTTTATACAATCCATGCCCGCGGAGAGTGTGTGGTGCGGTGAATGGCACAGAGAAACATACATATCGCAGCCTATACCAAAGCTCTATGGGCATTGCCATATAGCATGTGCCATTTCGAATGTGTACCTATATATAGTAAAAGATACATAGATATATGTATGTGCCAACCATGTGCCAAGAGTTTTACAAAGAGTACATAGCTAGTACATATGAGTATATATTTTATATATTATGCGGGAATAGCGTCAGCGAATGCTTATAGTATCAAAGAAGAATGTGTGTATGATGAGAGAGAGAGCTTTAAGATATTATATCGGATACACGGTACGCAGGGTATATGCTATAACGGGGGGAATTTTTCATATAGTATATATATATATATATATATATATATATATATATAAATAAATACATAAATTGGGGTGCTACATACAAAAATTCTATAGGTAACACAAGCCGTTATACACCCTATGCTCTCCTCCATCGCTCACCGCCGACCCTGAAATGCCGATGATGGAGCACAGTCAGAGCTCAGAAGGGTGCCAGCCGGGGGAATTTCACAAACGGAAAAGTCCCCCCAGCCCGAGATTGGGAGCAATTTTGCAATGTTCCCTCAAAAAAAAAAAAAACCAAAAAAAAAACACAAAATTTTGTGCCTTTCCTACCCCTCCTTCATCGATATATACAGTATTGAGGAACAAATGGAATTTTTGGCATTTTTATTCTCGCATTCTGAAAAGCACAAACAAAGTAGAAATACCCCCAAAATCTCCTGTGTGTCGTTCGCAGCTTTACTATTTTCTTATATTTTTTTTAATTTATTTTTTTTATATTTTTTGGTATGTGTGAAAGAAAAGCGTTCAGAATGGTATTGGCTCCTTTGTACTGTATGTCAACGATGGTTGAATGTTCTCGATTGGTGATATAGAATGCAACATGATGCCTAGACTCCTATCCCTTCTTCAATGATCCAGAATTCACACGATAACGATAAGTATGTTGAGTAAAACCGTTTATTTCTTCCGTTCAATAAAACCGGTTTTACTTGCCATGAATATGGGACCGTGTGAAGAAGCCGACAGGACAGACGTCGGTTCGCCACTTCTCTCTCAACGTTGTGATCGATGCGACTACATATGCATGAAGCATTCAATGATACGACTCGGAGTTCGATCCGACGACAACAACTTCATAGCCGTTTTGATGTTCGCGACGATAGCGCTGTTTTCGTTGACACGGATGCCGAAGCAACGGACATCTTATACGACATTTCCCGCACAGAGCCAGCGCTTGGGTTTTTTTTGCGCCCGGTGCAGCATGCTAGATTGCGCCCCATGAGCTCTTTATTTTTTTTTATCGCAGTGAAAGACAACGTTAAAAGACATTCCATTAATAGATTGAAATGAAGTTGCGGGAATACTTTCAATTTTTTTTAAAGATTTTCTGAAATTGCGCCCGGTTCAAGTGCACCATTCGCATATATGAAAACGCTGCCTCTGTTCCCGCATCGCCCGGTCATACGGGTTAAAAATCAATGCGGAAAATACCAAAGTACGGATCGCACGGACGGACGGACCGAGGGCCGGTGTTCACCTGGATCGAACCCAAATCGAACAGGTTTCAATGTTCAGATATTTGGAATCATTGGTTGAGGAAACGAAAGTAGCATCGACGGCCGACGTTCACCTCGGTCAACAGCAACATTCGCCTCGCTCAAGTGGTGCATATGGAAACGTACAAATATTTCCATCAACACAAAGGTGTACTTTACCGAACGTTGATCCTTCCTATTCTTCTTTATGGATCTGAAACGTTGACACTGCTCAAACTGGACGTCAAGAAGCTCGAGGTCTTCCAAATGTAATGCTTGAGGCAGATTCCTAGTGTCTCACTTCGAAGATCGGCTTCGAAGCGAGAGAGTTACACAAAGATGCGATCAGCAGACACTGATCGAAGAAGAAACAAATCGAACAAAAGCGTCGACTATGGTGGTTTGGACATGTTTGCCGAATCGATGATAACCGCTTGCCACGTAAACTTCTCTGGCGAGACCGTCCCGCAGGTTGGAGAATTCAGTGATGAAGAAAATTTGGCTAAAGAAAGAATATCGAGGGTACCGAGGCTCGAGATGTTGCCAAAAATTGGCAAGAATGGAAACGAATTGTGAATAGAGTTCGAGAGCCAGCAGCATCGATAGCAGCGTATCCGTTGTGGGGACGTCCCGCTTGGACCACCAGCTAACGGATCAAAGAAGAAAAAAGAAGTGTTGCGAAGCCCAATGTCCAATCCGATTCAACAACTACAGCCTTAACGCAGAAGTCAGTTCCAACTATTCGGCTCCTAGAGAGTCAACTTGTAGTGAGCGTTTGGACATCAAGCCCTGCCATGTCTTCAGACTGGTGAAGGACATTTCTAACGCTTTTCTTGACGGTCAAGAAATAGTCTTGGGCCGTCTCAACTCCTTCGCCGGCAACATCTCGCATCTTCAGATGTTGGCTGACGACGATTCTTGAAAATATTTTCCCCAAGTCCAAAAAACTTTAATTTCAGTCAGTCTTTTGTTTGTGGAGTGCGTGCGTACATCAAACACTGTGTTTTTTCCCCTTTTTTAAGTGTTCCTACCACAAATTTATTAAAAGCGCAAAAACCGCCATTATTCAAACCCAGTACTCTCATGCGTTCCAGTTTATATCCTATATATACAAAATAGTGCTGATTGACAGACATATGCTGATTATTACCCCATATTAGTATCCACAGAGAGATGACGAGACACTTGCACTCTGGAAAATCATATATACATAGAAATAAAAAAAATATCATTTGCGGAATATTGCTTTTAACGATTTAAAAAAAAAAAAAGACAAAGTGGTAATCTCTTGTGTCGATATGGAATTATGTAACCTATTAAGAAGGGTCATATAGCTGAACCCTAGATAAGGCGCGACACTCTACCATATATGCAAAATAAAAAATAAAAATCAACAGCTCCATTTTCTACACTTGTTGAAACATTATTGTTGGTTCTTTATTAGATCTGGCCTAGCTGGTGCCGCTTTAGATTTTTTTTTTAATTTTTTTGAATTCAATTAGATTAAATTTGGTGATGATTCATCAAGCGGCGGCGAGTTTGTGTGTGTGTGAAATTTGGAACTTCTGTTGTATATGGAAGTAGTATTTCGTATATGAAATCTATCATTTTACTATACTAAATTTTTGCTTCAGAAGCAGCGATTGCCCTAACTAAAACCCCAAAAGTAGATTTGGCCACAAAACCACCTATTGCTCAAACTCAAACTAAACAGCTTTTGCCATAACTAAAGCCCAAAAGTTGGCTCGGCAACAAAACCATCTTTGCCCAATCTAAAACTCCAAAAGGCAAATTTTTCCGACAGAACCATCTTTTGACTTGACTAAAGCTCGAAGAGAGGATTCGGCCACAAAGCCATCTTTTGCTCAAACCATAACAGGAGAATGAATTCTACCCGAAAACAAATGCTACTAAAAGGGGTAATAAACGAGTAATAAAAGGGGTAATAAACGAGTAATAAAAGGGGTAATAAACGAGTAATATAAAGGGGTAATAAATGAGTAATAAAAGGTAATAAACGAGTAATAAAAGGGGTAATAAACGAGTAATAAAAGGGGTAATAAACGAGTAATATAACGGGGTAATAAACGAGTAATAAAAGGGGTAATAAACGAAAAATAAAAGGGGTAATAAACGAGTAATAAAAGGGGTAATAAACGAGTAATAAAAGGGGTAATAAAAGAGTAATAAAAGGGGTAATAAACGAGTAATATAAAGGGGTAATAAACGAGTAATAAAAGGGGTAATAAACGAGTAATAAAAGGGGTAATAAACGAGTAATAAAAGGGGTAATAAACGAGTAATAAAAGGGTCATAAAATAAAACCTCAAAAAAATTCTCTTGACAGCGAGTTATATATAAAATCTATGACGACATAGACTTATTGACATTCACAAAAATCAATACCCTTTGCTGAAGAATTCGCTGGCCTGAACACGTTGATCGCATGCCAGAAGAAAGATCAGCAAAAAAAGTCTTCACTGGCATGAGGAAAAGATGGAAGGGTGTGGTTGTAGCGAGAGAACTTCGGCCAGAAATCGAGAATAATTCAAGGAAAAAAATAGAGGAGGGTCAAGGCTATTAAGTAGACTTGGGCCGTAGCGCAATGGGAAGAAGAAGATATACGCAAAGGCAAATTGTTCCTACAGAACCAGATTTTGCCCTAGCTAAAACCCCAAAAGTGGACCACCCTAAGCAAATTTTTTCTACAGAAATAGCTTTTGCACGAACTAAAACTCTTAAGTGGATTTGGCGTGCTTCCTCTTAGCCTGTGTACTTCCCCTTAGCAAGCCATACAAGAAGCTCTTCTAACAATCAACCAGCAAGGAAATAGGAATGGGACTATCTATATCTTCTCAGATAGTCGGTGGAAGCCCTGCGCTCTTGCACAAACAGCTCTATAACTACTCCTGAATATCGCAGATCTCTTATAGAGATGTCTCAACAGTTTAGGACCCTCCTCGTATGGGTTTCCGGTCACCGAAATATAGAGGGAAATTGTAAAGCTGACGAACTGGCTAGGAAAGGAACGACCGGAACTTTCCTTCCAGGAAAGGAAAGGGCTGGTATGCCTTCGATCACTTTTAAACTCCGATGCAAACAGCCCATAATGCAACAAGCGAAAAAGCATTGGAGGGATCTTAATAAAAGCACCTTGGCCAAATCAACCTGGCCCTCTAATGATCTCAGACGGATCACTTCACTACTGAGCCTCACGAGATAAGACCTTTCAGCTATAGTGGTAGTGCTGACCGGAAACTGTCTTATAGGGACGCTTGCGACCCGCCTAGGTCTTGAGACCTACGATTTTTGCAGAAGCTGTAAGAATCTGGACGAGGAGGTAAGTGTACTACATCCTCTCTGTCACTGTCTAGCCCTAAGCAGAAGAAGACTAACCACAGCTGGTGAACCCTTTCTAAGCACGCTTACGGAAATCTCGTAGATTGGGCAACTTAGAAGATACATTACTTCATCGGGATGGTTTAGCGAGGAAGCGACGCAGTGGGCCAATCTTTTTGACCTAAGTATATGAGCTTAAACCAACAGCTTACCCATATCATTTGCCTTCTGGCTGTTGAAGATTGTGAAGGAATCTTATCTTGACTATCTATTACTCTATATTACTATACTCGTACACTGTCGATTGCGTTTGACAACTCTGACAGTTTGTATTTCAATTTTTAGTGATCTGCACGATCTTTAGTGATCTATAGGCCGTGATCTTCAGCTCTTCCTGTTTCCTATTGGATTAATTTTGCCAAATACCTTTTATGATTCTTCCACCCCCGAACCCCCCTCCCCCCTCCGTTCATCTTGAAATCTAGGCATATTTTTCTTCGAAACTTCTAAACCTACGATCTTATTCGGAGCTAACTTCGTGGTTAATCATGTTTCGTTTTACTTAGGCCATACAACGGTGCATCGCCCTTGCGATCAAGGATCAAGGCAAATTTCTGTAACAAACAGCCTGACAATATCTAGTCGATCAGTTCATGTGATTTTGACAGATCGGTTGAAATTTTCAAACCTTTCAGCAGGATCGATACCAAAAAAACATTGCACCCAGGACACATAATCATCTTATTCTTTGAAACTTCTTTAATGAAGCATACGATCGTGATTGATCATGGTTGATGTGAATTCTGTATCACGTTTACACTTTACTTGGGCCATCTTACTGGTGCATAAATGTTAAGATCAAGAAATGCTTGATAAGGATCGAAACGAATATTCACAGATATTTGACAATCGATCAGTTCATGTGATTTCGACAGATCCAGTTGCAATTTTCAATGCTTTCGGGATGATCGATGAAAACTTCGTACACATGATCGTTTTTTATTCTTCAAACTAAGCTTGACACTAGATTGCACCATGATCGCGCACCTAAGCAAGATGACTTGACGTGTAACGGATCACTCCTACAGTTTAGTATTTCTTCTTACATAAGAAAATGTAAGGATCTTTTTCAGAGAATTTCGCTGGAGTAAATTTCATCCACAGTCCAAATTTGGTATCATGACGTCATGAGGTGGTTCATCTCTAAAAGCGCGTCGCTTTTTTACAGTTCGGGTCTGGATAGGAACAATGGAACGTACTCTGCGCACGCTCGTCGCTAATACATTTCCCAATTCTGAAAATAATAAATAATAATAATAAAGAAAAAATCTGCATTTTTCCCCATTTTTTTTACGTGTCATTCCCTTTTAGCTTTGTTTTTTTTTTTAACTAAAATGATAAATATTCAGATCACAACACTTTGAAGGTTTTTAACTAAGCTGAACACAATTTTATTTTATTTTTCTGCCGTTTATATTTTCTTCATTTTTCATCATTTTTTTTTTAACTTTTTGGGATCTCTCGATCATCATCATTATCACAGCGCGTAAAAGCCGGATCCAAAGTGTCTCATGGTAGATTTTCTAAGAAACCATAAAGTGGAACCCGTGCAGACACCAAGCAGCATGATGTAGTCCCTATGGTGTAGACACGATATTCATTCCTAAACATTAGTTCTATATATATATATATGTATATAGATGGATATACAGTACTATACATACCGATCACCATTTATCTATAGATCACCGACAGCTCATTTGCATTTTGAGCAGCAGTGCGCGCATATACACAGCCGCGCACCATCCTAGAGTCCACACAGCCTGCGCGCTGGGATACAAGAGCCTGTTCTACTACTACAACATTTACTATTTCCCTTCCCGTATATGATTCACACACAAAAAGTAAAAAAAAAAAATAAGTAAAAGGAAAAAAAATCATAATCTTAATTTTTTTCCTCACTTTCTTGAGGCTCTGTGGACTGTGTATGGTTTCTAGAAGAAGAGTGTATATCGGGTGTGTTTGTGTTTGTGTGTGTGTGTGTGGGTGCTTATGATTTTATATACACATACGCGTATCATTACTATTTTTTTTCTTTCTTGAATTTCTTTTCCAAAAAAAAGCAAAACGCATGCGCGTACGGCTCCGCGTTCTATGCTGCGCTGCGCGCTGTGTGTCATATAATTATCATAGAACGATTACGGTTGCGCGACGATAGCATTAAGCGCACTTTAAAACCGAAGTAAACGAGAATTTTATAGGCTTTATGGCGCGGCTCGCTATGCCTAGGTTTAAGGTTCTTCTTATAAAAGGCTATATGTGGTGCTGGTTGTTTGGATCGTGTGGTCGGGTTGATTTTCTGTGTTGTGTGCTGTCTGTCTCTTTGGTGGAGATTTCTTTTAACGGGGCATGCGTGGCAAAAAGGCGATGATAATATGATGATTGCGTGGCTGTCAAATGATAAATATGAGCTGTTCTCTCCTATGTATGTATATGTATGTTTTTTAGCTAGCAGAGTCGATTTGCTCCTTCTTCTGGGGGCTGTGCGGTGGTAGTCATGTAATTTATTCGTTTTTTTTCGATTTTTTTTTTATAAAAATTATATATTGTCACCTTCCTTCTAACAATTCATCGTAAAGAGTATGTTTGTTGCACTTGCACATGCATGATCAGAAACAATAAACATCATTAAACAAGAAAATATCTGATATCTTTCATAGTTGGTTGGCTGTATAGATTCAAAGTTCATAAAGGATGAAATTTGGACATACGTTGCATTTAGTTGATCTCAATTTACAGATAAACAAATTACTAATAAGCCCTTTGTACTCTTAACCATTTATTTTAGGGTATAATAAAAGCATACTGAAAGGGGTAATAAAAACATACTAAAAGGGGTAATAAAAACATACTAAAAGGGGTAATAAAAATACTAAAGGGGGTAATAAAATAACACTAAAAGTAAGTTACTAGTACATATAAAAGGGATAATAAAAACATACTGAAAGGGGTAATAAAAACATACTAAAAGGGGTAATAAAAACATACTAAAAGGGGTAATAAAAAATACTAAAGGGGGTAATAAAATAACACTAAACGTAAGTTACCAGTATATATAAAAAGGATAATAAAAACATACTGAAAGGGGTAATAAAAACATACTAAAAGGGGTAATAAAAAATGCTAAAAGGGGTAATAAAAAACACTAAAGGGGGTAATAAAATAACACTAAACGTAAGTTACCAGTTTATATTAAAGGGATAATAAAAACATACTGAAAGGGGTAATAAAACATACTAAAAGGGGTAATAAATACATACTGAAAGGGGTAATAAAATAGCATTAAACGTAAGCTACTAGTATAGTATATGGAACACCGGAAAAGGCTCCCTTTCAAATAGTTCTCTCCTTGTAGTCTCAATGATTTCCTTTTGGGGGGGGGTAATAAAAAACACTAATATGGGTAATAAAACGAAACGATGTTACTAGCATAAAAAAAGTGTATCCGATAAGTTTCAAAGCAGCCGGCTATTGATAGATTTTAATTATACGAACAAAAAATCGTATGTGTGGGGGGAAATTGCAAGTCGGTTTAGCCGCTAGAACTTTTTTGGTAGAGCTTTACGTATCGCCCTGTATTTTTGTAATCCTATAACTGCAATTTGAATACGATAATTAGTACTTTTTGACATACGCTTTGTCGAAAAGTACCAAAATAAATAGTCGGCAGCACTAAGTGGCTTTCCCTGAGCCTGTAGTCTTTCACATAAAAAAAAGGTCAATTTTAACATCAAAACTGCTTATAACTTCAAAAGTAACGATGTTAGCATAAAAACTGTCTGGACATTATTTATAGGAAACAATCAAAGCTTTCTAATATTCGAAAAGAAAGTATAGGTTAACGGTATCGGTTTTTTTTTTGGACAAAAAGGTAGTTTAATTTTAGTTAGTTGATTTTGACGACTCATAATTTTGGAAGTTGGCAATTAAAATTTTTAGATACACCTGTACACGCGTACACTGACACCTTATTCATGAAAATAAGTTATAGGGTTACAAAAATACATGATGTTATGTACTTTACCATAAATAAAAATTTCAAAACGCCCTAACGGTTAAATGGTTCCAATCCATCCCTTCGCCTCCCCTTATCATCCATACGATATTTTGTTCGTCTAGCCAAAACTTATCAACAGCTGATCACTTTGTAAACGTCGTTTCAAATAGTTCGCCATGTTTACTCTAAACGATTTCAGTTTTGGTGGTAATAAAAGCACCATAACGGAGGTAATAAAAAAGTACTATCGGGCATAATAAATACTAAACGGATATTACTAGTATATATAGTACCTATATCAAAACAAGTTTTATGTATTAAGAGAACAAAGGTAAAGCATCCTCGAAGATCCCTATAATATCCTGGCTGCCATGATCCTTGCTTAATGATTTTTTTTTGCCATTTTTGGACATTAAATTATGCATATACCGTTGTTGTTGTTATGGCCAAACAGCTTGAACAAGATCATCAGTTTGCTTAGTGATTTGTCGGTTCTGACCAGTCTATTCAAGGAGGATCACAACAAACACGAAAACACTGTGCCTCGGTCTCACACTACTCGCAGGGCAGTGTGATAGAGAACATGAAGATCAGTCCCATGGTTTTCGGGGTATGGTATTTCGATGGTTGAGTCATCCTTCCTGATCTGATCTTCCTTACAAAGGTGATCTCTTTTATGGCGTAGTGATTAAGCCAACCAATGTCCTCCTGGCATTATTCCTACTGCATTCCAGCAATTCCCTAGGAGATTTGCGATACGATACACAGAAAAGAACCCTTGGACATCTGACCTGACCATATGTTAGTGTTTTGTTATATTTCATTCTACGATCTTGCATGATCTTGTGTACTTGGTATGTACTAGCTTCAATAGCCAGTTCCGGACCAGTGAATACAACTTCAATTCTATAACACACGGTAGTTATGTTTGTAAAAAAAAATATCGTGTTATATCAAACCGATATTATAAGATCTTGTCTAGAAAGATCGTGCATAAGCTACACAATCTCTAAATCGACCTGATTTACAACCTCTCAACAGCAGGCAGAACTTCACTTTTTTATATGAAGAACGGAGATAACAAAAAAAAAAAACAGAACAGAATGACAAGAATAGTTTGACCTTCTTGCAAATTTAGATTTGAGTTCAACTTACTTTACACGCCTTTTTTTCTACTTCTCCACCTTTGGCCCCCCTTCTCGTCCCCATCCGCCAAAAACAAACAATAACAACAAGTAAGAAACAATAAAATAATAAAAAAAACAAACAACAACAATATCTAAGATAACTTTACGAGATGATAGTTGCAGATACCCCCCCCCCCCCATACCCCCCAATGTTGTCTTTCGCTGCATTCAACCCCTTTATACCTATGACCTAGGGGCATAAGGAGCGTTTCATTGGTGTACATTTTCACATAGAAAATAAGACAGCGCCCACCCCACACTCGCCCACCACCCCACTTCGCCATTAACACAAGATCCTCGAGGCTATTTTCTCCTTTTCTTCACGTCAAATTGAAACTTTTTTTTTGTTATTGTATTTTTTTATTATTATTTTTGTTGTTGTTATTGTTATTTTTATTTTTCAGCTAAAATAACCCCCGAGGGTTGAAATACTCTTACTGCTGGCGGGGCTATATAGTGAAAAGAATATTCTCGAAAAAGAGCACCAACCCCCCCCCCCCCCTTTTGCTCTACTCTCCCACTGACGTTTCCCACTTGCTCTGGTTGTCATATCCCTGCACCCCCACCACTATTTTAAAAAAAAATCAACGGCTCACACTACGTGGCACTTCTTTTCAAATTGTTTTTTTTTTTATTTTTTTTTTATATTTTTTTAATGTTTTTTTTTGTGTAACAAAACATCCCCAGCACATCACCCAGTAGCAGCACTTCTCCTCAGCATGGAGATATATTGTGCTGCGGAGAGAGAGAAATGTTGGCGTCTATCCGTCCAACCATTGTTCAACAACTGTGATGTTTCTACTGCGGTCTATGTTGATGCTATTGTTGCCAGTTTTGTTCGTTTTTTTTTTAATTATTATTATTTCTTTTAGTTTAGGCTATTGTTAGCCGCTTTTTTTCTTCATATATTTCTTCTGCTGTAGAATGGTTATTCGCTTCTCACTACTCTCCTACCCAAACCCCATATATCACCCACCACATGCACACCACCACCATTTCTTGATGTATAATACTCTGCACAAATTCTTGAACTGGAGCGAGGGTTTTATTGTTTCATAAACGTGTTGAAAGTATATAAATAACAAAAAAAAAAAACAAATGAAAAAGATACACTACGTTGCAACAATAACAACAAAAACAAAACAGAAGACATTTCACAGGACTTGCAAAGCCATATTCCCCTTCTAAAGTGCTTTGAATAAATAATGCAGAAAAAACAATATGATGGCGCACTCCTTCTTGAAATAATTGTGAAAAATTTTAATTGGCAGATAATTGTTGAATCTGAAAACAGTTTTAACACACACACACACACACGAGCGAAAATTTGGTTAAGTATATATGGATCAGAAAAAAAAACAAGAACCATCCCAGAGGTCTGTGATTCGCTTCTACTTCGCAATATGGTTCTTCGTCTTGATACTTTTCCCCACCTACAGAACATCCCTTCTTTCTTTTCGCCTCCTTTACAGCCATTCCTTGTCCTTTTTCCTGTTGATTTAACAATTGAAAATATGGGCTACAGTCCGCGTCATAAAAGAAGGGAAATGACCCTGCGCATGTGAAATTGCGATTGAGAATATAATTGAGAGGTGATAATAAAAGGGGTAATAAAATGGGTAATAAGAGGGGTAATAAAATGGGTAATAAAAGAGGTAATAAAATGGGTAATAAAAGGGTAATAAAAAAAACCTTACTATTCTTTCTTATTTTTAGTAATATAGCTTACGATGTGTTTTTTTTTGAATATTAATTTCTCACACGACATCTACACTACTACACTTCAGGATCACCCAAGAAGCCTATTCTGTCTCCTCAAACTTGTTTTTTATTACTAGACATTACACTTTGGCAACATCACCTGGCTTATAGGGTGTGGTTATGAATAAATCGAGGGTTTTTAAATGTACGCAATGTCTACTTAAACTTGGCTTTTACTACTAGACATTGCACTTTGGGGCAACATCACCAGACTTTGATGACTTTGATTACGAATCAATTCAGTAGGCTAGTGTGGCGTGCACGAGAAGGAATGAAAGGGGGGTTTTTTTAAATGTAGGCAAAACAAAACGTGTTGGTTGCGAAAGATAATTTTTAGCATGCGAGTGTATGAGAGAGTGGAAGAGGGCGACTGGCGAATGGAAAGAAAAAATTGTGAAATGAACTGAAACGAGAGTTGTTTATAAATCGTATATGAAAAAACAAAAAACATTTTATAATTGAAGTAACTGGTTTCTAATAAAAATATTTATAGGAACATTTTCTCTTGGTACACCTTTATCATTATAATCACCTGGCCCTATATCCCTGTGCAGGCTTTGGCCTCTTCAATTGTGCTTAAGTACACATATCTATCTTATCCTAGGTATTCTATGTGCCCTTCATCTTTCTGGCGTTGCGGAGAAGCAGAATTTTTGGGGATCCTCCTTCAGGCCATCTTATTACATGTCCTATCCAACATAGACATGAGATCTTGATGCGTTTCTCTCTTCATTTACTGAATCTCTGCTCCTGTGGAAAAGTTTTCTTTCACAACTTCCAAGAACCTGCTTACCATATCTAGTAAGCGTCCCTTGTCCTGTTCTTCCTCTACTAGAAATTGTAAACTCTCTCCGATAGACATACTTCCCTTTCTAGATTTCATCGTGAGTCAATATCGGGTTCAAACACAAAATTGCTTATATCTCGGAAACCGTAGCCTGTAGACGATTTTTGACAATATAGGTAACCAAGCTCATCAACTCGCTTTATCTATAACCAAAATACACGCGCGGTAATTACTAGCCTGAACCATCTCATACGCCGTCTCACACGCCAAACTCGCCTACTCGCTAGACTCGTAACTACAGCCTAAGTCAAACAAAAGCGGGATCTTTAAACATATGACAAGAAAGCATTTAAGCAACAGTCCAAACATTCCCTGTTGAATGGACCAAAGTCAGTCGATTCTGTCGCTGCAGTATTTTTTTGTGTGTGTGTGTGTGTGTGACTCACGATGAATAAAACCGCATGTTGGCATTGGCATTCATTCATTCATTTTTGACATATATGTAGGAGATTGTTGCTAGGTTCTATGATAAGTCCATGTCTTTTTCATACTTATACAATAAAAGAAAAAACAGAAAAAAAATAATTTCAGCGAGAGTCAATAACATTCATGGCAACATCATCATCAACATCAACATCATCATCAACATCATCATCAACTTCGTCATCATTTAGAAAATCCTTTCTTTCGCCGTCAATGCAATCAGTCCCATCCTTCATTCATTTTACACAACGAAATCTCCACCTTGTCCCCCGCCTTCTCCTCCTCCTCCACCACACATCTATTAACCAGCCATCTCCTTTTTGGTTCCAGCCAACCATCCTCACTTAAAGGAATGAATATATGCTTCAGTTCCGCATGTGTATCCACCTACCCCTCCCAACGCCTCTCTATATCTGAAGCTATATCTGGCGTGGATCGTTATTATAGTAAAAGATATGTTTCTGTTCCATCGAGTGGTGTTGATATGAAATTTAAATGAATCCACAGTGTAGAAGCCGCTGTGTGTATATTTCTTGCATTTCCCCATTCTACTTTCCATCATCACCACCCAAAATCCCCTTCTTTCGTCGTCTCTTACCAACTTCTCCTTGTCATACCATACTCCTTTCCACCCAAAAATCACCCTTTTACCATCATCAACCCCCCCCCCCCCCCACCCACCTATCATCATCATCACCGTGTCCACCTGTATTTTCTATTCTTAACCCTGTTTTCTGCAGCGTGCACAAAAGAGGTGTAGAGCTATTTGTGCCTGTGTACGTTGTGTGTGTGTGTATATGTATTTGTACACGCCATACCGAACTGAAATTGCGAAAGTCTCTTATCGTGTTTGTGTTATATCCTTCTTACTCCTTTTTCATCCTGTTTAACATTCCCTAAGTTATGCCTGTGCCATTGCCGGCTTTCCGTCCAACAGGATTACCGCCGGGGAACATGTGTAAGGATGCGCTTCGGCTCTACACACTTTCAGATTAAATTTTCCAATGCGGAAGATTCTGGTGGTTGGCGGTGGGGGGATAGGAGAAGGGGGGGGGGTGGGGTGGGGAGGGGGGGTTGGGTCTACACCTCACTGCTTGTTTGGTAATCGCACACAAAAATTGCGAGTTGCGAACGAAAGGGGTGAAAAAGTGTGGTAGAGGTAGTCATGGGATGGGGTGAGGTGGTGGTATAAAGGTGTAGGGAAAGAGCATTTTCCATTTTCTCCATCCAATCTTAACTCAGCGGCGTATTCATGTAGCAGAGCAGCAGCAGCAGAAGCAGCTCAAAAGAGGCTCCTCTCTATATGTAAGTATAAACATTCTTCTAGTACCTATTGATGAATTCGCTTCTTCCGTGTACCACCTTTAATGTTAGAAAGGATTTACACGAGAGCAAGAATAGCTTGAGTAAAGCAAAAAAAAAAGAGTTCTATTCATTTCGAAATTTTACCAGGATTTCACACGTATGCACACTTGCAAACACGCACACACACACACAAAACAAACACACACAAAACAAACACACACACACAAAATAGCAGAATATTCTTAAGTAAGAAGATGCTTTTATTAAATTTGAAGTTTTATACCCTTTATAGTATATGCGTCTGTGTTATTGCGTCAGACCAATTTAAGTACAGAAAAAAATTATTTTATACAAAAAAAAAAAACAAAAAAATTGGCTGGTATTGGTTGGAGTCATAACGTAATTTGGTTGGTGTTTTATCTTAAACTAGCTGGAACCTGGTGCGCCTCGCTGCACCCATAAGCCAATCGTATGGCGTGCGCCAAAACAATTAGGAATTTTATAAATCGCTTTTTCCATGGGCAATCCTACCACGAAAGTACATTCGAAAATAAAAATGTTACTCCGTTAAACGAAATCACCCGCCCATATCACAATTCCACGGTCTCTCACTGCCACACTTGTCAACCTGACATTTTTGATTCGGAAAAATAAAATAATAAAATGTTCAGCTATGGATTGGAATTTAATGTATTTAATGTATTTCTAATTTGACACCACACTATCGCTGCTGCAATCCTTTTTTTTTAGAACGATTTAACTCTTTTTTTATTTCGTTTAATAAAACAAACCGATTTTACATACAAATCATATTAATTAAATGCGAAGAAAAAAATTTCCAATAGGGATATCGACAATTCTTCTTCAAGAGCCTGGAAATCTGGAAATCCGCCGTCATAAGTGCCTTGAGACTTCTGATCTCATCCAACTGGCCCCATACGGTCAAAGGACACATGGATATCCTTAAAAATATCCCAAACATTTCCATTTGCCACGTATCCGACCATATGGTTAGTAAATTGCGGTTCCAAAGGAAATCCAGAGCGATTATCCCGGATCGCTCTGAGTGGGAGGAACTTATTCTCCCTGGGGATCCAAAACATCTCCGCTGGTTTACTGATGGGTCAAAGATAGAACATGGCACAGGGGCTGGTGTCGCAGGACCCAACTCCAAGGTCTCGATTGTAATGGGTAAGTGGCCCTCTGTTTTCCAGACTGAAATACATGCCATTGCGACCTGCGTTTAGTGTTGGGTAGGACACAATTCGCACGATGCACGCTCATATCCCAGTAGTACATTATTTTTGAGCCGGGACATTTAAATAAATTGAGGCCTCAGTACAATGTACTGTCCGGCTCAAATCTACACCATACCCACTTTGAACAACTATTACAGCAACAAAAGCAACTCTAGTCTTTCACATAAAAAAAAAAAAAAAAAAACAACAACAAAAACCTGCGAAAAATTTAAGAAGAAAAACAAAATGAAAATTTATAAAAAGGAAAACACTTTATGTTAATGAAATACCTTTGGCCCAGAAACCTTTTGTACATACATACATATATGCTCATGCATTGTCCTTTTCTAAACATTTTCTTGTTCATCGTTTCGTTTCGTTTCGTTTCTTTATATTTTTGTTTTTGTTGTTTTGTTGGTATTGTAAAAAGAGAACTTTAATGTAATTATTTTTTTTTTTTTTGTGAAATCTATATACGCGATTGGTAGTATATTTCTTTCTCCTCATATCCGCAAGATCCAAGATGCACTTAACTAAATTGGAAAAAATTGTCCTTCATAGAACTGATTTCTAAAAGACTTTTGTGTTTGTATTCCAAAAAAAAAAAAAGGAAAAATGAAAAACAAATCCCAATCCACTTTTTTCCTACACACTCATTATTCAGAAGATTCTCTACTGTGTGTAAAAATGCAACAATAGCTAAAAATAAAAAAAAAGAACTTGACTTATTCACATACACACACACATGTACATATATCCTTCTCCTTTTTTTTTTTTTTTAAAGGGCATAATTCAAACCTTTTAAAAATGTGACCAAAAAAAATTTTTTTTAATGCCAATTAGACAAAAAACACATTTATATCTTTAGTACCACCCTGTGTGCTCTTCTTGGGCCAAACACAAAACAAAAATATAATATTTAGGTCGACCTGTTGGTGTGGGCGGGGGGGGGGGGGGTATTAGGAAAAAAATTATTTCTCTTCTAAAGTTGCATTTTTGTTTTCACGCAAATAAAAAGTTTAAATAAAGGTTGTGTGTTTTAAGGGTGGGATGGGGTGGGGTAGGGAAGGGTTGGGTAAGGTTAGAAAGGGTTAAAGGGAAAGGGGGAGGGCGGTAAGAGTGATACACCTCCCATAAACCATATGAGCATACACTATACTATATACCTCATCCATGACAGATATACCAGATGATATGATGCTGATGATGATAGTAGAATAACAGACATGCTACAGTTAATGTTTTGAATATACATAGTATATATGCTTCTTCTATATATACATAGTATATATGCTTTCCCGGAATGGAGGTGTTGTGTTGTTATTACCCCCTACAACCCCTCCTATCCCATTCTCCATATATATTTTTAGTTGTTGTTGTTGGTTGCCTTATAAAGTGCCTACACAAAAACAAAAACGAAAAAAAAAACGAGAAAATCTATTGTGGAAAAATTTGTGCATGCTAGTGATAATAAGTCTACTTTTTTACACAATCCTCTTTCTCTCTCTCTCTCTGCTCTGCACTATAATATATATATACCATTCATTCATGCTATTCTACGTGAAGGATTTTGTAGCTTTTTTGATGATGATGCAGCAGCAGCTTATACAGATTTTATTCTACGGAAACAAAAGCAGACAAACGTAGCGGCAAAAATGAACAGGGTGACTCACATTTTTTTTTTTTTTTTTGATAATTAAAAATATAATGCTCTACACTTTTCTCTTCTAATTGTGTATTTCTCTGAATGTATGTTTATAATTAGCTCATAAGAGAAGGGGTGAAACCAAAAGATATCACACATAGTCGTTGATTTGAGTTGTTATCAGGTGTATGGATATAGGGTCGGTACTTGGGTTTTTTGCGCCCGGTGCAATATACCATGTAGCGCCCCCCAAAAGCTCTTTAGTTTTTGATCGCAGTGAATATTATATATTTTGGTGTTATTTCGGGGGTGACCTTGGAATACCCCCTAGCGTCGTTCATCACCACTTACCTGAATTCGGCGTCCCCATCCAGTTAGTTAAGGAAACTAAATCTATTAATCACTAATTAAATGTAAATAAATATTATGTATTAATCTACTTTCTAATGTTAGTCAGACCACGCCAATACGACGTAGGTTGTGGCGTACAATATTCCTTCCTATGATACGTATTCTGGGATGTCTTGCCTACCCATGTCCTGACCGTCATCAATTAGAGGCACCGTTTTGGAACCGTCCGCCGGACAGTTGTGCCGCTGCTCTAATCTTCCCCCGGAAGAACGCCCAAGCCCTAAGCTGACCTGAGTCGTTATCGCTTAGGTCGGTTACACTCCTACTCTATCACAAAAACCAAAGCACGCTACTTATCTGACTCGCCAGAAATGGCGTCCCCGTGTTGCCCTAGGCTTCTTTCCACTCCCAAGCCGGAACCTCTTTCTGTTGGGGAACTCGAGTTGGCTACTGCAACCTATCTCGCCTGGTTCAGATCTTAACCCTTTTCTCCAAAAACTTCGGTTTTCTGCCACCGGTAAGTTTTCCCTAGCAAGATTTTAGGATGCTTGTTCAAGACTCTTGGTACTGCTTGTCCAGTTTGACTCTGGTAGCTTACTAATGAAACCTTTTGATAGTAGTTCTTCTCTTTCCAAAATTCATGGCACGGGTTGTCCCTTGTTTTCCTTTCGGGTTTCTTAATTGTTCGTTGGTTTTGTTTTTAAATTTTGTCCCTTGGAACAAAAACGGGAACTTCCTATCTCCTTGGTATCCAAAAAAAAACCCAACTGACTATTTGCAAAAAAAGGACCCAGACTTGACTATTTGAAAAAATCGTCCAGACTGACTAAACTCTTTCCTTCTGTTTTCGTTTTTTTCTTCTCTCATATCCCTTTCCAATTTCTCCAAAATTCCTAATCAAATTCTATAGCGGCTAATACAAGGTGAATTTTGAATCAAAGGATAGGCCCGCCGTTACAAAAGTATGAGGGACACAATTGCTTAACCTAATCCTACAAAATTATCATCTTTCCTGATAAGTTTTTTGAATATTATTGTGACCGACGATCAGAGCCGTCGCTTGAGTTTCGCTTTCTGAATTTGCGCCCCCGTCCAATTGCGCCCGGTGCAAGTGCACCATTTGCACCTATGAAAGCGCGCCGCCCCTGTCTGGATACACACTATAGTGAATCAAATTTTGTTCCCTCATAGTAATTACTCATCTCCAACAAAACTTGCACCGACCCTCTTTCCTATTTCAGTGAACAACAAGACCGTAACGGCAGAACCCTCTCTAAACATCCTAGGCGTGTAACATTAGCTCAAGATATGCGCTGGAATAACCACATATTCCAAAGTGCTAAACAAGCATCCCAGTCTCTAGGATTCCTCAAAAGGTGCAAATTCCTCTTTCAGCCGTCTGCCACTGCTATAATTTACAAGTCCTACATTCGTCCCCGTCTTGAGTACAACTCGTATATCTGGGCCGGGGCCCCAAGAACCATCTTAGCATGGTTGGACAAGGTGCAAAATCGCGCCCTCAAACTTATTGGTGACAACGCCATTTGCTGTTCAATTGACTCATTAAGCCACCGTAGGAATGTAGCAGCTCTTGCAAAATTTTATAGCTTTTTTCATAATGACTGCTCCATTGAAATAAGTAACCTCATGCCTCCACGGCAACATTTATCCCGCAACACAAGACTTGCCCGCTTGGCTCACCCCCACAGTTTACAGCCCTTAACTTCGCGCACACTCCGATCTAGAAATTCGTTTATAACAAGAACAACTCGTCTGTGGAACAACCTTCCAAAGACAGTATTCCCGAACTCATACAACATCCAAGAGTTCAAACGCAAGGTTCATCGCCACTTTCTGCAATACCCCCTTGAATCTCCCTAACCGATTATGTCCTTCTCTCTATCTTTCGAGCTAAGCTTACTACTGGACATTGCACCATGACTTAAACGACATGACGTACTCGTAGTACAAAGGGTGACATCTGAGCTTAGACTATCATATAAAAAAAAAACACAAATTTTAGGATAGAATTACTTGGCTTACCACAAAATATCGATAATTACCATATATTCTTCACTTTCTCTTCGGTTCTTCTAAGTCCTAACAGAAGTAACGAAGTCTCAACTTCATCATCAAACAAAATCTCGGTCGATTTTCAATCATCTAACCCTAAATGTTAGTTAAATCAGTGTTACGGGCTAAATTCACCGTTCACAATGTAAATTAGGCTACTGAAAAATGTCGTTAGTGCTTCTGGAAACGACACAATGTCCTTTGTAGACACCAGCGATTGGTAATTTGAACCATTGCGCATAATCAGCGCGAAGAGAATCCACGGTCGTCGGTTTACTAGCCATGCATTTTTATCTGTCCCCGATCTTTCTGCCCGTTCATCAATTTTTTTATGTGAAAGAGTTTAAGCTCAGGTGTCAACCTGTCCATTACGAGTCCATCACGTCGTCGTTCACGACATGATGCAATGTCCAGTAGTAAGCCTAGGTCGAAGAACAGAAGGTTTGAAAGCTCTTGTTCTGGGTTTTCAAAGTCGTTAGAAAACTAGAAGATGATTTTGTTCGTATTTTGGGAGATCCTTCTCGTCAACTACTTTAAGGCTAGAGACCTTCCAAAACCCATAGCTAAGCGGTAGTATGTACTTCGGCAATGGCTGCTAAGTTAGTTAGTGCAGGAGAGGTTAATGAGCCCCCTAGACATCTTCACTCCAAAGAATTCTTCATCAAATCAGGAGAAAGTTGGCTAGTTGTGGTAAAACAGGTCTTGCAGCCTCCTCTTCTTATTCTTTTTAGATCCCTGTTCCACGAAGTGAAGGAAGGAACTGCCACAACCAAGCCGCGGTATTTTTATACCACCTACTCCCAACCATTACTATCGCGACTCTGACATCAGGGCAGCGATAGAAAGAGAGTGAGATAGAGAGAGAGACCGAGACAGCGGGAGAATGAGGGAGACAGAGCGACAGGGCTAGATAGATACTAGTGATGAGCAAGACTGGTTCTGCACATTTAGCAAGAAAAGCAAGACCAAGACAATACAGGACAAGGGCAAGACAAGACTGCAAAATGAAGATAGCAAGACTTTTTGCTCATCACTAAGTGCCAAAAGTCTTACAGTGATGAGCGAAAAGACTTGTCTTGCACATTTAGCAAGACCAAGACAAGATTGCAAGACTTTCTGCAAGACTTTTTGCAAGACTTCTTGCAAGACTTTTTGTATGACCTTTTGCTCATCACTGCAAGACTTTTGGCCCTTAGTGATGAGCCAAAAGTCTTGCTATCTTGATCTTTCACTTTTCTGTAGTCCTGTCTTGTCTTGGTCTAGCTTTAGTTTTGCTAAATGTGCAAGCAAAAGTAAAACTGCAAGACCAGTCTTGCTCGTCACTAATAGACACAGCAAGAGAGAGATAGCGAGAAAACGAGATAACAAGACAGCCAGCACCGTTTCTACCAAATAAACACCACGAAAACTTGTCGTCAACTAGTCACAAAGTGCTTTGATCATTCCTTTTACAGAATTCGAGTCAAGTTAACTTAACCCAAACTTGACACAGATTTTCGCAAGTTTCATTCGCATTCTATAAAAGGAATTTTCCAAGCACTTTTTGTCTGTGCACTCGCTGAGACGGTCTTCCCTTACCCCTTTTATGACTAGGTTGAAAAGTTGAGTTGAAATTTCGAACATCGTATATGAGAACGAGTTGAGTTTAGTTTCAAATAGAGTTGAACTCACATCGAAACATAACCTTTAGATACATATGTATATTACCCCGACCCAGGTAGGAGATCTGAGTTCAGCTTAAACACGACTCCTGTTTATGACTGGATTCAACTCTTGGGTTGAACCTGGATGGAACCTAGTCATAAATGGAGTTTCTGGTCTTTTTATGTAGTCCTGGCATGTAGTCCTGTAATCCTGGGGTTTGGCCGGACTCTTTCCGATAGGGTCAGCTGGTAATTGGAATTTTAGTTGTCAACTCGCGCGTCTTATTGCAAATACACACACACACACATACGTACAACGCAGTGGTGGCCCTATTATTTTATGTTTTTACGTTTTGTAGGGTAAAAACACTTTAATCATATTTAAATTTTAATTAATAATTTGTTATAAGAAACCGCCCTGTATGTGTGTGTGTGTGTGTGCGTAAATTAAAAAAAATAAAAATAAACGAATTCCAAAAGTAGGAGATGGGGTAACAGACGACGCCATTTCTTTATTAACAACAACCTCTCTTTTCCCGGGGGGGGGGGTACCTTGAATGTGTATCATCCATACTGGAATGTCGTCATCGTTGTCGTCTACTATACAGGTGTAGACGTAGAGATGGATGGTTGGGGTAAGCGGATAAGAGCTGGTTGAAGGAGGAACAGTAAGACATAGGAGGAGGCTTTATAAGAAATTTTCCTTATCTTTTAAATTAAACATGAGAAATGCGTTGGCAGTGGCTAATGCTGGAATTAAGAGAGAGAGAAAAGAAAATGAAAAACTTAGGGTGAAAAAAATAATGTATATACTCCCATATGTATATACATAAATAATAAAAAGGAGGGTGAAATGATTTTTCTTTTTCTCTTCCTTAAATCTGTGTGCCTTAAGTCCTGAATTATTATTATTATTTTTTTTTAAACTACATACAATGTTTTTTTTTTGTATCTGAATTAGCTAATCCGTTAAATAGAGATCAGCAGCGTCCTTTTCGTCCTTTTGTATGTATTTACAAAAAAAAATTATCCTGTTGGTTATTTTTTTAAGGTAAGAGAAAATAATGAGCCACTAATACACCACTTCCTTATGTCCTTTTTTTTGTACATTAAAAATAATATTTTTCTGTGCTCAGTCCTTGTTCTCCGTCCCGTCACACTGTACGACGACGACAAGGATATGATAGTGCGACGATATATGAATGATGATGATGTTGGAAAATTGAGGCTGTATATGTATGTATGTGCGTGTGTGTTTTTATATGCGTAATATTATAGAACAAGCAGCGGCAAAATGGCAGTAGAAACCTTTAGGGAAATCCAGCAAGCAGCACCACCACCCACCCCCCCCCCCACCCAAAAAACAAGATCAAAGGAAAATATTTTCAAATATAAATTCTTGGGGTGATGATAAATTCAAGTGTTCCGGGTTAGCCGCCGCCAAAGGGGGTTCGGTTCGGTTCTCTGAAGACCTACAAAGAACTGTGAAAGTTGAAAGTATAAAAAAATATATACATACATATATATATATATAAATGTAAATATAAAATAAAAATATTAGCCATATTGTATGTAGGCATGTATAAAAAAATATACATACATATATACAAGGAGGGGATGCATTTGTTGTTCGATAATTGCTCGCTCTCTCTCTCTCTACAGCTCAGCTATGGGGGATGGATAAGGGAGGGTAAGTGAAATTGTGTATTTGATGGATCTACGGATTTTGTAGATTGTGGATAAAAAAAAATTCTAGAAATCCTTTAATGACAAACGTAATCTTATTCAAAAAAAAAAAAAAGAGGGGGAAACCTTTTCATGTATTTTAATTTTTTTTTTGACTGAGGGTTTTTGCCACTGGTAACATGGACGCAGGGGCGGCACTTTTATATGTGCAAATGGTGCACTTGCACCGGGCGCAACTTCAGAAATAAAGATTATCGGCGAGTATTTTCGGAGCCCAGGATTGTACTGGAAATAGTAAGGGAAGTGTAGCTAACACCGAAAAAAATCCTGGAGCATTAAACATCATTAGCGAGAGAGAGAGTATTGTGAAGTTAAAGCGCAAGCATCACGGATAAAGGCAGAGTGGCACTTTTATAGGCGCAATTGGAGCATTTGCACTGGGCGCAATTTCAGAAAAAAAAGTGAAAAAGTGTTCCGTGCCTTCATTTTCATATAATAAAGAAACTCCACAGAGTCTTTTTCAATTGCGATCAAAAAATGAACAGCTGATGGGGGCGCAATATGACATTGACATACTGCACCGGGCGCAAAAAAGCCAAACGCCGGCCCTGCATGAACGGAAAGGAGTGTGTGAGATTCTTATCCTCCTGCCTTAACTATGGCATTATATGATCTTCCGGATCCTTTCCATCTTCTTCTATATATCCTTGCACCATGACCGTCATTGTCCAAAAACTGTCAAAAATGGGATTAAAGAATAGACTGAATTATAAATGAAAACACCTGAGTTCAAAATTAATAGATTTATTATATGGCGCACGCTACAAGGTTTCATAGCGCACTAACTAAAATCTAAGGGCCCTGTGCTGAAAGTCGAGTTGTGATTCGTGACAAGTCGTTTAAGTTGAAGAAAGTCACGTTTCGGTCGAATGACAACTTTCAGCATAGGGTATGGAGTAGAAGTGCTAAGTTGAGTCTAGGCCCTTATGCTGATTCGACTGAAATGTCACTTTCTTCAGCTCAAACGACTTGTCACGACACGACTTTCAGCACAGGGATCTAACGGTCACTCGTTGAAGCAACGGGAGTGCGTAGATGACTTATGATCTTAAGTTTCCTTTAGGATCATGTTACAGGCTGGCATATAGGGAGTGACGTGTCCAATTTACTTTTCACATCCTCCGGCCGCCCATGAATTTCTTTTATCTCAAGCAGGTAAAGGTTTTAACTCGATCTCCGAAGAATCGTATTATTTAAAAGGCGCATTTCCCGGGAACATACCTTCCCATCGCGCGTTCTGGAGAAAAAACTGCTGACTGCAACTCCAAGTTTTCAGAAAAGTCTAGGTCAGCGGGGTCGGCAACCCAAATTCATTGCCGTGCCACAAAACAGATAACTATAACTACAGCACATTAGGCGTCCAACAAAAAAAAACAACCATTGTATTTGAAGATAATTTTATTTATGTAGTAAAACCTTTTCACAAAGCTACTTTAAAGACCTTCATTCACATGCAAGCCGCCGCCAGCCCGTGGCCTTTCAGACCAGGTCGGCAGGTACGGCCCGATCAAGGCCACTCAGTCTGGCTGAGGGGTGAGGGCTTGAGGCATCCGCCTGATAGGCTGTAGATTGCATGGTAACCTCATGATTCCCTACATATACTCAGGCGAAGACGACAGCTTGTTAATTTACGTGCAACAAGCTTTATGACCTCAACGAAAACTTCAGACTGAATAGAAGTTCGGGAAGAATGGGGTATCGTTGGAAAGGGCTCGCTCCCCCGAGTTCAGCGCACTTTACTTGGTCCAGAATTTCCAAGGGGTTCGGGAGTTATCCCCTCTTTTGTGATTTCCCCAAGGGGGGCTGCAGAATGCCCATTATCTCGGGAAATAATGGTCAGCCCGGGGTGGGATTGAATTCACAGCCTCCCTGGGAGGTCCCTAACAATTTCCCATCCAAAAAAGGGCCACTCCAGAATTTTCCCAGAACCGGAAAATTTTCAAAGGGGTACCCCTTGGGATATTTTTGGTCGATTTGACGAAAGTGCTGGGATCTTAATGAATGGGGTATCGTTGGCAAGGGCTCGCTCCCCCGAGTTCAGCGCACTTTACTTGGTCCAGAATTTCCAAGGGGTTCGGGAGTTACCCCCTCTTTTGTGATTTCCCCAAGGGGGGCTGCAGAATGCCCATTATCTCGGGAAATAATGGTCAGCCCGGGGTGGGATTGAATTCACAGCCTCCCTGGGAGGTCCCTAACAATTTCCCATCCAAAAAAGGGCCACTCCAGAATTTTCCCAAAACCGGAAAATTTTCAAAGGGGTACACCTTGGGATATTTTTGGTCGATTTGACGAAAGTGCTGGGATCTTAATGAATGGGGTATCGTTGGAAAGGGCTCGCTCCCCCGAGTTCAGCGCACTTTACTTGGTCCAGAAATTCCAAGGGGTTCGGAAGTTATCCCCTCTTTTGTGATTTCCCCAAGGGGGGCTGCAAAATGCCCATTATCTCGGGAAATAATGGTCAGCCCGGGGTGGGATTGAATTCACAGCCTCCCTGGGAGGTCCCTAAAAATTTCCCATCCAAAAAAGGGCCACTCCAGAATTTTCCCAGAACCGGAAAATTTTCAAAGGGGTACCCCTTGGGATATTTTTGGTCGATTTGACGAAAGTGCTGGGATCTTAATGAATGGGGTATCGTTGGAAAGGGCTCGCTCCCCCGAGTTCAGCGCACTTTACTTGGTCCAGAAATTCCAAGGGGTTCGGAAGTTATCCCCTCTTTTGTGATTTCCCCAAGGGGGGCTGCAGAATGCCCATTATCTCGGGAAATAATGGTCAGCCCGGGGTGGGATTGAATTCACAGCCTCCCTGGGAGGTCCCTAACAATATCCCATCCAAAAAAGGGCCACTCCAGAATTTTCCCAAAACCGGAAAATTTTCAAAGGGGTACCCCTTGGGATATTTTTGGTCGATTTGACGAAAGTGCTGGGATCTTAATGAATGGGGTATCGTTGGAAAGGGCTCGCTCCCCCGAGTTCAGCGCACTTTACTTGGTCCAGAAATTCCAAGGGGTTCGGAAGTTATCCCCTCTTTTGTGATTTCCCCAAGGGGGGCTGCAAAATGCCCATTATCTCGGGAAATAATGGTCAGCCCGGGGTGGGATTGAATTCACAGCCTCCCTGGGAGGTCCCTAAAAATTTCCCATCCAAAAAAGGGCCACTCCAGAATTTTCCCAGAACCGGAAAATTTTCAAAGGGGTACCCCTTGGGATATTTTTGGTCGATTTGACGAAAGTGCTGGGATCTTAATGAATGGGGTATCGTTGGAAAGGGCTCGCTCCCCCGAGTTCAGCGCACTTTACTTGGTCCAGAATTTCCAAGGGGTTCGGGAGTTATCCCCTCTTTTGTGATTTCCCCAAGGGGGGCTGCAGAATGCCCATTATCTCGGGAAATAATGGTCAGCCCGGGGTGGGATTGAATTCACAGCCTCCCTGGGAGGTCCCTAACAATTTCCCATCCAAAAAAGGGCCACTCCAGAATTTTCCCAGAACCGGAAAATTTTCAAAGGGGTACCCCTTGGGATATTTTTGGTCGATTTCACGAAAGTGCTGGGATCTTAATGAATGGGGTATCGTTGGAAAGGGCTCGCTCCCCCGAGTTCAGCGCACTTTACTTGGTCCAGAATTTCCAAGGGGTTCGGGAGTTACCCCCTCTTTTGTGATTTCCCCAAGGGGGGCTGCAGAATGCCCATTATCTCGGGAAATAATGGTCAGCCCGGGGTGGGATTGAATTCACAGCCTCCCTGGGAGGTCCCTAACAATTTCCCATCCAAAAAAGGGCCACTCCAGAATTTTCCCAAAACCGGAAAATTTTCAAAGGGGTACCCCTTGGGATATTTTTGGTCGATTTGACGAAAGTGCTGGGATCTTAATGAATGGGGTATCGTTGGAAAGGGCTCGCTCCCCCGAGTTCAGCGCACTTTACTTGGTCCAGAAATTCCAAGGGGTTCGGGAGTTATCCCCTCTTTTGTGATTTCCCCAAGGGGGGCTGCAGAATGCCCATTATCTCGGGAAATACTGGTCAGCCCGGGGTGGAATTGAATTCACAGCCTCCCTGGGAGGTCCCTAACAATTTCCCATCCAAAAAAGGGCCACTCCAGAATTATCCCAGAACCGGAAAATTTTCAAAGGGGTACCCCTTGGGATATTTTTGGTCGATTTCACGAAAGTGCTGGGATCTTAATGAATGGGGTATCGTTGGAAAGGGCTCGCTCCCCCGAGTTCAGCGCACTTTATTTGGTCCAGAATTTCCAAGGGGTTCGGGAGTTATCCCCTCTTTTGTGATTTCCCCAAGGGGGGCTGCAGAATGCCCATTATCTCGGGAAATAATGGTCAGCCCGGGGTGGGATTGAATTCACAGCCTCCCTGGGAGGTCCTTAAAAATTTCCCATCCAAAAAAGGGCCACTCCAGAATTTTCCCAAAACCGGAAAATTTTCAAAGGGGTACCCCTTGGGATATTTTTGGTCGATTTCACGAAAGTGCTGGGATCTTAATGAATGGGGTATCGTTGGAAAGGGCTCGCTCCCCCGAGTTCAGCGCACTTTACTTGGTCCAGAAATTCCAAGGGGTTCGGGAGTTATCCCCTCTTTTGTGATTTCCCCAAGGGGGGCTGCAGAATGCCCATTATCTCGGGAAATACTGGTCAGCCCGGGGTGGAATTGAATTCACAGCCTCCCTGGGAGGTCCCTAACAATTTCCCATCCAAAAAAGGGCCACTCCAGAATTTTCCCAGAACCGGAAAATTTTCAAAGGGGTACCCCTTGGGATATTTTTGGTCGATTTCACGAAAGTGCTGGGATCTTAATGAATGGGGTATCGTTGGAAAGGGCTCGCTCCCCCGAGTTCAGCGCACTTTATTTGGTCCAGAATTTCCAAGGGGTTCGGGAGTTATCCCCTCTTTTGTGATTTCCCCAAGGGGGGCTGCAGAATGCCCATTATCTCGGGAAATACTGGTCAGCCCGGGGTGGAATTGAATTCACAGCCTCCCTGGGAGGTCCCTAACAATTTCCCATCCAAAAAAGGGCCACTCCAGAATTATCCCAGAACCGGAAAATTTTCAAAGGGGTACCCCTTGGGATATTTTTGGTCGATTTCACGAAAGTGCTGGGATCTTAATGAATGGGGTATCGTTGGAAAGGGCTCGCTCCCCCGAGTTCAGCGCACTTTATTTGGTCCAGAATTTCCAAGGGGTTCGGGAGTTATCCCCTCTTTTGTGATTTCCCCAAGGGGGGCTGCAGAATGCCCATTATCTCGGGAAATACTGGTCAGCCCGGGGTGGAATTGAATTCACAGCCTCCCTGGGAGGTCCCTAACAATTTCCCATCCAAAAAAGGGCCACTCCAGAATTATCCCAGAACCGGAAAATTTTCAAAGGGGTACCCCTTGGGATATTTTTGGTCGATTTCACGAAAGTGCTGGGATCTTAATGAATGGGGTATCGTTGGAAAGGGCTCGCTCCCCCGAGTTCAGCGCACTTTACTTGGTCCAGAAATTCCAAGGGGTTCGGGAGTTATCCCCTCTTTTGTGATTTCCCCAAGGGGGGCTGCAGAATGCCCATTATCTCGGGAAATACTGGTCAGCCCGGGGTGGAATTGAATTCACAGCCTCCCTGGGAGGTCCCTAACAATTTCCCATCCAAAAAAGGGCCACTCCAGAATTATCCCAGAACCGGAAAATTTTCAAAGGGGTACCCCTTGGGATATTTTTGGTCGATTTCACGAAAGTGCTGGGATCTTAATGAATGGGGTATCGTTGGAAAGGGCTCGCTCCCCCGAGTTCAGCGCACTTTATTTGGTCCAGAATTTCCAAGGGGTTCGGGAGTTATCCCCTCTTTTGTGATTTCCCCAAGGGGGGCTGCAGAATGCCCATTATCTCGGGAAATACTGGTCAGCCCGGGGTGGAATTGAATTCACAGCCTCCCTGGGAGGTCCCTAACAATTTCCCATCCAAAAAAGGGCCACTCCAGAACTATCCCAGAACCGGAAAATTTTCAAAGGGGTACCCCTTGGGATATTTTTGGTCGATTTCACGAAAGTGCTGGGATCTTAATGAATGGGGTATCGTTGGAAAGGGCTCGCTCCCCCGAGTTCAGCGCACTTTATTTGGTCCAGAATTTCCAAGGGGTTCGGGAGTTATCCCCTCTTTTGTGATTTCCCCAAGGGGGGCTGCAGAATGCCCATTATCTCGGGAAATACTGGTCAGCCCGGGGTGGAATTGAATTCACAGCCTCCCTGGGAGGTCCCTAACAATTTCCCATCCAAAAAAGGGCCACTCCAGAATTATCCCAGAACCGGAAAATTTTCAAAGGGGTACCCCTTGGGATATTTTTGGTCGATTTCACGAAAGTGCTGGGATCTTAATGAATGGGGTATCGTTGGAAAGGGCTCGCTCCCCCGAGTTCAGCGCACTTTACTTGGTCCAGAAATTCCAAGGGGTTCGGGAGTTATCCCCTCTTTTGTGATTTCCCCAAGGGGGGCTGCAGAATGCCCATTATCTCGGGAAATACTGGTCAGCCCGGGGTGGAATTGAATTCACAGCCTCCCTGGGAGGTCCCTAACAATTTCCCATCCAAAAAAGGGCCACTCCAGAATTATCCCAGAACCGGAAAATTTTCAAAGGGGTACCCCTTGGGATATTTTTGGTCGATTTCACGAAAGTGCTGGGATCTTAATGAATGGGGTATCGTTGGAAAGGGCTCGCTCCCCCGAGTTCAGCGCACTTTATTTGGTCCAGAATTTCCAAGGGGTTCGGGAGTTATCCCCTCTTTTGTGATTTCCCCAAGGGGGGCTGCAGAATGCCCATTATCTCGGGAAATACTGGTCAGCCCGGGGTGGAATTGAATTCACAGCCTCCCTGGGAGGTCCCTAACAATTTCCCATCCAAAAAAGGGCCACTCCAGAATTATCCCAGAACCGGAAAATTTTCAAAGGGGTACCCCTTGGGATATTTTTGGTCGATTTCACGAAAGTGCTGGGATCTTAATGAATGGGGTATCGTTGGAAAGGGCTCGCTCCCCCGAGTTCAGCGCACTTTATTTGGTCCAGAATTTCCAAGGGGTTCGGGAGTTATCTCCTCTTTTGTGATTTCCCCAAGGGGGGCTGCAGAATGCCCATTATCTCGGGAAATAATGGTCAGCCCGGGGTGGGATTGAATTCACAGCCTCCCTGGGAGGTCCTTAAAAATTTCCCATCCAAAAAAGGGCCACTCCAGAATTTTCCCAAAACCGGAAAATTTTCAAAGGGGTACCCCTTGGGATATTTTTGGTCGATTTCACGAAAGTGCTGGGATCTTAATGAATGGGGTATCGTTGGAAAGGGCTCGCTCCCCCGAGTTCAGCGCACTTTACTTGGTCCAGAAATTCCAAGGGGTTCGGGAGTTATCCCCTCTTTTGTGATTTCCCCAAGGGGGGCTGCAGAATGCCCATTATCTCGGGAAATACTGGTCAGCCCGGGGTGGAATTGAATTCACAGCCTCCCTGGGAGGTCCCTAACAATTTCCCATCCAAAAAAGGGCCACTCCAGAATTATCCCAGAACCGGAAAATTTTCAAAGGGGTACCCCTTGGGATATTTTTGGTCAATTTCACGAAAGTGCTGGGATCTTAATGAATGGGGTATCGTTGGAAAGGGCTCGCTCCCCCGAGTTCAGCGCACTTTACTTGGTCCAGAAATTCCAAGGGGTTCGGGAGTTATCCCCTCTTTTGTGATTTCCCCAAGGGGGGCTGCAGAATGCCCATTATCTCGGGAAATACTGGTCAGCCCGGGGTGGAATTGAATTCACAGCCTCCCTGGGAGGTCCCTAACAATTTCCCATCCAAAAAAGGGCCACTCCAGAATTATCCCAGAACCGGAAAATTTTCAAAGGGGTACCCCTTGGGATATTTTTGGTCGATTTCACGAAAGTGCTGGGATCTTAATGAATGGGGTATCGTTGGAAAGGGCTCGCTCCCCCGAGTTCAGCGCACTTTATTTGGTCCAGAATTTCCAAGGGGTTCGGGAGTTATCCCCTCTTTTGTGATTTCCCCAAGGGGGGCTGCAGAATGCCCATTATCTCGGGAAATACTGGTCAGCCCGGGGTGGAATTGAATTCACAGCCTCCCTGGGAGGTCCCTAACAATTTCCCATCCAAAAAAGGGCCACTCCAGAATTATCCCAGAACCGGAAAATTTTCAAAGGGGTACCCCTTGGGATATTTTTGGTCGATTTCACGAAAGTGCTGGGATCTTAATGAATGGGGTATCGTTGGAAAGGGCTCGCTCCCCCGAGTTCAGCGCACTTTACTTGGTCCAGAAATTCCAAGGGGTTCGGGAGTTATCCCCTCTTTTGTGATTTCCCCAAGGGGGGCTGCAGAATGCCCATTATCTCGGGAAATACTGGTCAGCCCGGGGTGGAATTGAATTCACAGCCTCCCTGGGAGGTCCCTAACAATTTCCCATCCAAAAAAGGGCCACTCCAGAATTATCCCAGAACCGGAAAATTTTCAAAGGGGTACCCCTTGGGATATTTTTGGTCGATTTCACGAAAGTGCTGGGATCTTAATGAATGGGGTATCGTTGGAAAGGGCTCGCTCCCCCGAGTTCAGCGCACTTTATTTGGTCCAGAATTTCCAAGGGGTTCGGGAGTTATCCCCTCTTTTGTGATTTCCCCAAGGGGGGCTGCAGAATGCCCATTATCTCGGGAAATACTGGTCAGCCCGGGGTGGAATTGAATTCACAGCCTCCCTGGGAGGTCCCTAACAATTTCCCATCCAAAAAAGGGCCACTCCAGAATTATCCCAGAACCGGAAAATTTTCAAAGGGGTACCCCTTGGGATATTTTTGGTCGATTTCACGAAAGTGCTGGGATCTTAATGAATGGGGTATCGTTGGAAAGGGCTCGCTCCCCCGAGTTCAGCGCACTTTACTTGGTCCAGAAATTCCAAGGGGTTCGGGAGTTATCCCCTCTTTTGTGATTTCCCCAAGGGGGGCTGCAGAATGCCCATTATCTCGGGAAATACTGGTCAGCCCGGGGTGGAATTGAATTCACAGCCTCCCTGGGAGGTCCCTAACAATTTCCCATCCAAAAAAGGGCCACTCCAGAATTATCCCAGAACCGGAAAATTTTCAAAGGGGTACCCCTTGGGATATTTTTGGTCGATTTCACGAAAGTGCTGGGATCTTAATGAATGGGGTATCGTTGGAAAGGGCTCGCTCCCCCGAGTTCAGCGCACTTTATTTGGTCCAGAATTTCCAAGGGGTTCGGGAGTTATCCCCTCTTTTGTGATTTCCCCAAGGGGGGCTGCAGAATGCCCATTATCTCGGGAAATAATGGTCAGCCCGGGGTGGGATTGAATTCACAGCCTCCCTGGGAGGTCCTTAAAAATTTCCCATCCAAAAAAGGGCCACTCCAGAATTTTCCCAAAACCGGAAAATTTTCAAAGGGGTACCCCTTGGGATATTTTTGGTCGATTTCACGAAAGTGCTGGGATCTTAATGAATGGGGTATCGTTGGAAAGGGCTCGCTCCCCCGAGTTCAGCGCACTTTACTTGGTCCAGAAATTCCAAGGGGTTCGGGAGTTATCCCCTCTTTTGTGATTTCCCCAAGGGGGGCTGCAGAATGCCCATTATCTCGGGAAATACTGGTCAGCCCGGGGTGGAATTGAATTCACAGCCTCCCTGGGAGGTCCCTAACAATTTCCCATCCAAAAAAGGGCCACTCCAGAATTTTCCCAGAACCGGAAAATTTTCAAAGGGGTACCCCTTGGGATATTTTTGGTCGATTTCACGAAAGTGCTGGGATCTTAATGAATGGGGTATCGTTGGAAAGGGCTCGCTCCCCCGAGTTCAGCGCACTTTATTTGGTCCAGAATTTCCAAGGGGTTCGGGAGTTATCCCCTCTTTTGTGATTTCCCCAAGGGGGGCTGCAGAATGCCCATTATCTCGGGAAATACTGGTCAGCCCGGGGTGGAATTGAATTCACAGCCTCCCTGGGAGGTCCCTAACAATTTCCCATCCAAAAAAGGGCCACTCCAGAATTTTCCCAGAACCGGAAAATTTTCAAAGGGGTACCCCTTGGGATATTTTTGGTCGATTTGACGAAAGTGCTGGGATCTTAATGAATGGGGTATCGTTGGAAAGGGCTCGCTCCCCCGAGTTCAGCGCACTTTATTTGGTCCAGAATTTCCAAGGGGTTCGGGAGTTATCCCCTCTTTTGTGATTTCCCCAAGGGGGGCTGCAGAATGCCCATTATCTCGGGAAATACTGGTCAGCCCGGGGTGGGATTGAATTCACAGCCTCCCTGGGAGGTCCCTAACAATTTCCCATCCAAAAAAGGGCCACTCCAGAATTATCCCAGAACCGGAAAATTTTCAAAGGGGTACCCCTTGGGATATTTTTGGTCGATTTCACGAAAGTGCTGGGATCTTAATGAATGGGGTATCGTTGGAAAGGGCTCGCTCCCCCGAGTTCAGCGCACTTTACTTGGTCCAGAAATTCCAAGGGGTTCGGGAGTTATCCCCTCTTTTGTGATTTCCCCAAGGGGGGCTGCAGAATGCCCATTATCTCGGGAAATACTGGTCAGCCCGGGGTGGAATTGAATTCACAGCCTCCCTGGGAGGTCCCTAACAATTTCCCATCCAAAAAAGGGCCACTCCAGAATTTTCCCAGAACCGGAAAATTTTCAAAGGGGTACCCCTTGGGATATTTTTGGTCGATTTCACGAAAGTGCTGGGATCTTAATGAATGGGGTATCGTTGGAAAGGGCTCGCTCCCCCGAGTTCAGCGCACTTTACTTGGTCCAGAAATTCCAAGGGGTTCGGGAGTTATCCCCTCTTTTGTGATTTCCCCAAGGGGGGCTGCAGAATGCCCATTATCTCGGGAAATACTGGTCAGCCCGGGGTGGGATTGAATTCACAGCCTCCCTGGGAGGTCCCTAACAATTTCCCATCCAAAAAAGGGCCACTCCAGAATTTTCCCAGAACCGGAAAATTTTCAAAGGGGTACCCCTTGGGATATTTTTGGTCGATTTGACGAAAGTGCTGGGATCTTAATGAATGGGGTATCGTTGGAAAGGGCTCGCTCCCCCGAGTTCAGCGCACTTTACTTGGTCCAGAAATTCCAAGGGGTTCGGGAGTTATCCCCTCTTTTGTGATTTCCCCAAGGGGGGCTGCAGAATGCCCATTATCTCGGGAAATACTGGTCAGCCCGGGGTGGAATTGAATTCACAGCCTCCCTGGGAGGTCCCTAACAATTTCCCATCCAAAAAAGGGCCACTCCAGAATTTTCCCAGAACCGGAAAATTTTCAAAGGGGTACCCCTTGGGATATTTTTGGTCGATTTCACGAAAGTGCTGGGATCTTAATGAATGGGGTATCGTTGGAAAGGGCTCGCTCCCCCGAGTTCAGCGCACTTTATTTGGTCCAGAATTTCCAAGGGGTTCGGGAGTTATCCCCTCTTTTGTGATTTCCCCAAGGGGGGCTGCAGAATGCCCATTATCTCGGGAAATACTGGTCAGCCCGGGGTGGAATTGAATTCACAGCCTGCCTGGGAGATCCCTAACAATTTCCCATCCAAAAAAGGGCCACTCCAGAATTTTCCCAGAACCGGAAAATTTTCAAAGGGGTACCCCTTGGGATATTTTTGGTCGATTTGACGAAAGTGCTGGGATCTTAATGAATGGGGTATCGTTGGAAAGGGCTCGCTCCCCCGAGTTCAGCGCACTTTACTTGGTCCAGAAATTCCAAGGGGTTCGGGAGTTATCCCCTCTTTTGTGATTTCCCCAAGGGGGGCTGCAGAATGCCCATTATCTCGGGAAATACTGGTCAGCCCGGGGTGGGATTGAATTCACAGCCTCCCTGGGAGGTCCCCAACAATTTCCCATCCAAAAAAGGGCCACTCCAGAATTTTCCCAAAACCGGAAGATCTTCAGGCCCGTACTGACGATAAATACCCATCCACGTTAAGATTTTTGTCAATTTTTCTGGATCGCAGGCGCCATACAATTGACGGCCGGTGATTGTGTGATGATACTTTCACGCTCGGCGAGAGATATGACCAAAAATAACTGCCAAGATGACATATATGTCACATTTGCAGACCGCCATTTTGAATATGTCAAAAATTACGTTAAATTCAAATTATCGATATACTTTTGACATTAATCATCAAATTCTTCACTGTATAAAAGACTTTCATCTACTGAATAAAAGACTTTTGATAACGTTACGCAATATTTCACAATCCACAATTCCCATTCATTACAAAAACAACAACGAAAATGTATTAGATGATTGGTGCGGCATCTATTACATGTTGAAATAAACTGTTATGTGTAACGGTTTAGTTAGGATTTGAACCACAGATTTGTAATGGGTTATGCTATCTCAGTTAACATCGTGCCATCTATTAGAACGAAGCATAGTATCTAGCTCAAAGCTTCAGGAGAATGCGAAAAGAAAGTTCAAGTTAATAGAGGGCCAATCTGGATGTTGTGGAAAGATCGGGAATTTGTATAAGGATGGGAGGTATTGTAAATGCAGTGGCAGCGGTATTTCGAGGCAGTTATGATTTGATAAAGTGATTAAAGTGATCTAAAGCGAAATTATTTAGATAAAAAAAAAACTTTTTAATATAGCACGTTTTTATAACGAACTAAAAAGTATGAAATAATTTATCCTAGCCCCATACAGATTTAGAACCTCAAACATATTCCTAACACCATACAGATAGTCCTGAAAATTTGTGATTGTGAGTTTGTAATAGCTATACAAAAAAATTTGTAAGATTTTAAACGAAAAAATGTGGGGCGCATACATGGTTGATGGGAATGATTTCTCAACCCAGCTACTCTACACTCCTTGCTATTGTCTATAGCATGCGCCCTAAATCTACTAATAATAAACGGTAATCCGTGCTCTTGAGATGGCCGCCATGGACCAAACGATATATTGAGTATACTATATTGTTTTTGGTGTCTACTTATCATACTCTTTCATTTGATACCATGTCTCGGATGTTGTGAAGAAAATGATAATCTGCCCTCTTGAGAAGGCCGCCATGAATCTAAACACATAGCCTATTGCATTCTACTTATAATGCCCTTTCATTTGATACCCATGTCTCGGGTGTTGTGAAGAAACTATTAATCCGTCATCTTGAGATGACCGCCATGGACCAAACGATATATTGAGTATACTATTATGCTTATGGTGTTCTACTTATCATACCCATTCATTTGATACCCATGTCGAAGGGGTTGTGAAGAATATTTCAATCTGCCCTCCTTAGCCGCCATGGATCTAAAGGTATATTGGCCTCGATTCCCAGATCCGACCGGAGGGAAGTGAGTGAGGATTTGACACTTTGCGATTCTCAGATCCGCAACCCCGAATTTCTTTTTGACATTTTCCGCGCTGTAAAAGTGTGATCCGCAACAAATTTTCTGCGGATTTGAACGACAAATGCGCCTGAGATAATCCGACATCATATATTTCATTATCGCGTGAGTCTTCACTCCGAATTTTCGATTTAAACCAATTCGGGACTGCGGATTTGAGAATCGCAAAGTGTCAAATCCTCACTCACTTCCCTCCCGTCGGATCTGGGAATCGAGGCCAATGAGTATACCATATTGCATTGGCATCGAAGCTGTAATTTCAGCATGATAGGACATCCGGAATTATTTGAAAAATCGATTGCAAAATTTTTGTTCCGTGAAGAAAATAGTAATTCGTCCTCTTGAGACCGCCGCGATGGATCTAACGGTATAATGAGTATAACATATTGCATTGTCATTGAAGCTGAAGCTATGAGCAAAATTTCGGGCTTGTACCGGAAGTATTCAAAAAATCGATTGCAAGATTTGTACCGGACAAACAGACAGACAAGAAAGCGAGCTAATAAAAACGTTTTAAAATGATGATTAAATAGGGAATAAATATGAGTGTTTAGGGAGATTTATTGAATTTGCTAATGATAAATTGTGTCTGCTATTGAATTGTGTAAAATAATTAGAATTTAAAGTGTGAACATTTAAAGGGGGTAAGTCTTGTCTGGTTGCTCTAGATATATCAAAGGCTTTTGACAGAGTATGGCACCCAGCTCTGTTGAATAAACTTCAAGCTATTGGTATACACTTAGTTCTAAGGAACTGGATTAAGAGCTTTCTTTCAGGCCGTTCAATCAAGGTAGTTTTGGATGGCGTCGAATCCAACCCCCACGCCATTTCGGCCGGAGTTCCCCAGGGATCAATTCTCTCACCCGGACTTTTTCTATTCTTCATTAATCATCTGCTCTTAATTCCGTCTAACCCACTTCACTGCTTCGGGACGGGACTTTGCATTTCTCTTACTCCTTCGACAATATAAGACAAGCACGTGCCGTGACGTTGTCTTTAGCACCGTCAATTGATGTCCACCCAGATCAACCGGGATATCGAATCGATTCTTCATTGTGACGAAATGAACCGCGTCGAATTCAATGCCACAAAAACGAAGTACTGTCTGATCTCCAACAAAAATTGTACCGACCTTCCTTCTATCTCAGTGGATAAAGAGAATCTAACGGCTGACTCAACTCTCAACATCCTAGGGGTAACTTTAACGGAGCATCTGCGATGAAATGATCACATATTCCAAATCGCCAAACAAGCCTCCTAATGCCTTGGATTTCTAAAGAGATGCAAGTTCCTCCTCCAGCCAGCCGCCTTGACTGCAATATACAAATCCTACATTCGGCCGCGGCTTGAATACAACTCGTATATCTTGGCAGGCGCCCCCAAAAACCACCTTGTCTCGACAAGGTGCAAAATTGGCCCTCAAACTCATTGGTGATGGCCCCTTTCGCACGCCTCCATAGAAACCCTAAGCCACCGTAGGAATGTAGCAGCCCTCTCCGTACGTTATCGCTATTACCATGGCGACTGTTCCACTGAAATTCAGGACCTCCTGCCTGCACGGCAATACTTTTCCCGCAACACAAGACTAGCCCACTCGGCTCACCCCCATACCCTACAGCCCCCCCGTTCACGCACAATACGGTTTAGAAGTTCGTTTACGAATAGAACAACTCGACTGTGGAATAATCTCCCGCAGTCAGTATTCCGGAACTCGTACAACACCTTAGAGTTCAAACGTGAGGCTCGTCGTCATTTTCTTCTACACCCTCCAAACCCCCCCTAACCTATCCTATTCTACTCTATTCTTCAAACCAAGCTTACTACTAGACATTGCACCATGAACTGAACGACATGACGGACTGGTAGTATAAAGGGTTACTCTTAAGCTTGGTTTTTTCATATAAAAAAAAATTAAATTCTTCAATTTGTATGCCATACAAAAAGGAAACCCCTTAATGAATGTAACTTGAGATATCCATTCGTGGGGGTATAAGGCATTAATCGTTTAACTTAATCAACATCTTATAAGATTACATCATGTTCCAATCAATTGATTTCCCTCTTTCATTAACTTATATTCCTACTTACACACAACACACTATCATCATCATCATCATCGTCATTTCGTTAGGGGCTACACAAATACTATATACATATATATATATATGATCCCACCTGTTGGTTGTCCGATTTCATGATGATGATGATGATCCCCCTCAAGTGTGTTCTTACAAACGAAACGAAAAGAAATCATGACCAAATAAATACAAAAAAAAAAAAAAAACAAGGATATCACCTCTCTATCTTATCTTGTAAGGTCCTCTAATAATAGCAATAAGAGAAACGTTAACCCTCAGTTTATATATGTCCAAGTGGGCATAGCCGCCGCAGCATCATTCCAGTCACACACAGCCAGTCATCATTTCAGTTCACACAGGGATTTGTCCGCATTTGTTATGTGTGACCACTGAAGCCGTGATTTATTAAATGTGCAACCAACCACCCCGAGAGAGAGAGAAAGAAAGAAGCCCTTTAATCAAGGGCGCCATCAGCTCCTTTAATAATATTTGGAGAAGACTCAAAAGAACCGGATGTCGACCGGTGTTACAAGGGCGGAAAAATATCAAAAAAAAAAATAGAAAAACATATATGTGTACATATAGTACAACAGACAGACAAAGTGGATGGAATGGTACTAATATACGTGACCAAAGTTGCCTTTTCTGCTATGGTATAATACACATAACCTTAAAAAAAAAAGAATGGTCTAACCCCCCCTCTGGCGGCCGATGGGTATTTTTGTGTGTCATTGGTCAGTTCAATTACTGCACCTTAATATCATACAAACATGCCTACATACCTGCTGTCCTGTTCAAAACATACTGACTGTGGTACAAAACGTCTTTTCTCTCTATCGGTCTAGAATAATAAGAGGCGAGGACCGACGCACGTTTGTCGTCATCTTATAAGGAGCACAAACATCTTGAAGGGAGATTCTGTCCAGTTCATTAATTACGTGTGTGGTACGAGGTAGACGACCATTTTGGGGGTAGGGGGATGATAACATCATGGTATCCACCATATGTATGTGCTTTTCTATATAGTATAGTAAAAGGTATTGAGCTACGTGTCTGTTTACACATTTCACCATTCGCCTCTGGACCAGCCACCCCTTAACCATCGCTCACACTGGACAGGACACACTGAGACTTCCTGATTTGCTGGTTATTTGCCCTTTCATTTTGCTAACAAGTTTATTCCATCCGCCAGGACTGCTAAAGGACCTCTCTCTCTCGGGAAGAGGATGCTTTTGTTTCGTCGTGTATAGTGAATGTGAATAGTATTCTATTTTGATTTTTTTTTTTTTTTGGTTTGATGTGAGCATTTTTTTTTTGTTGTGAAGGTCCTTTTCTCTTTCCATCGTTATATTTATATTATTTTGTTGTTGTTGTTGTTTTGTGCGTTATTCCCCACAAAAGCAGAGGATACAAATACCGTATGCTCTCTATGCTATGTATATGGAGTATAAAGGTAAACAAATCATCCTTAACACAGGCTAAGTGGTGGGGCGGGTAATTTATTTGTGTGTGTGTGTGTGTGTGTTTTTTCTTGTTTCTACCCTCCAATGTATTTGTTTTTTTTTCACCACTAGCCTCCCCGTCACCCCACCAAAACAAAAACACAGGGCAGACTTCCAACGTCACTTTCATTCAATTGAGGATGCAAAAACAAAAATTTAAAAAAATGACGCAAATTCACAAGAGCCGAATCTCAAGCACAAACGTGAGTGTGGATGATTTCCACAACTATAGCCCATGCCTTACTTTCCGTTCCGTGGTGGATACGGTGTGAATTCTTGCCGCGTCAATTCACGGCTTGAGAGTGAATAGAAGTTCAGATCTTCAGGCCCGAACTGACGATAAATGCAAGAGTTTGTGATACTTGGCCTCAAGGCGAAAACTTTCAGGCCACGGCCTGCTGTCGATCTGTGTTTGTAAATTGGGGCCTTAATATGTATATATTGGTAAATCCTACACAAAATTTTTTTTTGTCAATTGTTTGGCCTCCACACCGGCTAGCCAAACGCGTGTCTCGTCGAATGCTGCAGAGTACGAGCCAAGTAAAGGCCCCCATACACGGTCAAATTGGATGTACATCGAAGGGCGGATGTACAACCAAAACTATCGATTGTGGGCCGGTCGGCCGATCAAAATACGTTGGGTTTATGGGTTTGATGAAAATCTGGTTGTACATCCAATTTGACCGTGTATGGGGGCCTTAACACTGAAGGCCGCCATACACGGTCAAATTGGATGTACATCCAGAATTTCATCAAACCCATAAGCGCAATGAGTTTTGATCGGCCGACCGGTCCACAATCGATAGTTTTGGTTGTACATCAGCCCTTCGATGTACATTCAATAGTATTCTACTTGTCACACCATTTCATTTGATACCAATATCGAGTGGCTTGTAAAGAAAAAGGTAATCCGCCATTTTGTTCTGGCCGCAATTTTGAATTTGGAATGACCCCAACTAGAAAGTTATATTATACTTATCATTTCCTTTCATTTGATACTGCCATGTCGGCGGTCGGCAAGCACAATTGCGAAATTTGGCCGCCATCTTGAAACGGCTATCTTGATTTTTTTTTACAAAATAGTCAGATTGCATTGTCACGTGAACTGTGTGTGTGTGTGTGCAAAATTTGAAGCTGATCGGTTATATGGAAGTGGGTCAAAATTAATTTTCAAGATTTGTCTACATACATACATACATACATACAGGTAGAGCCAATATATCCTACTGGGGCACGGAAGCCTACTTTAAGACATGAGGAAGCCTTCTATAGAAGCATAGGAGCCCTTCCTGTCCGTATCCCATGTCATATCTTTTTTAACATTGTATGTCATTGGGAGGAAGCAGTGAATTTTCTTCTAGACAGCTTCTTGGGGAGCTCAATGGAATATAATTTTATAGCGAAGACTAAAACCTTCATTTTATGGGCATGGTTGAAACATTTTTCTAACAACGTCGAAGTAGAAATTAAAATCTGCCTAACAGCTTCCAAAAGATACGATGTGGAAGCACTTCTTTACTGCTTATTAAGAAGAGCTTCAATTTTTTCCCACTGGGATTGTGTCCCACTGGGGTACGGAAGCCTACTTTAAGACATGACGAAGCCTTCTTTTGATGCTTAGGAGCCCTTTCCGTACGTATCCCACGTCATATATTTTCATTGGGAGGAAGCGTTGCATTTTCTTCCCGACAGCTTCTTGAGTAGCTCAATGGAATCTCTTTTTTAGGGGCTTTTTCGAAAGCTTTTAAGGAGTACACTGAACGCCCAAAATATGTGTCAAAGAAGTTTCCTGCATAAGGCTCACGGTTTTTATTTATACTTGAAAATAGAAAAAAAAAATTTGCCTGTTGAATAGAAAACTAAAATCTTCGTAACACCTTCGATACGTGGAAGCAATTCTTCACTGCTTATCGAGAAAAGCTTCTATATTTTCCCGCTGGGGTATATAAATAGCCTAAAACAAGCTTGCCAAAATACTGAATGTTTCAGTGAAAGTCCCATACCAATCGGATTAGCCGTTTCCGATATTAGCCCGAACAAACAGACAGACAGACATACAGACAGACAAAAATTTTAAAAATGCGTGGTTTTTTATCATAAAATAATATCAAGGAAATTTCAATAAAAAATACCCCATATCCTTAGCTGCTCTAGTGCATATGCTCCGTGCTCTGGCTGTGTCCATCTCTAAATAAAAAAAAAAAAATACCTATACAAAAAAAAAAATAAATAAATAAATAAAAAGTTAAACATGGTCCTTACCCTTGAAGGTATCAAAGTATACAAGATATACTCATCTGGCTTTACGGACAATTTAACTAGAAAATATTTACCCAGCGGCCCCAAAAGACACGAGAGAGAAGGACACTGGCACATGCACATACATACATAAACTCCACATTTTATCTCTTATTTTTTTTCCCCCTTCCACAACCTTTTATCCTTATAGTTCTTCAGGGAACGACGAACGACAACACAAAGAAATTGTCTCGGACAGTTTACAAACTCGACTTTCTCAACTTTTTTTTTTTTTTTATTTTCTTTCTTTCTTTCAATATTTGAAAAAAAAAAAAAAAAAAAAAAAAAATAACAAAGTCTTTAAGCACATAAAAAAAAAATAACACAGAAAGAAAAAGTCACAATCTGTTTATTTTGTATCCTTCTGTGATTATCCTTATTTATTTATTTATTTATATTTTTTTAAGCTCCTCTTATTATGGCACAGGATTATCTCTTTTTTCCTGTATTTTTTTCTTATCCTCCATGTCCTTGCTCTTGTTAAAAACATGAACATCAACGAATGGCATGGGATAGGGTGGGGCGGGGGCGGTCTACAACACAAAAGATTTATTCCTTTTCTGTTTATTTTTTTTTTATATATTTCATAATAAAAAAGATATGTAAATATATTTTTTTTTATATATGTATATATAAGGGATATTTAATGCTTCATTGGATTCGCTTCTATCTTCTTTTGGTTGAATAGAATAAATATTTTAAGAGTGGGGGGGATGAGGGTGGTTTCTGTTATATCTATATATATGTATATATATTTACACACCGTGTGTGTAATCTTAAGATATTGGTGTTATTTTCGATAATCGCTGTCTTTTGAGTTAAAACGTGTTTGTTGTTGGGTTTTAAATATATAAATATATATATAGAAGGACGAAAAAGGACACAACCACAAAAATATAAAGATCAGCCCTTTTGAGAAAAGATAGACAATAAAGATGCGCTATTAAGTAGCTACATACTTTGAAACTTTTTTTGAAATTTATTTATAAAAAATTTATAACACAAAACAACTTATACATATACAATATCACTAAAAATTGTTCTCTGCAGCTACAAGAAATATGCTCTTACTACTAAGGGGCAGGCCTTACCTTATGTCACAGGAGGTAAGGCCTTCCGGGATAACCCAGGACCTCCTCCTACATGGCTTGATGCCGGATGGTATCAAGGCAGTATTAAGCTGACAGAGCCTGCGACAACACTAAATCTGCAGAGATGTACAAGGTTGCTGTAGCTAGAGTCGAAGAGATTTACCCCGTTGTCACGTGTCCGAGGGCAGAGAATGGTTCCCGGTAGCTCCATCGAACCCAGAAGAGATCCTTCTTCTTTAACGGCTCTACAACCGGGATCCGGTCCTGGCCTCTCGCAACTGTTCTTTCCACCGGTCCAAATTCTGAGCCGATGTCATCCAGTTTGGCATCCCTAAGCTCTGAGCGTCCTGGTCCATGCCATCCTTCCAGCGAAGGTTGGGTATCCCTCGCTGTCGCACTCCGCAGGTCTTACCGCAGAGAACTTTCCGAGCAGACTCATCTTCACTCATACAAGCTAGATGCCTTGCCCACCGGAGCCTACCGAGCTTTATTTTCTTCACAACATCTATGTCGCGATAGCGCTCGTAGATCTCGTCATTGTAGAGTCTCCGGAATCGTCCTTTTTCACATATGGGGCCAAAAGAAGAGATTCTAGCGATGCTAAAACCCTTCAACCCGCAGCTGAAACCCGATAGCTGGAAGGTTATTAAACGGAGCAGACAAACAGGGCCACTATGCCGGTTATTATGCTCCTAAATAAAGAGTGCCTAGAGCAGCTAGCGAAGGAAAAACACGCTGTTAACTATGGCTTCCAGATGATAGAGCTGAAGGTCTAAAAACAGACACGGAGGCCATAGTAAATCGGACGGCGTGCACCAAGGAGGACGGGGGGCGTGCGAGGAGGCCTAAGACATGGAGACCGATGGAGGTGAATCTGGCGCATCGACAGACTCCGAGCTGGGCAGAGCGCCATCGGTAACATGCGCCCACTCTTTTGGTCGGACATCGATGAGGACATCTTCATCGGCGAAGAAGCGGAGATGACCACCGACAACCATCAAAATGATGAAGGTGATACAGATAAACCTTCATCATTTTAAAGCGGCATCTGCTGCTTTTCTGCTTCGCCTGGTATCAGGTAAAGTCGATGTTGCGCTAGTCCAAGAGCCGTGGATCACTGGTGAAAGGATCTGTGGCTTAAGGACGTCCTCTTTTATAACAAAGGCAAGCGAAACCCCAGAACAGGCATTCCGGCCACAAACGATATTAACACCTTTCTTCTCCCTCAGAATTAACACCTTTCTCGATATTAACACCTTTCTTCTCCCTCAATTAAGTAACGGAGACGTTATGGTAGCAGATCTGTAGTTAAACCAGAAAAAAACCCAGACTCTCTTTATCTAGCCCACGAAGAAGATGCCCCTTTACCTTCGATGACCTTCCAGGACCTGGTAAGATACACCGATGCTACCATGGTCCTGGTTATGGGAGGCCATGAAAATACATACCATACGCAATGCGGCAGCACGGACACCAATGGCCGAGGTGAAGCTATTTTTAACTATCTTTTCGGTACTAGGCTTGCAATCTGTAACAAGGAAATGGCCCCATCTTTGTTACCAAAAACAGAGAGGAGGTGCTGGACATCACCCTTGCCTCGGATTATCACTCCGACCAAATGCTGGCTTGGAAGGTCTTGAAGGAACACTCTTTTTCAGACCACAGATTTATAGAGTTCCATCTGCAAGACTCTAGCTCAACCACCCCATCTACAATAAAAAAAAAACACAAAAACACAAATTGGGATTGCTATACTAGGTTAATCGCAAAGAATCTTGCCCCTAAGCCACTCTGTATTCGCAAAAACCGGGAACAACTCAACAGCATTGTGGACTGATTTTCACAGAACAATGCACCTACGCCATTAATAAAGCTGGTCGGAACAGGTGGTCTCCCGAACTTAAAACACTCCGAAAAGAGTGTAGAAAGGAATTCAATTAAGCTAGACGCAGTAACAGCATAGTCTCCTGGGACTGCTATAAGTCGAAGCTGAACAGACAGGGGCGGCGCTTTTATAGGTGCAAATGGTGCATTTGCACCGGGCGTAATTTCAGAAAAAAAAAAAGTAAAAAAGTGTTCCCCTTCCATATATATATTAAAGGAACTCCACAGAGTGTTTGTGTGTTTTTCCGTTGTCCGTCACTGCGATAAATGATGAACAGGTGATGGGGGCGCAATACGGCATACTGCACCGGGCGCAAAAGAGCCAAACGCCGGCCCTGTGAACACATGCAAAATGGCAATAAGGAAGGCCAAACGTATTTCCAGGGCTACCTTTTGCAGCAACATAAACTCCACATCTTAAATCTAAACGCATACGTATTGTTTGGGTGAAATTCTGGATTACACCTTACCATCTCTGTCTTCTCTTGTAATACGTTATATAAGCGCTCTTCTAACACCCAAAGAAAATATGAGTACTCCTTACCAGATGACTAGTTAAATCAGTGCTCCATCAGTAGGTGTTCCCCAGAGTTCCTAATGTCCTGGCAATCTGTCTCATCTTTCACATATACATATAAAAAAAATTAAGCGACGATTGTATGTGTTTGTTGTGTGTGTGCGTGTGCTTGTGTTAGGACATTAGAGGCTATTATAGAAGCAGAATGACAATGTGAAAAGGGCTTAAACTAGACCTAGATTTTTGTCTCAAGTGCGCTGCGCGTCCACACAATTGTATCATGTCCAGATCGCATTTGAAGGTATATTTGTATACTTCTGTGATAAATTACGCCGCACGCATCGCAGGCACCCGCAACACATGCACGCAAAGCGCGCGACGCATGCTAAAAAAAAAATAAAAAAAAACAAAAAAAAAACAAAATAAAAAATACCGTTAAATATTCTTTTTAAACAATTTAAATATCAATTAATTTTTTTTTTAAATTTTAAGTTATAAAAATAAACACAAATTCCAAACCTACATCAAGCAAGCTAATCTGCTCCTGCAGGACGACCTTATAATCAGCAAACGAATACATACACACATATATTTGGTGTATGTAAATTTATATTATATGGACCATATACTTAGTGGAAAAGAAGTCAAAACTCCCATCACCCCCGCCCCCCTCCCAACCTCCCCCTCGGCCCTGCCTTCCTTCCTTTTCCATACACACATCTCTAAAATCTATCAAAAAACGGAAAAAGCGTGAAATCCAATTTATATTTCTTTCAACGTTAACAACTTCGCTGCTGCTTTGGCTCCCCATTCCTACCCCGCCCCCCCTCCCCCAAAATTTGATATTAGGGGCATAATGCTGCTGTTACCTCTACTACATATATATATTTATACAGGGCGGGCTATTTTGCGCTCAAAAACGACTATAACAGAGTTAGTGATTGACACTCTTATTACCACCCTCTTGATTATAATCACCCGTCAATTGATTGTGGTGGTTGGAAGGGGGGGGGGCAGCAGGAGCAGGGAGGACACGGGGGTTTAAAGTATTGGGGTACCAAATTTTCCGGGAATCACAAGGTTTGTCTGCAAAAAGTAAACATAATTTCGATGTGAAAATGGTAAAATAAAATAAACGCACAGAAATGGTCCCTGTTTTGTGTGTGTGTGTCGGTGTGTTTGTGTAAAATATCCAAGATTATTTTTCCCGCATTTTCTGCTCTTCATCCATCAACAATATATACCCCCTTTCCTTACCCCAAAATGTCTGTAATGCCGTCTTCGTTACCGCGCTGCTTGCTACCCCCTCCACGCGCGCCATTTTCTTATTTTCATTATAAATTTTCAATCGCCATTTTCCATCCCTCATTCTCGTCGTCGTGTTTGGAAATTTTATATTATTATTATTATTATTTTTTATTTTTTTTTTTTTTGGTTTTCCCTAAAAATATAGAAAAAGAGAGAGAAAATTTGTTGAGTTTTTTTTTTTTTTTTAGCTAGGAAAAGTAGTATAGGGAGAGAAAATGGTGGATGGTGAATAAAGAAAGTAAAATGTAGAGAAAAGGAGCGAAAGGGAGGAGAATCAGCCCATACAGCCAAGAGGGAAAAGTACAACAACAACTATGGGGGAAAAAAAAGAAGCCAATTTATTTCAGCCTTTGGCAGGTTGGCTTGTGTTTGCTTGCCAGCCAACGTTGCCACCATCATCATCATCATCATCATTGCCCGAGCCATACCTTCTCTTTTCTACTATCCAACCCACCTCTACCCACGTCTCTATATAGAGCCTTCTGCCGTTCGTCGCCTTCGACGTTATCGTTGTACTGATGCCGCCACCGCCAAGTGCCTTGAATATATACATATATATTTATATTATATATATATATTTTAATATATACATAAGTATACATATATATATAGATCCAGAATCCTGGTTTTGATATTTGCCGCCCCTTCAGTATTCATTCAACCGTCATGATGATGCCTGCCATTTCGAAAACCGTTCGCTTCAGCACACCCCAGGAAAATTTCATTTCTCTCTGTCGGTGTGTGTTATATGTATAGGGAAGAAAACTGATTTTTGGGGAAAATGATGGTTAGGCAAAAATTTTCCTACAGCAGCATCAGCAGCAGCAGGGAAAGGACACAGAGAGAGCGAAGATGAACGGGGGCGGGGGCGGACACGCTGGGTGGCAAAATGGTTAGCACAAAAATTTTCCTTGTTCACCATTCTCTCACTCTCTCTCTAAGGAACGAATGCCGCTGCCCTCCCTTCGCCCCTTCAATATCCCTTCGACCCATTTCTCATCCATTTTCTTTTTGCCTGTTATCCAACCAACCTATACCCCCTTATACCACCACCCTGATTTGTACCCAACCAAGCACTGTGTTCTATTTGGCAACAACAACACCAACAACGAGAGACCATTACTTTTATACCCTTATACTCTCTCTCTCTCTATGGTTGGTACTGAGATCCTTACAGTCCTTGTGCCGCCTGGCTCTCTCTCTCTCTCCCTCTCTCTCTGTCTCTCTGTGTAAATGATCGATCACTGGCTGCTCCTCGTACGGGGTCCAACCGGGGGGAAAATTCGATTGAAAATTATTTAACACCCTCTATCCTAGAAAATGTTCGTCCTTGTGCAAACATAAGTATACGAACGCGTGTAGAAACATACATATTGCACGTGCACATACTATCTATATCTATATATATATATATACCCTTATATAGACACGTATTCACCCACTAAGTTTCCTTATCTCCTATTGGAGATATAAAAAAAAAAAAAAAAAAAACCCACACAAAACTGGTGTACAGCCAGCGGTAGAAAATTTCCTGTCCAACACATCAGGACCAAGGACTATCTCTCTATGCTCTGGAGTAGGAGTCCAAGGGTGTCGCGGGCGGATGGAGAGAAATTGACAAACTGAGGGAGCATCATCCCCACCGCAAGTCATTTTTTTTTTTCATTCTTCCTTTTTTTTTATATACATATATATATATTTTTAAGCCGATATTACATCCGAGGTGTACCTTCTTCATCCTTTTCCCACCTATTTTGCGGGTCCGGCAAAGTTTCCTGTTTATTTACCTTTCTTCATACACTTCTACACCCCCATTTTTAACCCGGGCGTAAATCCGTTCTCCTCCCACTTCTTCTTTCAATACCATTTGGTATTTGGCCAAAGAGGAGGATTAGGAAGGAAGGAATATGGTGTGTGGTGCTACTGCTGCTACCACTTGCTACTGTAAACGAGATACTATGGCGAACATCAACGTCAATCCTTGATAGGAGGGTGAGACGATGGGTGGTAGATGGATATTTTCATTGCACCCACCTCTCTCTCGTAGTGCCCTCTTTCATCAGCATCATCATTATCAGGCAGCGCCACCAACCACCCAAGGATATCAGTCCTCAATTCCAATTCGTATCTCTCCACTTTAAAAGCAGCACAGTAGTAGCATGATGCACAGCGCGCCATACCACACCGTTGCCGAGGGAGCGCAACACAACCAAGAAGGGGTGATGCCAAATGAATGGGTAGAAGTATATGCCCCGGGCAGTTGCCGGGCTGGTCGGGGGCCATTCATTGGGCTGGGGGTTGGTTCAGAAGGTAGGTTTGGATTCTTGCAGAAAAACAGGAGGGTGGGGGGGGGGGGGGGGGGGGGAGATTAATTAAAAGTTGAAAATATTCTTTTGATCTTGTTTTGTTTTCTACTGCACCTCATCAAGAGGCAATTAAACAGTGTCAACTTTCCGGTGAAACTATCAGAAAATTTAGGCCAGCAGCCGACCTGACCACATCACAAAATGAGATGATGGCTCTATGCCGGATGCCGCGCCGCCTATACACCACACCAATTCTACACACAACATTCTAGCCAAAGGGAGGAGCCTAATGCCTTTTGGCTTGTTATTTAGTTATGTCCTTAAATATGCCCCCCCCCCAGAGCAGAGACAGACAGACAGGATTAAATGTTATAGCAGCATTCAACGGGAAACATTTACATACATTAATATACAACAACAACAACATTATATATACATATTATTTATCAATCATAGCATTATCAAATTTCTATTCTATAAAATCATCAATTTCACGCTTTTAATCAAAGGAAATTCTATACACGGCGTGTGTGTCTGTGCCGTTTCGATGTCCCCCCCCCCCCACCCGTCGTATATTGTTTAGGCATGTAATTATACCCTTTTTAAACACACACAAACACACATATATATATATGCGTATAAAATGGAAATTCTGTTCTAAAAAGTATTTCTAAGAGAAGTGGACTCGGTGGGCATTTAGAGGTGTTATTATTACACAATAACAGTTCAGCAGAATTAGCCACAACGAGATGCAAAATTTATCATCTTTCAACGTCATTATGAACAATTTCGGTTTGGTTTTATGGTAAATTTTACGCGCTCCCCATACGACCTGTTCGATCCCCATACGACCTGTTATTTTCATTAATTAATTAAATCCGACATTTTTTTCTATTGAGAGAGGGAGAGAGGGAGAAATATTCAATTTTATCATTATTATAATATTATTGCGAATTTTAATCTTGTTACCATATTTTAAGAGCATTACTGGAGTGAATAGGCCACATAGGCATGTAGGCCACATCAGAGAGTATATTAAGGTTGGAGGTCAAATTCCGAGATTGATTGAATTTACCTGATCTGATGGGTAGGTGAGGGATGGTGGGGTTACTGGTGGTAGCATTTTGGAATGGATCTTTGATGATACAAGTAGTGTGGCCCCTGATATTCTGAACTTCACTGGAATTCAGTTCAGAATGGGCTTGAGTAGTTATTTAAAATTGGGACAAAATATCAATTGATTGGAGTTTAGCGCACCAATAACAACAATTTAAACTGGCCTCGGTAATTTAGGGGTATAGGTGACTGACTAATATCCCCCCCCCCCCCTCCTGATGTTTGTGGCTTCGATTCGTCACAGCAGCATAATCCTTCACATTTACTCATTCATTCTTAACTAAATAAAATCGCCTTATCTCCACAAACAAAAGGATGGAGAGAAGCAAATCGCCAAATAAGCCTCTCGATGTCTTGGATTTCTCAGGAGATGCAAGTTCCTCCTCCAGCCAGCCGCCTTGACTACAATCTACAAATCCTACATTCGGCCGCGCCTTGAATACAACTCGTATATCTGGGTAGGCGCCCCAAAAACCACCTTGGCTTGTCTCGACAAGGTGCAAAATCGCGCCCTCAAACTCACTGGTGATGTCCCCTTTCGCACGCCTCCATAGACACCTTAAGCCACCGTAGGAATGTAGCAGCCCTCTCCGTACTTTATCGCTATTACCATGGCGACTGTTCTACTGAAATTCAAGACCTCCTGCCTGCACTGCAATATTTTTCCCGCAACACACGACTTTGGCTCGCTCGGCTCACCCCCATACCCTGCAGCCCCCCTTCGCGCACAATACGGTATAGAAGTTCGTTTATGAACAGAACAACTCGACTGTGGAATAATCTCCCGCAGTCAGTATTCCGGAACTCGTACAACACCTTAGAGTTCAAACGTGAGGTTCATCGTCATTTTCTTCTACACCCTCCAAACCCCCCCTAACCTTTCCTATTCTACTCTATTCTTCAAACCAAGCTTACTACTAGACATTGCACCATGAACTGAACGACATGACGAACTGGTTACTCCTAAGCTTGGTTTTTTCATATAAAAAAGAAAAAGGTAGAAGAAAAGCACGTGTTGTTACTCACTGCATTCCTACATTCCTTTTATTCTCTAGAGCTTCTAGTTCACTATTGAAATTCTATAAAGTTGAAGCAGTAGAAAAAAGTATCTAGTAGAGTTACACCGCTATTCTAATCAATCATAAGTCACACCGCTGATCAATCATAAGTCACAAACACTACCTCTAATATAATTTGTGACTAATCATAAATCACAAGCTTACTTTCATTAAAATGTGACCAGTAATAAGTCACATGCTTACCTCAATTCTAAATTGTGACCAATCCTAAGTCACAAGCTTCCCTTATTCTAAATTGTGACCGTGTGTGTGTGTGTGTGTGTGTGATTAAGTCACAAGCCTCTACCTATTATGAGTAATTGTGGTCAGTCACAAGTCACAAATTGCCACATGTTTTTAATTTGTGACGCAGTCATAAGTCACAAGCTTACCTTTATTCTAAATTATGATCATTCATAAGTCGCAAGCTTCCATATTCTAAATTGTGACCGGTCATAATATTCAAGCTTTTCCCTAACTTAAATAATTGTGATCAGTCATAAGTCACAAGCTTCCCCCTATTATAAACTGTGCCGGGTCATAAATCTAATCTAATCTAATTTGTGATGAGTCACAAGTTCCAAATTTTCCCATGTTCCAATTTGTGACCAGTCATAAGTGACAAGCTTACTTATATTCTAAATTGTGACCAATAATAAGTCACAAGCTTATCTCTATTATACATAAATTGTGACCAATAATAAGTCACAAGCTTCTCTCTCATCTAAATTGTGACCGTCATAAGTCACAGGTTAGGAGTCGTCCATAAATTAGGTTAGACGATTTTTCCATCCCCCCCTCCCTTTTGGTGAGATGTCGTGAGATTTGGCTCGACCCCTCCCTTCCCCCTAATTTCAAGTGTAATTTTTCAGATTTACGAGCGTAACCACAAGCGTTAATTATAGATAACTGCTAAAATTCAGCGAGGGCCTTTCCTGAAGTTCTATATTCGAATGGTCTTTTCGCGGGCTAATGTTACTTGGTTCATGCGCCGCAGCATTTGTCGAGTTGCGCGTTTGGCTGGGCAGTGGCGGCTAAACATTGGGGGGGGGGGCTACTATTCTACTTTCTGGCGTTCGCTTAAAAAAATTCGTGTAGCCATATCTTAAGGCCCCCTTTCACACACAAGTCATCGGCAGGCCGTAGCCTGAAACTTTTCGCCTTGAAGCCAAGTATCACCACACACCTCCCCGGCTGCCAACAGGATGTGCCAGCACCCCAGAAGTTCTGTTCAGTCTTAAGCCATGAATTTACGGCAGGAATTTACGCCGTATCCAGTCGGACGTGAAAGAAAGCCGCGAACTAGGCGGGAAAACCATTTACACTCGAATTCACGCTTGTTCACGGCGTGAGTCTGGAGCCGCCTTAAGGCACAAACATATTGGCGCGGAGGCGATAACGGCGGCTGCCTGCCAAGAGAATTTCCCAGACATTTTATTTCTCCGAGCCGCCTGCCCATTGTTTCGGTAAATAAGGTAGTCCGTGTATTTTAAAGGTATTCCCACTCACCAAACTGTGTGTTTTCGTTGGGGCCATGAACATTTTTGCACTTGAATTAACAACCTGCTATACTAAGCTGTCGTCTTCGTCTGTGTGTGTGTGTCTGTAAGGAAATGCTTTCAAAGATTGCATGTTTCTTAGGTATCAAATACAAAAAAAATGCAAACACACAAGGACGAATGCTTCCGAAACAAAATATTGTTTTTTTGTACACAAGCAGGGCCGCGCTCGTAGGTTTAAAATGTCAAAGGTTTTGTAATCCTTTTTCAAAAGCCGACCGTTTGCTTCAGAAGCATGCTTCCTCGTGTATTTGCCCTCATTTGACCCACTAGCATTAATTAGCATGGCATTTCGCCTTAAGCTGGCAGGAATTTTTGTAGTTTTCTTTATGGCATTTCTTGAGAAACATATAGGACCTTATCTAATGAATTTCGTTTTTAGTTTGTTCCATGCGCGTTAGTACTGATTTTTTAATGTAAGCTTTCCACAATACTCGCTCTAACGTTTCCGATTCTGAGCCGATGTGATTCAGTTTGGCATCCCTAAGCTCTGGGGGTGCTGGTCCACAGCATCCTTCCTGGCTGTTGCACCTCATAGATCTCTTGACGTGCTAGTCCGCTGCATTCTTTCTTAATATAGTGTTTATTCTCTTAAGACATCAAAGAGCACGAGTCTTTTCAACTACTGGACTTTATTAAGATTGTGTTCGATGATGATGGTGGTGTATTCGGAACGATTTTGTCCTTCAAGAACAATAACAGAACAAGAATGATTGGGGTTGTTTGCTTCTCATCACACAAAGAAAGGTCCTCCTTATATTTTTTTTTTAAATGAAGGAATCTCAGCCAGAACTGTCTCATCAGAGCATTGTGTTGAGCACTTTGAGTCACTTCAGAGAATTCTATTTCACCTATACAGAATAGAAGCTGCCCCCTTAATACAATTTAACGCGTAGCAGGTTGAACTTACCTAACAATAGCATTGAAAGAGGGACGCCTACATTATATCTCATGTTGAAGCGCTGCGTTGGGATTAAAAGTGCCGGATAAATGGTGATGAGGGGGTAATGGATGCCATCGAGTTCGGCAGTTCAACGTTTCTTTGACAGCAATTGGGCATATGGTCATTAACGAAAGCGCACCTCTTGAAGCAATTTCTTTAGTGGTAATGATATCATTAAGCAAGTGGCAGGGAGAAGCTTCCAAGGAGGATTTTTTAAATGAATCGTATCCTGTTGGCCAATGGCATAAGCAACAATGAGAGGAATATAACTTTTGCATTGTTGATACTAGACTGGAGTGAGAGAATTGAAGTAGTAGAAGTCTTTAGCTTAAAGATCGTTGTCCCAAATTTGAAGAAAGGCGACAGTCGGGTATGCAAGAATTATCGAGGTATTAGCCTTCTTTCGATCGTCGGCAGTATTTACGAAAATCGTACAATCGAGGCTACAGAAACATCGAGAGCAAACGAGCCGGAAAGAACAAGCGGGATTTAGACCACATCGAGGATGCATTGATCAAATATTCGCACTCCATCATCTAATGGAAGAAAGAATTCATTGCGGCAAACGAACTGTCGTCGTTTTCATCGACTTCAAATCCGCTTTCGATTGCATCGATTGAAACAGCTTGTGGAGATTCTTAGAAACCGAACACGTGCCATTGAGAATCATCAAACTTCTCCAAGCGTCGTACAATGGCTCAATCAGCAGCGTTCGTATTCGAAGCGACTTATCCGAGTAATTCCCGATTCAAACGGGTGTCCGACAGGGGGACGTCGCTTCGCCACTTCTCTTCAATGTTGTGATCGATGCGATTATGCGTGAAGCATTCGATGGACGACTCGGAGTTCGATACGACGACAACAATTTCGTAACCGACTTAATGTTCGACGACGATAGCGCGCCGTCTTCGCCGAAACGGATGCCGAAGCAACGGACATCTTATACGACATTTCCCACATCGCCCAGTCATACGGGTTAAAAATCAATGCAGAGGAGACCAAAGTGCTCACAACGGACGGTTCGAAGGCCACTGTTCACCTCGATGGAACCAAAATCGAACAGGTTTCGAGGTTCAAATATTTTTGGATCATTGGTTGAGGAAACGATAGTAGCATCGGCGTCCGATTCTTTTTATGCATCTGAAACGTGGACACTGCTCAAACTGGACGTTAAGAAGCCCGAGGTCTTCCAAATACGATGCTTAAGGCAGATCCTCGGTGTCTTACTACGCGATCGCCTTCGAAACGAAACAGTCAGACAAAGATGCGATCAGATCAGACACTGAACGAAGAAGTAATTCAAAAACGTCGACTATGGTGGTTTGGACATGTTTGCCGAATGGATGAAGACCGTTTGCCACGTAAACTTCTCTGGCGAGACCGTGCCGCAGTCTGGAGAATCCAGCGATCGCCACCGAAGAAAACCTAGTTAAAGAATGTCGAGGGTGATCTAAAGAATCAACGGTTATCAATTACCGTGACTCGAGACGTCGCCAAAAGCCGGCAAGAGTGGAAACGAATCGTGAATAGAGTTCGAGACCCAGCGGCACCGACAGCAGCGTATCCGTTGCGGGGACGTCCTGCTCGGATCGCCAGCTAACGGATGATCAAAGAAGAAGAAGAAGATGGGTAATGTATAAAGACGAGTACTCATGCGCAGAGTGGAATCGAACCACAAACCTCTGGGATGGTAGTTGGGTGGGTGTCTTAACCACTTGGCCTGGTAACCAGGTCGGCCTCGTTAATATCCGAAATCTTTTTGTAGCTCTTACCGGCATTAAAAATTAACTCAATTACATTACAATGCGGGCAAAACGATCGAAGAATTTTCTTCATAGATATGGGAATGGAGTAAGATGCTTGATTAAAACTGTATGGGATAGTTAGTAACATATAGTTTCATTAGGTTTAAAAACCATTTTATTACAAATAATATACTTTATATAAAAATATATTCAATTTGTATTTACAGGCAAACAAAATGGGCTTATCACCTTTTTTCTGTCATAATGGTGATCCACTGACAACGCCACCGCCTGCGCATTGTGGTATACCTCCTTACCAGCTGGATCCAAAAGCCATGGGTAAGTAAAATTTTTTTTAAAATGCAAATATAATTTAAAAACATAAAATAAAAAAAAGAAACCAATCATCCCGTCCATCTACCAGGTTTTGTGCTCTTGTCGTTTTTGTAAATTTTTATTATTAAAATAAAAAAATGGACAAGAAACAATGAAGGTAATAAAGTACTTGTGGAAAAAGCATATTTGAATTTCGCTTTCACTTTGCTTTATTTATTCAGCATTTTGATTCAGCACGAATATACATATATATATATGCTCTAATATTTTTTTTTCCTTCTTCTTTTGTGTTTGCCTCTTATATTTTTCCGTCTACCTACATCCACCGAGAGTCCGAGGTTCTATGCAAATTTTGCAATTTTTTATTTTGCTGTTTTCTGTATTTTGTTCTGTTGTTTTTCGCTGTCTTATTCTGAAATTGATTTCTTATGTTGTCCCCCCTTCTTTAAATGTAGATTTCGCTTTTGTCTGGAAGATGTGTAATTCCTTTATCCTCTTCGTCACCCCTTAGAATTGCTTTTTGCTTATTTCGCAGCTAATTGATTTTTTTATTTTGTCTCATCGAGTATCAAGCAGACTAAATGCTAACTTGATTTGCTACAGGTTGACAAGTACTTATACTATTTTTTTTTTGGATAGATCTATTCACCATTTTCATAATTTGGGTATAGTTGATGATTTTTGAGAAGGATTTACACTGAATAAAACAACCCGATCGCGGAACAAACTATTTTCGTACTACCAAAACTTTCGATGCTACATTAAAGAGTTCAAACCCAGTAAGACCATCATCATTATTTTTATTCTAGAACCTACGAGCTAAAATTGCCACATCACACTACAGCATGATGTTACTAACGACTTGAAAACGCACGACTGCAGTCATTCTGCAGTATTCAGCTACATTATTCCAGTTGCTGAATACTGCTGAATGACTGCAGGAATGCATTTTTTACCAGACCCATTTTTAAACATAATTAAACAACTCATCGGCTGGATCAGACCTCTTCGATAGCAATTATTCTCGCGTAGTTCAGTGTGTGGAAGAGTTATAAGAGCCTCCAGCTTGGACCCTGATTACTGCTTCTGAGTGTGGAAATGTCGTGGGCCCGGCCATAATACAATATTTTGAGGAGAGTCCTCCGCTGCCTCTAGGCTGGCTCCTGACCACCCGAAAATGTGTGGAAAGCATCAAGCCTCAATCCTAAACCCGCCATGGTTAGAATTTGAATTGCTAGATTGTCTGGTGTAGACGTTAGCATGATTTACACTTTTGCTGAATTCGCGCTGAATTGGATTTTTCTGGTATTGTCTTTAATTTTATACGCAGGATCCCATCCAAAACTATTGTGTGAAGGCTTCATTATTTATATTCAATATCAATAGCAGAATACACGATAGGAAATTGCTGTAAAAACTGCAGGTAAGAAAGATAGATTAGATTTTTATTATAGGTCAGAGGAACGGGGATCCTTTAAGATTGTAATCGAAGATCTTAATCTCTACCCTATTCGAGTCTGATTGTCCCGTATGAATTTCGATAGTTTTACGTTTTCTGAATTTGCTGAATTGGGTATATCTAGTGGTAACATTCGAGCTAGATTTTACGGTGTGAGTTTTGACAGCTGTATGTTTACTGAAGTCGCTGAATTTGACATATCTAGTCGTGCTACCAAAGTCATATTATGACGGGCTGGGGATTTTGATAGATTTACATGGTTGCGGATTTCGCGGAATTAAAAATATCTAGTCATACTACCAGAGCCAGATTGTCCAGTGTGAATTTGTGACAGATTTACACGTTTGTTGAATTGGGCATACACATCTAGCCAAGCCTGAAATTGAATAGATTAACGTTTGCTGAATTAACTGAATTAGACTATCATCTAGACGACGAATTTGTCCAGTGTGAATTTTGACAGATTTGCACGTTTGCTGAATTCGCTGAATTGGACATATCTAGTCGTGTCGATTGGCCATATCGCTTAAGTGTATTATTATTGCGTGCGGTGAGCTCTGATGTGGTTGCTGAATTTTTTTTTGAGTCTTCAGATAGTGTGTCATTAAAGGGGTATCTTAATACATATATCTATTCTGTTGTTCAAAGTGGTCTGCTCAATTCTTTGCCCCTAAAACTAGTTCTAATCTTGAGCTTCCGCTTTATAATCAAGAATATCGTGGAACTTCTTTATATGTGTAGGGAGGCAGTCAGTTTTTTGTGTGTGAGTGTGTCGAGGGGGGGGGGGGCCGTAAGGGATATGGCTTATTTCTGAGTAATCCTAAAAAACAATACCAAATATGTATGTGTCTCGGAATGAGTAAAACAAATTCACTTCAACCCTCTCTCTACTTCATCTTCAAGTATTTTTTTAATAGCACATAACTACCGTGTCCCTGCATAGAAATTGCTACAATCCCAATGAAATTAAAGCAATTGAAACCAAAAAAAAAAAAGAATAATAATAAAAAAAAATTACTCCTCTTGAAAAGGAGAAAATGAACACAAAAAAATGGACCGTGGATATTATATACATACATATATAGAGAGAAGAGAATTGGTTGGACCAGGACTGTTGTAACACACCCAAAATGGGCGAAAAAATTATGAATGGAAAACAGGAAAAATAAAACATACACCCATATACATATACAAAATCGTTACGGGCGATATAATAATAAAACAAAAACACACACACACACATATAAAACATAAAAATGCATAGTAGTAAAGTAAAATAAAAAAAAACAAACACACAAAAAATAAATGAGTGTGATTTAATGGAAGGAGAAGAAATGAGGCTTTTTGGGAACAAAGGACGACTGGATGAATAACATGAACAAAATAAAAAAAAAGGAAAAGAAATAAATGTAAAAAAAAAACGTAAATTTCTTTTTTAAAAGGGTTGAAATGGACCAGTCAACCAGGAAGTATTTCACCCAGAGAATGCAAGTCTCGAGAATCCATCAGGCACACGCAACAAAGGAATCAAAATAAAAAACCAGCGCTGGGAAAATATGACGAAAATATATACATACATATATATATATATACATACAGATATACACATTATATTTCCCCCTTTGTGTGAATTTATGAGAAAATCCTCAGCCCACCATTTAGTGGAATAATTAAAAACTCAAGTAATCCCTATGTTTTGTTTTTGTTTTATTTAACAAAAAAAAAAAAAAAATAAAAAACTTATTCGCTTGTTCTCTTCGTGTGCATTGCCACACCCTTATTATTTTTTTTATGTTTTCTGAGTTACTACAATTTCATGAAAACTACTTCCAATCCCCCCCTGTTTGTGTAAGTATAAAGAATGGACTATGTCATTATAAAAAAAAACACACACACAAGTTAAATCACTAATTCTACACGACAGGCAGTATGGCTTTAGACAACAAAAAAAAAAGACTGGCCTGACCTCCTTAAGTTTAACCAGCTGACAAAGGCTGTGACCCCGGCAGTGTACTACCAGACTACTAAGTGAACAAAGAGAAGTACCATCCGCTTGGCTATTTCGGTACCCTATTTTTAAACCAATTAAGTCGCGAAGAGATCTGTTTCTTCTTTACTCTCGTATGCAAAGGCGGCGCTTTCATAGGTGCAAATGGTGCACTCTCACCGGGCGCAATTGGACGAGGGCGCAATTTCTGGTGACTTCATTTTCATTTATTAAAGGAATTGTGTGATTTTCCCTTACTGCGATCAAAAAATGAAGAGCTGATGGGGCGCAATATAGCAAACTGCACCGGGCGCAAAAACCACAAGCGCTGGCCCTGCTCGTATGACATCTATTCCTTCACCTCTGTCTAGACGGTAACGTCGTTATCTTGTCTTCTTTTATTCAGTCAATGTATGTCGTGATGAGCAAACAATTAGCAAGACCATGACAAGACAAGACTGCAAGATAGCAGGACTTTGTGTTCATCACTAAGTGCCAAAAGTCTTGCAGTGATGAGCAAAAAATCGTTTCTTGCACATTTAGAAAGACCAAGACAAGACTGTAAGACTTTTTGCAAGACTTTTTGCAAGACTTTCTGCAAGACTTTTTGCAAGACTTCTAGTAAGACCTTTTACTGATCACTGCCAGACTTTCGGACTTAGTAATGAGCACAAAGTCTTGATGTCTTGATCTTGCAATCTTTTCTTGTCCTATCTTGTCTTGGTCTTCTTCAGTCTTGCTAAAGTTCCAAGACTAGGCAAGACTGCAAGACCAGTCTTGATCGTCACTAATTCTATGATCAATATGTCCCGCTAATCATGTGTAGACTCAAAACTTCTTTTCTTTGCCCATGGTTTTGATGCGAGACCGGGGATCTGATAATCCAGCGTGAGTCTAAGTACCGGCGTTACCGTAGAACTAAAATTCGCAGTTACCTAAATGACTACAAAGTGTTTCGTAATCGCTGCAACCTTCAAAGCTGCTAAACGCTAGTTCTATGCTCCCAGCCTTAATCCTGATCTAGATTCGAAACATCTTTGGTCTAGCCTTCGCCCACTTGGTGTTCATTTCTCCTTCTCCTCCGGCTAGTTCGCGTCTTCACTATAAGGGGCTTTCACCTGAGCCTCCTAGTCTTTCACATAAAAAAAAACATCTCAGAATTCGAACTTAAGATAAGACATCTACGATTTCCTCCATTATTTTCCATCTTTCAAATGAACCACCCTATTCTCTTAAACTGTGACCAGTCATAAGTCACAAGCTTCGGCGCCTCCCACTTACTTCTTATTAACTTGAACATCCCCCAGACCCTATTCCCCCATATCTATTTTCTATCCTTCAAACTGACGCCCTATACTAAAAAATGTGATCAGTCATAAGTCACAAGCTTTTGAGACTCGTACTTGTTATTGAGAATTTGATTCTTGTGACTACCAGCTCTGTTTTGGTATATCACAAATTGGAGTGATTGTCTAAATTGTGACTGCAAAATTTGAATATCAAATTTCGTAAAGCTAAAACTAACCACACCCTTGTGACATGCGTTGTGACTTGTGACTGATTTTATAATACGGATATAAATTAACCATTTGACCATTGCAGTATAGCCCGAACGACATGACAGACTGATAGTAAAAAAATGGTGATTTCTATAGATTTGAACCAGACTTACACTAGGCAGTACATTTGTCCCGTACACCATGGTAATTTGTACTGAGGCCTCAAGTCTTTTAAATGTCCTAGTTGTACTACTAGTCTTTCTAACGAGATAAACTCATTCTTGATACGATTTTTAACATACATGAGGAAATGAACCAAAGTGTGATAGTAAATATGTGGGTTTCTTCTTTCTTTTAAAATCCCTACCCACCCAACTTGTGGTGAGTCGACTGAAATTGTGAAATTGAAATATAAATTGTTATTTTTTTATTCTTTTACGCTTACTCTGAAGCAGTTTAATACCTTTTTTTTTGGCGGGAAGTGCAATTTTGTACTGGAGAGGCATTTCTTACATTTTTTTGAGGGATGAAAATTTATACTAGAGAGACATTTCTTAACTTTTTTTTAGCAAGTGAAATTTCCAACTTGACTTAAAGAAGGCATATTGGATACAAACTCGTAAAAAAAGGCTCTTCATTGGTATTTGTTTTCTTACTTTTCCTAATTTGCTTGTTTTTAGGCGTTATAGCAGCACCTCGCCTCATTTGAAGTAGGACATTGTACTGGCTCAAAAGAAAAAAAGAGGCACCTCTTACAAATTTATTTTATAGTAATATCCTGTACAACATTAGATTCCTAAGCGCGGGGACCATGCAGCTTACTTGATCTTCATCCTCGAAATATCTTTTTTGTGAATTTGTAATATGTCTTTCTCTCTCTCTCTCTGTTGGGATTATCCTCATTATTAATCTCCTGACTGTTAATGTGAAATGTCTTTTCTGAAATAATAAAGTCACGTGTGTGTGCTTTCACACAAAAAAAAAGGACATGCACCATTCCAAAGGATATAACCTCTCTCTTTATTTTAAAACGTACAAAAAAAAATCGTTTAGATTCATTCACATATAGTGCAACAACAACAACACCCCACCAACAACGAAACAAAAAAAACAAGAATTGCTTAAAAATGGTCCTCTGATCCTTTTTGATGACAAGGACAACGTCGGCACCAGATGGTGTATACTTGACGAACAATAATAAAAAAAAAATCGCGCATGTTTCTGGTTATTGGGTCAGAAAATACATGATCCCCTCTTGATTATGAAATCCACTCCGCGCGCGCTGGTGTAATCCTGATGTATCCTTATGTCGTTCTTTTTTTTCTTTTTTTTTTTTTGTATGTGTCTCTCGTCATCCTCGACTTCACCATCATCATCGTCATTATTATCATCATCGCTTTTGCGTTATTGTCGTAGTTGTTGTTGCTGTTCCTCTAGTCCTTGTGTGTTATACGCCTCTCACCCCTCTACTATAATGTCATCAGCATCATATCATTACAATCAACGACACAACTCAAAAAAACGACGACGATGACGACGACGAGATTATCCTAGTAAATGATTGAAAATTGAAATCGATTTCACAGAGATAGAGATATCCTGTCTCTGCGCGCCATCAGGCACCCAGCAAACGTATACCACACACCCTCATACACGATGACGACCGGATGAAAAAACTCATCCTTTCTTCATTTGAAGTGGATTTTTTAGTCAACAAGGGGGTAGAGGACCTTCGGTACATAATGATGATATACTTTCGTTCGTTCGTGTACCGAGGCGCACATAGAGATGAGGAACAGATCATAAGAACTAAAAAAAAAAAAAACTCCCCGCATGGCACACACCATATACACATCATCAGGATTACAGGACAATTATGCATACAAGGCACGAGGACGAATAGGACTATATACGCATGTTGAACCGGAAAATTAGAAAAAGTAAAGAGAGATAGAGAGCGAGAGAGAGAGAGTGCAGAGCATACACAAGAATTGATGATGACATCGACGATGACTACAGAGCAACAACAACAACAACAACAACATGAATCCTTCTGCTGATGATGATGATATGATGACGATGGTGTGTGCTCAACGATAGGGGAACCAAATCAGGTCTGCGACATTAGAGAGGACTAATAGCTGCTGATGGATGCGGTTTTTGTTGCTGTTGTTGTTGTTGTTGTCGCTGTTAAATTTCTGTTTGCCTTATGTCCTGGGGATGATGCCTTCTGCCTTTTTCCCTTGTGTATTATACAATTTTTTTTTTGCTAGCTATCCTTTCTCTTATTGCTGTGTGTTGTTGGTTTTGTGAATGTGCCAATGCAATGTCCTTCTTTAAATATTGCGTATGATGGGAAGCATTTAATCGCTTTTATGTCATCAGTTTGTCATCTGTTTTGATTCTGCCTGTCTAATTTAATGTTAGCTCTCAGAGAATAGGGCCGTAGGATTGCATTTAATATTTGATATTATGTATGAGATAATATTGGAAGAAATTTGTTTCCTAAGTAGCAGCGTTCTCGGTTCTATCTAGATGCGTTGTCTAAATCCGATTGCCTTATTATTTTTATATTTTTTAATGGCAGCTCTTATCTCTACTAGAAAAACTGAATAACTCCACGGTTTGTGTGTTATAGGAAAACTCCTTGTCGTTTCAGTTAGGTATTGTCATAATCAGTATCTCCTGGTATATCATCATCATTTACAGTATCGATGATACTTGACTACTTAAAGTCGTCCTTGTATGCTTGCAGGGGCGGCGCTCTCATATGTGGAAATGGGGCACTTGCACCGGGCGCAACCGGGTCGGGGACGCAACTTCAAAATTAAACTTGCAAAAAAAAATTGAGATTACTCAGCTGAGGGGGCGCAATATAGCACACTGCACCGGGCGCAAAAAAACCAAGCGCCGACTCTGTATGCATGTGCTTATAACTTTCTCTTCTTCTTCTTCAGTCTCTGCTCCCATGGATAATAGGAAATAGCCCCCAGAAGATATGGAAGCCTGATGCTGCCAAGTTTCTGGTGGGTTCAGAAACTTTGGGCAGAGTGGCGGCTGTATAGGTGTGCTTCTTGGCTTTACTGGTTCCCGGCCGCAGTCCCGCCTTTGGTCTGTAGGAAAGGAGTTTACAAAAACTGGGCTCGGGTGTGCTCAAATTCAGCTTCATTCGCGCACAATACGATCTCATTGAGGCATCCCCCTACAACTACAACCCCGAAATCACCCGCGAACTCGCTGCCGAATAGGGAAGACGTAGTCTCAACACAGCATTATAAATTACGATAAACAGAATCAATGCCGGCGGATCTTGTTGACAAATTGATCCCCTTCGAAATCTTTATTAGACAACATCCTTTCTTAGAAGGTAGATCGTTTCATTGTGAGTAGGAAGATGGACCCAAGGTGGTGCAGAACAACATGTGGAGCTCCGCAGAGATCCTTCCTAGGCCCCCTGCTGTGGATCACAATGTATTTCCCAAATGGAGCAGTTTCGATCCGGTACACGGATGACATCGGGGTAGTGCTAGTAGGACGTCCAATGTTAGTATTTGGACACGTTCGGGCTTTTGTTTGATCCTGACTCAATCGTTGTAAGCCAACATTCGAATAAAACGTTCACCGCATCGTCTAGAGTCGGCAAAAGATATTAAAACGTGCCCCGAAAGCGATTAAAATGTGCCTTGATGTTCTCACGATTGGTGAGGAGAAAACTGAGGGTTTGCTGATGAGTAGTATACCGAGAAAACAAGTGTCCGTATGGTTCGACGTTTGGGAAGATATCAGGTACCATCAAGCGACGGTGGAGTGGAGGCTTAATTTGAAAGCACACTTGGAGGACATTGCGGATAAAGCTTCTGCTATTTGTGCAGCATTTCCAACAATGCTTTCAAACGCACAGGGCTCTAGAGTGAGCGAGTGTGTTTAGCTCTGTCTTGCTTTAGGCAGCGCCAGTGTGGGCAGTAGCGTTTAACGAGACGGCTAACAGCAGAAAATGGATGATCACATACATACTAAGCATCCTCCGTGAGTGCTGCGCGTACAGGATCATATCTAATGATACGGCATGAGTAATATAGGGTACGCCAAAACAATTGGGAATATTACACGCAGGCAGGGAACTGACAATTCTATACACATTAGCATTTCGTGTATGGATAAAATACAAGCGTTCGTGCATTGTAATTTCCCTTTCAAGATTCTCAGTGTGAAAAAGTAGCCAAGAAAATACTGAATCTTTCCGTGAAAGTTCCCCATCACAATCGGATTAGCCGTTTATGAAATAAGCTCGGGCAGACCAGACATACAGAAATATATACACACACCATCTTCCGATTCACAATGAAGTGACCTATCGCCTTTCCCTTTATAGGTGAAAAACCAACTAAAAGTTTCGGTTTTTATGTTTACTATCCACCCGGGAACCCAGAACTACCCACCCCTCACTGGGCTATTCTATTTTAGAGTCAGAAGACCTGGTAGATCACCTATCGACTCTCAAAGGCGTACACCCAGGAGCGGCGCTTTAATAGGTACAATTGGTGCATTTGCACCGGGCGCAATTTCAGAAAAAAAGTGAATGTGTTCCCCTGCCTTCATTTTCATATACCTATATTTTTAATATTCCGCAAAGTTCGTTTCCATTGTCCGTCACTGCGATCAAAAATGAACAGCTGATGGAGGCACAATATGGCATACTGCACCGGGCGCAAAAAAGTTAAACGCTGGCCCTGCGTATACCCAATGCCGAAATCTCAAAACAGCGGAGCATTTGCTGTGAAATTATGAAGCTACATCGAGGAGGAGATTAAGTATCCTCCATTGGGCACAAAAGGATCAAAAATATCCATTATGATCATCTGATCATAGTAAATATTTTTTTATTCAGTCCCCCACCATCTATATCTAATTACTAAAACTAATTAATTCCAATACGATAAATTAAAATCAAAACTAATTGAAATTGCATTTAATAGAATACAATAGGAATAAAAGAAAAATTCTATATACATGTATGTGTATGTGTATGCTAACCCTGTAATTACTTCCAATCAACAAACAAAGAAAGGTTAATAATAATAAATGTTATAGAAGAAGAAGGAAACTTAAATACTTGGAAAATTCTGCCCCCCCTCCACCGGTTTTTTGTCGTCAACGTTCAAAAGGATAGCGAAGAAAAATATCCCTTTTTAATTACGTATATTACACTAGGGGTATGCACAGTACATGGGCGGTTGGGGGGGGGGCAAATCGGATTGAATATGGGAATGAGAACGAAGAAATTTTCCTCATCTTTGTAGTAACAAAACAGCAGCAGGAATATATATATATATCATCAGAGCCAGTGGCAAACACAGGCAGCGAAAAATAAAGGATTTTTTTTATTCGTACCCTTTTTTTTCATTTTCTGCTTTTTAATCTAAAGCGATAGGAAAAAAGGATACGAACGGACACACACACACACAAACACACACACACAAAAAGTCAGACAAAGTTTACTATGCATATATAGAACGATGATGTAAATGCGTAATTTTAACATAGGAGATAGGCCAGGATCCCCTGAACATTGTCCTCTGTCCGGTGGTGGATGGAACAATGAATACACTACTCCTTAAGAGGACAGAATTTACAAAAAAAAAGAAGGGAAAAAATTAAAAAAAAAAAAATGTTTTATCCTTAAAATAAACCAAGTTCCTATTTTTTTATCCTTTTTTTTATTATTATTGATTTAAGGAAGGGATATATAATTGAGAAGCAACGGATTGATATTTTCACAATGTTGTCGTCAATGTCCTTTTCCCTATGTACTTGAGGAATTTATAATAATAGAGAAATCGAGTCCACATAAGTCTAATATCACCCCATCTCTTGTTCATTCGTCCTTTTTTGTTCTTTTTCATCGAAAAAGCCTCTATCTAAACAACCAAGAATTATAGGGACATTACACACTGAAAAGGAGAGTAGTAGTTTGTCATCCGTTCTGGTTTTAATTTCGATTTTTTTTTTCTATTTATTTTATCAGCGGATTTAAACTGATGTGATGCACACGCAATGCAATGTTTAAATATATGTATGTGTGTGTAACAGAAGAAGTATTTGAAAAAAAAAAAAATTCTAAAACTCTCATCATTGTTATACCATCGAGTATATTCTGGAGGAGGAAGGATGTCTTGATCAAACTGTCGTCGCATTTTACACACTAAGGGATATGTTATGAAACACGGAAAAGATGATAGCGATTACTTTTTAGCATTGAAGAGGAACTACGTAATAACGGTGGCATGGTATTTCACATACACACACACATATACATAAACAGAAAATGCGAGAGGGAGAAAATTAAAGGAGATTTGTTTATATGAATTGAATTCAGTCATGCATGTTAAGACACTAAAATAATAACGTTCGCAAAAGTAGAATTTTTATAAAGGATGAGTATGCTTGAGGATCTGGTTTTCTTTGATGGCTCTACAGTTCAATTCAAGCCTTGGCCTAAATCAGCTTGTTTCTCCATTCGTCTCTCTCTATATCTGTTCCGTTCTGTCTTCCCCATCTTAATAGTGGTTTTCCAAGTGGTTATTAGTAGAGGACAATATAAAGGTAATAAAAGGGTAATATAAGGGTAATAAATCAAAATTTAAAAAAATTCTCTTAACAGGTACATTCAGACAGTGCCGGCCCTAGACCTTGTTGAGGGTGGAGCGAGATTGTCTTTCGCCGCCCTTTGGTCGCCGCTTTCACTTCACATAAATTGTATTTCCAGTTGTCCTAGATAAAAAATTTTTCGAGCACTGCTTGCCTGACATTTTCTTACGAGATTATATCTCCCCTTTTGCAAGCCCTTGGTTTTAGGGTCACAGCAGGCAGTAAAGTTGAGATGGTGGCGAGAGTCACCTTCTCGTTAAAAGAGGCTTCTCCTGCCTTTAGCTCAAAATTGCAAATTTCACCATCCTGACAACGTTATCTCTGTGAAATTATGCTGTGCGACCCTTAGGGTTTTCTTTTGAACCCCTATTCTTTTCAACGTAATGCCAATGGGGTCTTTTGTTGCTGCCGGTAAGTACCCGATTACAAAAAGGTCGTCTGCAGCAACAAGGCTTGGACCTTCCAGGGCTTAAGGCGGCCCATCATAGAAGGCGCACCGACCCCTAGAGACCTGGGATGTTCTGAGGTATGAGCCAATACGGCTATCGCCTCCAGAAAACTTCCTTGCACGGTAACTAGTTGTTTCGTGGTCAGGAGAGTCTCTGGATTGTTAGTCGCAAGCACGCTCATTCTGATAGTTTCTGCTATTTGACAGAAGGTCGGCTTTGGAGTCGTTCTAGACTTTATTATAGGTGCGTCCAACTTTTCTGAAGGCTTTTCAAACCGTATGGCCAAAGCCTTCGTTCTTTCCTACTAAGAAAATCGGTATCCCTTTCTTCCTTGGGGGCCACGCAGACCCTACCAGCCTCTACACGGGAGTACCCAGTTTCCAGATATCGCATAAAACGTTTTCGGGCTGCGCCATCCCATCTTCTGAAAGCGGTCGTTTTTTCGAGCCGCCTCTCCAATTAGGTGCCCTTACTTCCGCAGGAGATTTAAGGAGATATCCCAATGAAAGAGTGATCTCAATGTACTCTATCCCTGGGTTTACGGGCTCAAACTGCCCTCCCTGAAGAATAATCCCGAAAACTTTCCTTCACTGGGACCACATTCGACACCTTAAAGCATGGATCCAAAAATATCGAACTGGCCTTGGAGGTAGTTCTTTTGGGACCTGTGGGAGCCTCAGAAATGTTTGGAGCATTAAGAAGTGCTCCATCTTCAAAAGTTTTTTTTCAAGTAATTTTATGTTGATACCACGAGCTCGGCGAGAAAGAACGGTCGCCCAGGGCAGAGCTCCGTATCACCAATGGAAGGCTAATTCAAACCGAAGTTCGCCTGGTATCCGCAGTCCATCGTTAGTAGTACATTCATGCAGTACCATTCATAACTTCTGCACGATTGTTTACACATTAGGATTGCGATTTTTATCCGCCGTTTTCAGTTTGCTCCATGGTTCTCGAGCAGGATGTGCCCTAAGGCCATGTACGATCAGTGTTGGAGTCAGTGCTCCCTTCTTGTGCTGTGTTCGAGTGTCATAGACTTGGCTAGCTACAAACAACACCCTCAAAAAGTGCCATCAAAATTTTATTTTTTGCTCGAAATTGTTTTTCACATTCATTTTGGCCCCCCCCTTACCACCTGGCGCCTAGAGCGACCGCTCCACTCACTGTACCCTAGGGCCGGCGCTGCATTCAAAAGTTAGATTCTTCTTCTTCGATAGCTCTGCCGCTCAATTCAATCCCTGGCCATCTTCAGCTTCTTCCTCCACTCGTCTCTCTCTCTCTCTCTGTTCCTCTCTGTCTTCCCACCTTAACAGTGTTTTGCAAAGTGGTTATTACTAGAGGGCAATAAAAAGGTAATAAAAGGGTAATAATGTAAAATTCAGAAAATTCCATTTAACAGGCACATTCATTAATTCTTCTGCCAAAAATTTTTAATATTTTCAGTTCTTTTCTTTAAAGTTTTTTTTTTTTTTGTTTTTTTGCCTAGGGTGTTCCGTGCCCTGCAAAAAATCCTTTAAATCTATTTAAACTGCAGTATTCACATACAAATTAGAGAAATCCACCACAAAATTTATAATCTTCATCTGTTTCGAACAGCAAAAATTTCATAATCGTTAAAAAAAAAACGAAATAAGAAACAACAACAACTTCTGCACCCCTTTCTCCCCAACCCTCCCCAATCCCACCACCATACGCCTGTTTCTTATAAAAACCTATCCAGCCTTGTAAAAACCACAACTTGCATACGCTTGTGTTAATTAGCATCATGACGTTATCCTTTCCCTATTCTTTAGCCCCGAAGATGATGGGTTAGTAGGAGGAGAAGATATAGCAGAACTGGTTATATATTTACTAGTATATATATAACATCAATGCCAGACATTGTGTATGCACTTAGTCCTGATTTCCTTTATAGAGAATGTCTCCTACCCTCTCCCATCCCTCTTCTCTCTGCACCAAACCGTTGTTGGTTGAAATATAGCTACTTAGGCCTCATCATGGTTCTTCTTCAAGTCTCCTTTCCTATGAAACAAAAGGACACCTTTCCACCCCGCTTTTTTTCTATATATCCACATCTACCCCACAATCATGTCAACAGGACTAAAAATTAGAAAAGGACTATATATATATATATATGTACATATACTACAAATATGTATAGAAGTGATATGAAAAAAAAACTGACAGTAGTCTTCTGGGAACCAATTGAAGTGGGGATACGGTTTGCACCAGGTCCGGTAAAGTCGATATGGGGACACAATGCGAAACTACAAGGCGATCATATATTACTATGCTTATATATATGTATGCAAATATACGTAATATGTCGTCTGCATCCTTGCATCTTTTTAGAATGCAATGCCTATAAGAAGAGTATAGAAGGAAATAACAGTAGGAGATTTTTTTTTTAAAACAAAAAAAAAAGGATGTGAAAGGGTAGCAAGCATTATACATTCTTTTCACCTGTACACTAGCGCATATACCGACCTGCTATATGTATGTATGTAGCAGCATTTATTGTTGTTGAATGAAGTCAAAAATCTTAATATATACATATATATGTATATATAGAGGCGAATTCTGGCATGCACAAGCAAGGAGACGACAGAATAATAGAAAGAAAGGTCGTAAGCTATTCCAGGTGAGAGTTCGCGTTCTGTGTCTATGCAGCAGAGGTCTTGTATATTGTTTATATTTATATATATATATATGTATATGCAATATTTTTATATATATTTATATATAAAAAAGGAGACGATGACGATGTCACATCATCATAGTTACACAAAAAAAAACCGTGGTAAGAAAGAAGGCGCTTAACACTCTGAACTGACGTAAAACGTTTTAAATGGGGGTGGAAAAAAAGGATTTCTACTTTTCACACAGCTTAAGCACTTGTTTCATACTTCTTACTTAGAAAATTTTGCACAATGGATTTTTCTTGCGTTTTTACTCATTGTTTTATTATTATTTTTTTTTCTTTTTTTTTTTGTTTACAACCCCTGAAGAAAAATTTCACAATCGCTCAAATAATGCTTTCTTCATTCATTCATTTTTTTTTCTCACAACACATTTTTTTTTTTTTAAATTTTTACCACCTTTTTTAAAAACACTAAAAACTTCTAAAACATTTTTCTATGCGATTTTTTCGATAATTTAAGTACCTGCAAGAAAGTTGCATTTCCCCTCCATTCGTCAAACTAATATCGAAAAAGGGGAAACGCCACCAGTGGCCGAGTATTTAAGCTAAGGCGATTTTTTCTTTCTATCATTAAGCAATTGACAGTCGAGGGGGTTGCATGGCTGGTAGTTGCTCGTGGCATGGCGGTCATGTGAAAAAAATTAAAAATATTAATAAAGAAAAAAGTATTTTTATTTAATAATTCCGTAAATAATAACAGGGAGAAATTCTAGGTAAATTGTAATTTAAATTGATTTTATTCATAAGAAAATTTTTGATTATTTTTTTTTCTTTCTTTGAATTACGGTTGGGGCAGATTATAATATGAAATTGGTTATGATGGATAAAAACAAATTAAAACTGTGGTTTTCGTGTGAATGTGTTAATTAATGAAAGTAATAGAGAAGTCTGAAATGTAATAAGCTTGATTACAACAGAATTTCTAGCAGCTTTTCCTGGTATTATTAATTGTGCAATCGAACTAACAAACATGGCATGGATTCTCGATAACTCAATCGAAATAAAAATTCTGATTTAATATTATTCCGGCTCTATAATATTGGGAACAAGGAATGGATGCTCTATGTACATCGTAGATATAAAAGAGAAAACCATCATCAATGTTGTGGCCAACCCATAGTGGGGAAAATGGATTGTAATTCCGAGGGCCCCAGGGTGATACATACATATATCAGGTGATACAAAGGACATGTCCAACTTATGTTTGGGCGTTGGCATAGTTATCGAACTTAGTGTACACCTATGATTTTTGGTTTTTTTGTTTATATTCGTGAATATTGGCACATTAAATTGCTATAAGTGAAAAAAACTCAAGGAACTTGTCCGTACAACAGACTAGGCATAAACCTTTTAATCGGATCGGTGGCAATAAGTGTGTAGATTATGATTTCGCAATTAAAAAAAAACTTAAGGAGCTTTAAATAGCGAATAGTTGTGGATTATTACGGTTAACTGATATGGTTTTAGAATTATTAGGCATTTAAACAAAGTAATGCCCGGTGCTGTCCGACAACATTCCTGCGACTCTTGATTTTGACAAACCGTTTACGATGATTATTCGAAGTAGGTCAGAGTGGCAACATGGCAGGCCTCTCTTCAGAGGAAGCACGGCCTTTTGGTATAGGGATGGTTCCAAAACCGATAAACGGGTAGGGATGAGTATTTATGGCCCAAGGAGCAAAATATCCATGGCTCTGAGCACTCTACCCACACTATGTTTCAGGCCGACGTACTTGCCATCCAGGCGTGTGCTCAGACTTGTATTAATAGATCTCCAAATAGCTCTAACATTGTCATTTTCTCCGACAGTCAAGCTGCATTGCTGGCCATTAAATCTCACAGGGTGTCATCAAAGACTGTCCTGGATTGTTTTCAATCTCTGAAATTCCTCAGCACCCTTGAAAGTGAATGAAGTTCAACTAATGGCCGAACCATCCTTACACATCTTAGGCGTGACATTAGCCAAAGACTTGCGATGGAATGACCACATATTCCAAATCGCCAAACAAGCATCCCAGTGCCTGGGATTTCTTAAGAGGTGTAAGTTCCTCCTCCAGCCATCGGCCCGTGCTGTTATTTATAAATCCTACATTCGGCCTCTTCTCGAATATAACTCCCCCGTTTGGGGCGGCGCCCCAATAACCACCTTAGCATGGTTAGATAAGGTGCAAAAAAGGGCACTCAAGTTAATTGATGACGACACCGCCTGCTCCACCATCGACCCCTTGAGCCACCGTAGGAATGTAGCAGCACTGACAAAGTTTTATCGCTACTATCATAGCGACTGTTCCTCCCAGTTAAACGCTCTCCTGCCTCCACGGCAATCTTATACCCGCAACACCAGATTAGCCCACTCGTCTCATTCCCTCCACCTGCAACTCCCCCTTTCACGCACTCAACAGGATATGAATTCGTTTGTTAATAGAACAACTCGACTGTGGAATAATCTCTCGCAGTCAGTATTTCCGAGCTCCTACAACATCCAAGAGTTCAAACGCAGGGTTCATCACCACCTTCTTCAATACCCCCCCGTACCTTTTAACCCTTAACCTATACCCCTCCCCATCCCCCCGTACTAAGCTTACTGCTAGACATTTCACCATGACGTGACAAATGACATGACGGACTAGTAGTACAAAGGGTGACTCCTGAGCTTAGCACTGCCACATAAAAAAAAAAAAAAAAAAAGCAGGAATAACAGTGTCACGCTGATGTGGATTCCGGGCCACGAAGGTCACATTGGTAATGAAATTGCCGACAGCCTGGCTAGAATAGGCGCCAACTCATCACCTATCGGTCCGGAACCTTTCTGTAGCTTAGCAAGCTGCCACGCTAGAACGGCCATCAAAAATTGGGTCGACCAGATGTTTCTTCATAGCTGGACAAAGACCCAGGGTGCTCGTCAAGCTAAAAGATTCATCCAAATCGATAAACCTTAAGCGGGCAAAATTTTATATCTCAACAGGTGGGAGCTAAAAATAATAACAGAGCTCCTGACGAGTCACTGTTCGCTTAATTACCATCTTAACAAAATAGGTCTCGTGGCCGATTGTAGCTGTCGGTTCTGCGGAGCAGCTCCCGAAGCTGCGGAGCACTTGCTGTGAGGCTAGAGCGAGGAAGACATTGAGTCTCCTCCATCGTGACTTCCTTATCCCAGGGAGATTTGGGAGAGAAATCCTAAATCAGTTTTAGGCTATATTAGAAGGTTTTTAAAGGCGGGGATGAGACAATAGACCAAATAAATAGGTCGGAGTGCCGGCAAAGGCACCCCCGAACAAGAAGTATCACAAGAAGACACTATTGTCGGCAGCAGGATAGCTAACAACAGAAAATGGAGTGCTGCATACAGACTAAGCGCTCTCCTCGCATGCTGCGCATACAGAACCATGTCTAACGATACGTTGTAGTTACTCTCAAAGTTCGGGTGGGTAGTGTCACCCACAATACCCACAGAATATACGTACGTAGACCGAGCGTCCCCACCAAATTCTCCTTCTTCACTACTAGGTGGAGCGGAAGGAGGTTCATCTGGGCTTTCATAGCCGCAATCGTACAGGTGATTTTAGCTCCCGTGGTACCGCGACAGGCCAGCCTTTGAACCTTGGCCAGCTTAATCCCGACACCTTTTGGTTTGGTATTGACCCACCATGCAATAAATACATACATCATCTCAAGCCTTATGACTGTCCTGTAGAGCAAACACTCTAACCTTGATTTGAGACCCTTGTAGTTACTCTCACAATCTGGGGTTTCCGAGAAAGTTTTTGATCCAAGAATATATACCTACAGATTGTACCTGTACCTGTTACACTCTGTTCGACTATTCATCGTCATAGCATTGCTTTGGAAGGGCGACTGCTCGGGATCGCTCCGAGTTGGACAAATTTATCCTTCTCGCTGGGTTCCAAGAAATCACCATTGGTTTACCGACGATAAACATGTGGAGCATGGTGCAGAGGCTAATGTCGCTGGACCTAACTCCAAGGTTAATGCAATGGGTAAATGATACTCCGTTTTCTAGACTGAAATACACGCTATTGAAACATCGCGATGAAATGTCTGAACTGTGAGCCTCGATACAAAATGAGATGCAACTAATGCCATTAAAATCCAAAGATAGCAGACCTCAGTAGCCTAGAGGTTAAAGCGCCCGACTACCGTTCCAGAGGTTCAAGGTTCGAATCCGCTATACTGAATAGTCGTTAACCTTTTTTAAACCTAGATAACTTTCTTTCTTTATTAGTTTGCCTCTCAAAAAAAAAAAAAAATCTCTGCTCCATAGCCTGCACCTCTAAGCATAATAAACGAGGAAACCATGTCCTGCTTGACCACAAAATCACCGTTCTGTTACTAGAGCTTGCTGCTATCCAACATTGCTAGTCTTTAACATAAAAAAAACTCTCTACAAAAGCGCTAAATATCCTTAAAGCACCTATATAACATCCCTCCACGCTGTTGTCAAATTCACCATCAACAATTCGTCCCTGACAGGTTGCCATCCGGTTAACAAACTAACACCACCCAACTAATAAAGAAGAGGGCGCAACATCACACTACTAAACTCTCAAAATATTAAAGGTATTCTTCCAATACAATGCAACAAAACGCAATAAAAAGGACATCAATTCATTATTATCATTATTATATGGCCATTAACCGATAGATGGGAGACACATGTTGTGCGAGAGGACATTATTCAACTAGAATAGGGATCAAGGATCATATTTTTGCGGTCTATTGCATCAGAATAGCCTTTCATACCCAATATAAAAAGGAAGAGCAACAGCAAGGATTTATTTTGTGCTGGGATTTTTTTTTTCGTTCGTTGTTGTTGTTGTTCATCGTCCTTGTTATTATTATTATGTATAGTCCTTGTATGTCTCTCGTATGCGCTGTATTATTATTTTCCTATACACTTTGGATTACATGGATTGTGCATGATGAACAACACAAAAGGATGCCATTCGCATTATAATTTAAGGATAATATTCTCCGTTTTCTATCCTGTGACAGGATATGTGCTGCTTTAATGGCTATATGAACTTATCACAATGTTAAAATTTGTCTATAGGGGGAGGGAGGGAATTATTATGTTATTGAAGGATAAATCCACAGAGGGAGGGAGTATGTGGGGTGATAAGAGGACATATAGGGGAAGATGGATAGCAGATTACAGGGTATAATCCTTGTTAATATTTTATTTACAAATGATGTTGATATTGAATTTGTTAAGGAATTTTTTTTTTTTTTTTTTTGTAGTAATTTTGTTTTTTTGAAATTTGTTTTGGGGGATCAAAGGTTTGACGTTTTAGAACTTATGATATAGTTCGCTTTTTGTTGGTCTTATCAACATAAACGCCAAGAGATCTGAGTATCGCCGAATTGTAGAATCAAAGTTTCGATAGACCATGAGGCGGTCAGTTGCGGATACCGGAAATAATCACCATTTGGTAGTAGCAACTATTCATAACCTTAAAATCGACACTGCACACAATTTAGAAATATTCAACGAGATACCATAAACCGCAACGGAAGGGAGTGCCACTTGAGGAAAGGAATGCCATTATAACATCGAGTAAACCAGTGCTTAGATGACCGATCGCTTGGGGTCACAAGGTCACCACCTATATCGAGGGATGAAAACGGACAAAGGACGGAATAGTTTTTGGATGATCAGACGATGAACAATGCCACAAAACAAAAAGCACATTATCCCAAAGCAAAAACCCCGAATAGGAGATCTACTACAATAACGTCGAAAGGCGCCGTGATCAGCACGATCACCTAATGATAAGGGGTCGTCCATAAATTACGTGAGGCGTTTAGTGGAGGGAGGGGGTCGAGCCGAATTTCACCAAATCTCACGTGGGGGAGAGGGGGGGTCTCGGCAAATATCACGTAATTTTTTTTGTTTTAAAGAAACAGTGTAAAATGCCGAGAAAACTGGGTTAAATTAAGTAAAACATGTTTCTCCACTAAAGACCTCCATTCACTTACAGGCCGCCGGTAGGCAGTGGCCTGTCAGACCAGGTCGACCAGCACGACTAAGCTTGACTCAGTCTAATTGAGGGATGATACTTCAGGTACCCCCCAGACAGGCCGTGGCATGCAGATGAAATCATGATTCTCTACAGACACACAGGTGAAAACGACTGCTTAACATAGCAGGTTATTAATTCAAGCGCAAAAATGTTCATGGTCTCAACGAAAGCTTCAAGGCGGCTCCAGCCTCACGCCGCGCCGTCAACACCCGCAAACAAGCAAAAACGCGAGTGTGGATGGTTTTCACGCTTAGCTCGCGCCGGCTCGAGAGTGAATAGAAGCTCAGATCTTCAGGCCCGAACTGACGATAAATCCGATTTTTGTCAGCTTTCTTGAGCTGTAGGCATTCTTGAACTTCAGGCCATACAGTTGGCGGCCGGTGATTGTATGGTAATACTTGGCCTCAAGGCTAAAACTTTCAGGCCACGGCCTGCCGGCGAACTATGTGTAAATTGGGCCCTTAAGATGTGGGTAAGGTGTAGGACACACAAAAAAATTACTCGATTGTTTAGCCTCTAAAGGCTAGTCAAACGCGCGACTCGTCGAATGCTGCAGAGTACGAGCCAAGTAATACTGAACCGCGAAAAGGCGATTAGAATTTAATGCTACAAGAAAGCACATGCCGAATTTTAGCGTAATGAAATGTTGGGTGAGTGCTCACGTTTTGGTAGTTGTGTGTCCACCACAAGCGGAAAAGCGAGGAGGGCAAGCAATCCGAATTATCACTTATCTCAAATAAAATCTTGCACCCAAACTCCACCCATTCATACAGATGAACCTTTTACACAACTTTCACTAGATTTCACTACGGTTACGTACACGGATTTTATACGCGAGGGCCTTTCCTGCAGTTCTATATTCAAACTCTGTGGTTACGACCGCAATTTCGTATTTTCAATGTAAATACTATGGATTTTATAAAAATTTAAAAATCTCACGTGAGATTAGGGGGGAGGGAGGTGGTCGGGACAAATCTCACGATATCTCACCAAGGGGGGAGGGGAGGTCGAAAAATCGCAAAAATCACCTCACGTAATTTATGGACGACCCCTAACAGCGAGATGGATATCGAAGATGATCCCTTCTTAAAACGTTAGTCTCAACGGTGTGATAGTGTCTGTACAAAAACTAAGCCACAAACATTTCGAAAAATTCGCGGGAAAAGTAAGCTCCTAGACCAGCGGTCGGCAACCCAAGTGCATTGGCGTGCCACAAAACAGATAATTAAAACTATTGCACACTAAGCGTGCCACCAAAAATATTAAATTAATGACAGGGCTGGTACCATAGCCGGCGCTTAGGGTTTTTGCGCCCGGTGCACTATGCCACATTGCGCCCCATATGCTGTTCATTTTTCAAGGACAATAGAAAAGGCACAAACTCCTTGCTGGAATAGGAGAAATAATCTTCATAATTTGCACAAAATTTAAGATTGAACCATAATAATGTGTATAACATAAAAAAAAAAAATTACATAGATAGAAAGTTGCACATGGGTCAACATCCAACCAACAAAAATCGGCTGAAAATGTCGTTTGCGGAGAAGAGAGTAAAAGTGAAACGATGGGGCGGCAGATTTTTTGAACCTCTGAATGCCTTTACGGAATTTTTGAATCAATTTTTTGACAGCTGTGTAGTTGCTGTGGTTTTGCTAGGAAAAATAGAAAAGCGATGGCAGAAGCGAGAATTAATATCTAAAGGCAACAGCAACAAGTTGGCTCTTGTGAAACCCTGTGCGATTCTTCATCGAATTTCAGAAGGAAATGGACGATAACAGCCAATTTTTATGGGTTCCTCCACCTACCGAACTGCGCAAAATTCGAGCAAATTGATGTACTGAGCTTCAATTTCCCCCTGATATCCCATACAGTTTCTCATATTGAATTCAGACAAAAATAAAGCCTGGGTTCGCCCAACAGAACATGAAATTGAGATTAAAATGAAAAGAGAGTAATCAACTGGAACAATGAAATATAATTCCAGTGAGCTTTTGCATTTCTAACATCTGGCGAGAAGGCAACAATAGTTTCAAGCATGAACTGAACATGCCAGCCAGTGAAGCCACTTATACAGATTGAATTGAACTTTATTGAACTGAGGCCGGTGAAAAAGGAGCAATTAAAGGCAATTTCTCGCCACAAGGATTTTTTCTTTCTCATTTCGTACATTTACGTCTTTTAATAAATTCTTGAAACAGAATTTAAAAGTGCAGCAACAGCGCCCTCAAATTTATATCAATCCATGGTGTTGACCAATAAACAATTCAGAGCCATAGCAAAAAAAATTTCCTTTGTGAGAGTGAATATGGTATTTTTTAAAAGAATTTTCAAAAAGTGCTCCAAATAAATGAAAGATATTTCTCTCACTTGGAGCTCCAAATAAATGAGAGATATTTCTCTCACTTGGATCTCTAGAAACTTCCTGCACTAGGAGAAGTGAAATTTCCCCGTTTTATCTTGCATGAGAATGTACAGGGACATAGATTGGGCAAATTTGTTTAATTTCTTGAACCCGTGAGAATTCTTTTCAATTTTTTTTTTTGTGCAAAGTTTTAATTTTTTTTGCGCCCCTGACAAACTGCCCCCGGTGCAAGTGCACCATTCACACATATAGATCATTATAATAGATTGGTAATATAGGTTTTAGTGACTGCAAAGACGCGCGCCCTCAAAGAAATAATAAAATGGCAAAAACTACAGCAACCTCTCAGACCAATAGGGAAAACTCTATGGAAAATATTTCGTCCAGTAAGGGTTGGCCAAAGAAGAATTTTTTTTTATGTGAAAGTCTAAGCTCAGGTGTCACCCTTTGTACTACCAGTCCGTTATGTCTTACACGTCAACGTCAGGTGTCTGGTAGTAAGCTTAGCTCGAAAGATAGAGAAAGGATGAAATATATTAAAGGGAGTCTTGGGGTGTATGAGGAGATGGAGATGAACTTTGCGTTTAAACTCTTGGATGTTGTATAGGTTCGGGAAAACTGACTGTGGAAGGTTGTTCCACAGTCGAGTTGTTCTCGATAAGAACGAATTACTAAACTGATGTGTGCACGAAAATAAGGGCTGTAGATAGTGAGGATGAGCCGAAAGGAGGTTATATATTTCGGTGGAACAGTCGTTATGGTAGATGCGGTAGAATTTCACCAGAGCCGCTACATTCCTGCGGTGACTAAGTGAATCAATCAATTGTGGAGCAAATGGCGACCAGCCAGTGGTACTTGGTGCCCCTGCCCAGAGATATGAGTTAAATTCGAGGCGGGATTTGTAGATTATATAGCCCTGGCCGACGGCGGAAGGGAGAAGTTGCATCTTTTAAGGAATCCCAAGCATTGTGATGCTTGTTTAGCGATTTGGAATATGTGATTACTCCAACGCAGATCTTCAGTTAATGTTATGCCTAGGATATTGAGAGATGGTTCAGCCATCAGTTCTAGATTTAATGGGAGAAATTGAGGAGCGCGTTTTCATAGAGAAGAGACAGTATATAGTTTTCCGTGCGTTGAACTCAACTTGATTCTTGTGGCCCCAATCTAGAATCAGATTTATGTCCCGCTGTTGATTGAAGTGGACATAAGTTCACGATCAAGCAGACAAGGTCTGGCACGTGCTTGTCCTGCTTTATCAAAGCTATACGAGTAACGCAAAGTACTGTCATCAGCAAAGTTTTGAAGTGAGTTGGATGGGATTAAGAGCAGGTCATTTATAAAAACTAGAAAGAGAGCTGGTGATAGAATTGAGCCCTGCGGAACGCCTGCAGAGATTCCAAAGCAGAGCTGCATAAACAAAGTATGAACATTGGCCTAGCAAAGAACGAAACCGAGGAATAATTACATTATTATTTCTACGCGATTGCGAGAACTGGAGGTATTCAGAGAGGTAGGAGGGTTTTCGCCGTCTAACTATATCATGAAAAAACCTCAGCAACCTCAAGCCTTTATAAGTTTTTAAGGAACACCCCAAGACATTGTTCACAAAAGGCGTATAGTGTGATCATACCGTTGTAGATTATAAATAAAGCGTATGCAATCATTGTATGCGACTTTAATTTTCCGAGCACAAGAAGCGTCTAACCAGGGAAAAAGACTAAGTAGCCATGCATTAGATGGGGGCAGGAGTAGCGCTTTTGCTAAGCGCAAACGAAGGGCGCAATTCATCAAGTTTCCATACAGACAGAGTTTCCTGAGAAGACAATAGGTTTAACTCACTATATAACGGATATGGTCACAACAGGTCATATCGTGGTTTAGAGTTACTCCGAAATTTTTAACACGATCTACACGCTGAATAGGATTGCCATTTAAAATGTCTCTGGGAAAAACCAGACTGGGATTAACAGAGTAAGCTAAAACTAGATATTGCGACTTGCCTGGATTGAGTGATAGGCAATTAGCCGAAACCCAAAGAAGAACATTTTGTAAGTCCTCGGATAATTTCCGCACTCCTGACATCAATTGGTCCTTAGGCATAGAGAGGTACAGCTGTACATCATCAGCGTACATGTGAATTTTGGAGTTGTTTACTACTGCAGGAAGGACATTAATGAATATACTAAATAGGAGAGGGCCAAGAATTGAACCTTGCGGAACACCACAGCAGAAGATGGTAGAGGTTGAAGCACGATTATGCAGCATTACCAGTTGCGAACGGTTATTCAAGAAACTATGCATCAGCTTGAGAGCAGATGAGGAGAAACTAAACTGTGTGCGGAGCTTCTCGAGATGTAGGGAGTGGTCAACATTATCAAAAGCCTTGGAAAAGTCTAGTAGTGCAAGATAGCAGACTTGGTTCCCATCTAAGTATAGTTCCTAATATCGGTCGTGATTTTAATACATAAGTGCAGTATCACAGCTGTGGGATTTTCGAAAACCAGATTGGCAGGGATTTATAAGCTGATAACGTTCACAGAGCTCGACAATTTGAAATGCAATAAGCCAGTAGATTGTGTTGTGTTGCCAGTGTTGCCAGTAGATCTTTTCGATCTAAAGCCGTACTGCTTGTCATACAATATTTGGTTGCGTTCAAGATATTCCATAAGCTTTCTGTTTATTATTGTCTCCAATGACGCATTTCGAGCGTATGGCTAAAAAAAATATATATATATATATATATACAGACCTATTCTGAACTTCGCTAGAGAATTGGTTTTGCTTGGATTTTCTTACATCGTATGCTACCGGAATCAAATCCAGCGCAAAGTTCAGAATAAGCCTGATACGTTACTTTCATGAAATTAAGAACGATGACTTTAGGATTAATCTTAACCTTACTTCCCTATCTACCTGTAGGTCTAATTAATTCTGCTTGGTTTTTTTTTTTGTATCACAGCAATAAAAGAAATAGATGACAATCATTCTATTTCATTCCAAAAAAAAAAAAACGACAATTGCTAATTCCATTTATCCCGGTTCCTCCTCGCTGTGGATCACCTTTTCTATCCACAAATTCCATTTCAGGTTGGCTATAAAATAAAATCTATACGTTCGCAAATGGTGTTGTACATATAAAGACTCTCGGCGCGGGATTAATACTCTGTACTAGAAGAATATGGCATATATTGTTATATATAGTAACACGGGTATAGATATATGTTTTCGTAATTTCGAGGTGTCATTACGCAAAACTAAAGTACAAGGCAGAAAAATTCAAATGTGCCGCAAAGCTATTAAAGTTTTTGTCGGTACTCTTTTATTAGAGACACAAGATGTGCATACAAATTAACTGTGTCTTGACTTGTAATTATATTATACACTGTCATTGTTGGAATATATATACGAATATGTTTGAGACGTTTTGTTGCTATTTTTTCTTTTTTTTTTTGTCGTTATATAAAATATATGCAAGATCCATCATCCAATCCAGATGAGGAAAACAGATTAAGATTTAGATGTTTCTTAGTAACTATATAAAAAAAACAAAAAACAAGGAAACAAAATTCAGTGTTTTTTTTTAATGAAAATCCCCACCCAGCGCCGGCCGGCCCAAGGGTAGAGCGAGTGGAGCGGTCGTTCTAGGCGCCCAGAGGCTAGGGGCGCCCAAAATAAACGTGAAAAACAATTTCGAGCGAAAAATAAAAGTTTTGATGGCGCCTTTTGCAGTAAAAGGTAGATTTTGACAAATTTAGTTATTTTTATTTATTTAAGACTAGCTTTCGCTCACAATCTCATCCTCGTCGATATTGCAGTGCGCGGGAAAATTTGGCGCCTATATAAGAACTTCGATCATAATATTGTATAACCCGTCAAAAACCCATCAAACCAAGATTAGCCGGTTAAGAGATTAACTCCTACAAACAGACAGAAAGACAACGTACCTATTAGAACCAATAAAAATCCTTCATAACCTAAGCGGAGGCCCTCAAAAATGGAGGCGGGTCTGTATTTCGAAAATCTAATAGGAAAAAATACATATACATATATATTCTTGAGAGAGTGAAATTTTTTTTTTCTCATTCAAATTGAAGTCCTCTATTTATCTAAGTAAATATTGATCGCATACGGTAACGCTATCCACGAAAAGCTGACCAAAAGAAAAGGGTTGTCTATAGTACGAACACGATTCACTTAGGTAAACTTAGATATTTAGATAGAATTATAATGATAAAAAAAAAGTTTACACTCTGTCAGGCTCTCCTTAGATTACCGGTTCAAGTTTTCGGTCTGACCATTCAGAGTGCAAAATTAGCCTAAGCCACGGGGCGGCGCTTTCATAGGTGTAAATGGTGCACTTCCAGCGGGCGCAATTGTACAAGGGCGCAATTTCAGAAGCTACGATTTAAAAAAATGGCCAAAACCTATCAATAGCTGGCCTCTTTGTAAAATTAGCAAATGCATCCTGTAAGCACCATGTTTTACCAATTTCGTTATTATATTAACTTTCATCAAATTGGCTTTTGCGCAAAATATGAAAATTATTTCTTTCATCTACCAAGTGTCCACCATTGTCCCTTTTCCATTGTCCTTCATTGCGATAAAAAAAGTTGGGGTACAGTTGAAAATTTTCCGGTTTTGGGAAAATTCTGGAGTGGCCCTTTTTTGGATGGGAAATTGTTAGGGACCTCCCAGGGAGGCTGTGAATTCAATCACACCCCGGGCTGACCAGTATTTCCCGAGATAATGGGGATTCTGCAGCCCCCCTTGGGGAAATCACAAAAGAGGGGATAACTCCCGAACCCCTTGGAATTTCTGGACCAAATAAAGTGCGCTGAACTCGGGGGAGCGAGCCCTTTCCAACGATACCCCATTCATTAAGATCCCAGCACTTTCGTGAAATCGACCAAAAATATCCCAAGGGGTACCCCTTTGAAAATTTTCCGGTTTTGGGAAAATTCTGGAGTGGCCCTTTTTTGGATGGGAAATTGTTAGGGAGCTCCCAGGGAGGCTGTGAATTCAATCCCACCCCGGGCTGACCGGTATTTCCCGAGATAATGGGCATTCTGCAGCCCCCCTTGGGGAAATCACAAAAGAGGGGATAACTCCCGAACCCCTTGGATTTTCTGGACCAAATAAAGTGCGCTGAACTCGGGGGAGCGATCCCTTTCCAACGATACCCCATTCATTAATATCCCAGCACTTTTGTGAAATCGACCAAAAATATCCCAAGGGGTACCCCTTTGAAAATTTTCCGGTTTTGGGAAAATTCCGGAGTGGCCCTTTTTTGGATGGGAAATTGTTAGTGACCTCCCAGGGAGGCTGTGAATTCAATCCCACCCCGGGCTGACCAGTATTTCCCAAGATAATGGGCATTCTGCAGCCCCCCTTGGGGAAATCACAAAAGAGGGGATAACTCCTGAACCCCTTGGAATTTCTGGACCAAATAAAGTGCGCTGAACTCGGGGGAGCGATCCCTTTCCAACGATACCCCATTCATTAATATCCCAGCACTTTTGTGAAATCGACCAAAAATATCCCAAGGGGTACCCCTTTGAAAATTTTCCGGTTTTGGGAAAATTCCGGAGTGACCCTTTTTTGGATGGGAAATTGTTAGTGACCTCCCAGGGAGGCTGTGAATTCAATCCCACCCCGGGCTGACCAGTATTTCCCAAGATAATGGGCATTCTGCAGCCCCCCTTGGGGAAATCACAAAAGAGGGGATAACTCCTGAACCCCTTGGAATTTCTGGACCAAATAAAGTGCGCTGAACTCGGGGGAGCGATCCCTTTCCAACGATACCCCATTCATTAATATCCCAGCACTTTTGTGAAATCGACCAAAAATATCCCAAGGGGTACCCCTTTGAAAATTTTCCGGTTTTGGGAAAATTCCGGAGTGGCCCTTTTTTGGATGGGAAATTGTTAGTGACCTCCCAGGGAGGCTGTGAATTCAATCCCACCCCGGGCTGACCAGTATTTCCCAAGATAATGGGTATTCTGCAGCCCCCCTTGGGGAAATCACAAAAGAGGGGATAACTCCCGAACCCCTTGGAATTTCTGGACCAAATAAAGTGCGCTGAACTCGGGGGAGCGAGCCCTTTCCAACGATACCCCATTCATTAAGATCCCAGCACTTTCGTGAAATCGACCAAAAATATCCCAAGGGGTACCCCTTTGAAAATTTTCCGGTTTTGGGAAAATTCCGGAGTGGCCCTTTTTTGGATGGGAAATTGTTAGGGACCTCCCAGGGAGGCTGTGAATTCAATCCCACCCCGGGCTGACCAGTATTTCCCGAGATAATGGGCATTCTGCAGCCCCCCTTGGGGAAATCACAAAAGAGGGGATAACTCCCGAACCCCTTGGAATTTCTGGACCAAATAAAGTGCGCTGAACTCGGGGGAGCGAGCCCTTTCCAACGATACCCCATTCATTAAGATCCCAGCACTTTCGTGAAATCGACCAAAAATATCCCAAGGGGTACCCCTTTGAAAATTTTCCGGTTTTGGGAAAATTCCGGAGTGGCCCTTTTTTGGATGAGAAATTGTTAGGGACCTCCCAGGGAGGCTGTGAATTCAATCCCACCCCGGGCTGACCAGTATTTCCCAAGATAATGGGTATTCTGCAGCCCCCCTTGGGGAAATCACAAAAGAGGGGATAACTCCCGAACCCCTTGAAATTTCTGGACCAAATAAGGTGCGCTGAACTCGGGGGAGCGAGCCCTTTCCAACGATACCCCATTCATTAAGATCCCAGCACTTTCGTGAAATCGACCAAAAATATCCCAAGGGGTACCCCTTTGAAAATTTTCCGGTTTTGGGAAAATTCCGGAGTGGCCCTTTTTTGGATGGGAAATTGTTAGGGACCTCCCAGGGAGGCTGTGAATTCAATCCCACCCCGGGCTGACCAGTATTTCCCGAGATAATGGGTATTCTGCAGCCCCCCTTGGGGAAATCACAAAAGAGGGGATAACTCCCGAACCCCTTGGAATTTCTGGACCAAATAAAGTGCGCTGAACTCGGGGGAGCGAGCCCTTTCCAACGATACCCCATTCATTAAGATCCCAGCACTTTCGTGAAATCGACCAAAAATATCCCAAGGGGTACCCCTTTGAAAATTTTCCGGTTTTGGGAAAATTCCGGAGTGGCCCTTTTTTGGATGGGAAATTGTTAGGGACCTCCCAGGGAGGCTGTGAATTCAATCCCACCCCGGGCTGACCAGTATTTCCCGAGATAATGGGTATTCTGCAGCCCCCCTTGGGGAAATCACAAAAGAGGGGATAACTCCCGAACCCCTTGGAATTTCTGGACCAAATAAAGTGCGCTGAACTCGGGGGAGCGAGCCCTTTCCAACGATACCCCATTCATTAAGATCCCAGCACTTTCGTGAAATCGACCAAAAATATCCCAAGGGGTACCCCTTTGAAAATTTTCCGGTTTTGGGAAAATTCCGGAGTGGCCCTTTTTTGGATGGGAATTTGTTAGGGACCTCCCAGGGAGGCTGTGAATTCAATCCGACCCCGGGCTGACCAGTATTTCCCGAGATAATGGGCATTCTGCAGCCCCCCTTGGGGAAATCACAAAAGAGGGGATAACTCCCGAACCCCTTGGAATTTCTGGACCAAATAAAGTGCGCTGAACTCGGGGGAGCGAGCCCTTTCCAACGATACCCCATTCATTAAGATCCCAGCACTTTCGTGAAATCGACCAAAAATATCCCAAGGGGTACCCCTTTGAAAATTTTCCGGTTTTGGGAAAATTCCGGAGTGGCCCTTTTTTGGATGGGAATTTGTTAGGGACCTCCCAGGGAGGCTGTGAATTCAATCCGACCCCGGGCTGACCAGTATTTCCCGAGATAATGGGCATTCTGCAGCCCCCCTTGGGGAAATCACAAAAGAGGGGATAACTCCCGAACCCCTTGGAATTTCTGGACCAAATAAAGTGCGCTGAACTCGGGGGAGCGAGCCCTTTCCAACGATACCCCATTCATTAAGATCCCAGCACTTTCGTGAAATCGACCAAAAATATCCCAAGGGGTACCCCTTTGAAAATTTTCCGGTTTTGGGAAAATTCCGGAGTGGCCCTTTTTTGGATGGGAAATTGTTAGGGAGCTCCCAGGGAGGCTGTGAATTCAATCCCACCCCGGGCTGACCAGTATTTCCCGAGATAATGGGCATTCTGCAGCCCCCCTTGGGGAAATCACAAAAGAGGGGATAACTCCCGAACCCCTTGGAATTTCTGGACCAAATAAAGTGCGCTGAACTCGGGGGAGCGAGCCCTTTCCAACGATACCCCATTCATTAAGATCCCAGCACTTTCGTAAAATCGACCAAAAATATCCCAAGGGGTACCCCTTTGAAAATTTTCCGGTTTTGGGAAAATTCCGGAGTGGCCCTTTTTTGGATGGGAAATTGTTAGGGACCTCCCAGGGAGGCTGTGAATTTAATCCCACCCCGGGCTGACCAGTATTTCCCGAGATAATGGGCGTTCTGCAGCCCCCCTTGGGGAAATCACAAAAGAGGGGATAACTCCCGAACCCCTTGGAATTTCTGGACCAAATAAAGTGCGCTGAACTCGGGGGAGCGAGCCCTTTCCAACGATACCCCATTCATTAAGATCCCAGCACTTTCGTGAAATCGACCAAAAATATCCCAAGGGGTACCCCTTTGAAAATTTTCCGGTTTTGGGAAAATTCCGGAGTGGCCCTTTTTTGGATGGGAAATTGTTGGGGACCTCCCAGGGAGGCTGTGAATTCAATCCGACCCCGGGCTGACCAGTATTTCCCGAGATAATGGGCATTCTGCAGCCCCCCTTGGGGAAATCACAAAAGAGGGGATAACTCCCGAACCCCTTGGAATTTCTGGACCAAATAAAGTGCGCTGAACTCGGGGGAGCGAGCCCTTTCCAACGATACCCCATTCATTAAGATCCCAGCACTTTCGTGAAATCGACCAAAAATATCCCAAGGGGTACCCCTTTGAAAATTTTCCGGTTTTGGGAAAATTCCGGAGTGGCCCTTTTTTGGATGGGAAATTGTTAGGGACCTCCCAGGGAGGCTGTGAATTCAATCCCACCCCGGGCTGACCAGTATTTCCCGAGATAATGGGCATTCTGCAGCCCCCCTTGGGGAAATCACAAAAGAGGGGATAACTCCCGAACCCCTTGGAATTTCTGGACCAAATAAAGTGCGCTGAACTCGGGGGAGCGAGCCCTTTCCAACGATACCCCATTCATTAAGATCCCAGCACTTTCGTGAAATCGACCAAAAATATCCCAAGGGGTACCCCTTTGAAAATTTTCCGGTTTTGGGAAAATTCTGGAGTGGCCCTTTTTTGGATGGGAAATTGTTAGGGACCTCCCAGGGAGGCTGTGAATTCAATCCCACCCCGGGCTGACCAGTATTTCCCGAGATAATGGGTATTCTGCAGCCCCCCTTGGGGAAATCACAAAAGAGGGGATAACTCCCGAACCCCTTGGAATTTCTGGACCAAATAAAGTGCGCTGAACTCGGGGGAGCGAGCCCTTTCCAACGATACCCCATTCATTAAGATCCCAGCACTTTCGTGAAATCGACCAAAAATATCCCAAGGGGTACCCCTTTGAAAATTTTCCGGTTTTGGGAAAATTCCGGAGTGGCCCTTTTTTGGATGGGAAATTGTTAGGGACCTCCCAGGGAGGCTGTGAATTCAATCCGACCCCGGGCTGACCAGTATTTCCCGAGATAATGGGCATTCTGCAGCCCCCCTTGGGGAAATCACAAAAGAGGGGATAACTCCCGAACCCCTTGGAATTTCTGGACCAAATAAAGTGCGCTGAACTCGGGGGAGCGAGCCCTTTCCAACGATACCCCATTCATTAAGATCCCAGCACTTTCGTGAAATCGACCAAAAATATCCCAAGGGGTACCCCTTTGAAAATTTTCCGGTTTTGGGAAAATTCCGGAGTGGCCCTTTTTTGGATGGGAAATTGTTAAGGACCTCCCAGGGAGGCTGTGAATTCAATCCCACCCCGGGCTGACCAGTATTTCCCGAGATAATGGGTATTCTGCAGCCCCCCTTGGGGAAATCACAAAAGAGGGGATAACTCCCGAACCCCTTGGAATTTCTGGACCAAATAAAGTGCGCTGAACTCGGGGGAGCGAGCCCTTTCCAACGATACCCCATTCATTAAGATCCCAGCACTTTCGTGAAATCGACCAAAAATATCCCAAGGGGTACCCCTTTGAAAATTTTCCGGTTTTGGGAAAATTCTGGAGTGGCCCTTTTTTGGATGGGAAATTGTTAGGGACCTCCCAGGGAGGCTGTGAATTCAATCCCACCCCGGGCTGACCAGTATTTCCCGAGATAATGGGTATTCTGCAGCCCCCCTTGGGGAAATCACAAAAGAGGGGATAACTCCCGAACCCCTTGGAATTTCTGGACCAAATAAAGTGCGCTGAACTCGGGGGAGCGAGCCCTTTCCAACGATACCCCATTCATTAAGATCCCAGCACTTTCGTGAAATCGACCAAAAATATCCCAAGGGGTACCCCTTTGAAAATTTTCCGGTTTTGGGAAAATTCCGGAGTGGCCCTTTTTTGGATGGGAAATTGTTAAGGACCTCCCAGGGAGGCTGTGAATTCAATCCCACCCCGGGCTGACCAGTATTTCCCGAGATAATGGGCATTCTGCAGCCCCCCTTGGGGAAATCACAAAAGAGGGGATAACTCCCGAACCCCTTGGAATTTCTGGACCAAATAAAGTGCGCTGAACTCGGGGGAGCGAACGCTTTCCAACGATACCCCATTCATTAATATCCCAGCACTTTCGTGAAATCGACCAAAAATATCCCAAGGGGTACCCCTTTGAAAATTTTCCGGTTTTGGGAAAATTCTGGAGTGGCCCTTTTTTGGATGGGAAATTGTTAGGGAGCTCCCAGGGAGGCTGTGAATTCAATCCCACCCCGGGCTGACCAGTATTTCCCGAGATAATGGGCATTCTGCAGCCCCCCTTGGGGAAATCACAAAAGAGGGGATAACTCCCGAACCCCTTGGAATTTCTGGACCAAATAAAGTGCGCTGAACTCGGGGGAGCGAGCCCTTTCCAACGATACCCCATTCATTAAGATCCCAGCACTTTCGTGAAATCGACCAAAAATATCCCAAGGGGTACCCCTTTGAAAATTTTCCGGTTTTGGGAAAATTCCGGAGTGGCCCTTTTTTGGATGGGAAATTGTTGGGGACCTCCCAGGGAGGCTGTGAATTCAATCCCACCCCGGGCTGACCAGTATTTCCCGAGATAATGGGTATTCTGCAGCCACCCTTGGGGAAATCACAAAAGAGGGGATAACTCCCGAACCCCTTGGAATTTCTGGACCAAATAAAGTGCGCTGAACTCGGGGGAGCGAGCCCTTTCCAACGATACCCCATTCATTAAGATCCCAGCACTTTCGTGAAATCGACCAAAAATATCCCAAGGGGTACCCCTTTGAAAATTTTCCGGTTTTGGGAAAATTCCGGAGTGGCCCTTTTTTGGATGGGAAATTGTTAGGGACCTCCCAGGGAGGCTGTGAATTCAATCCCACCCCGGGCTGACCAGTATTTCCCGAGATAATGGGTATTCTGCAGCCCCCCTTGGGAAAATCACAAAAGAGGGGATAACTCCCGAACCCCTTGGAATTTCTGGACCAAATAAAGTGCGCTGAACTCGGGGGAGCGAGCCCTTTCCAACGATACCCCATTCATTAAGATCCCAGCACTTTCGTGAAATCGACCAAAAATATCCCAAGGGGTACCCCTTTGAAAATTTTCCGGTTTTGGGAAAATTCCGGAGTGGCCCTTTTTTGGATGGGAAATTGTTAGGGACCTCCCAGGGAGGCTGTGAATTCAATCCCACCCCGGGCTGACCAGTATTTCCCGAGATAATGGGCATTCTGCAGCCCCCCTTGGGGAAATCACAAAAGAGGGGATAACTCCCGAACCCCTTGGAATTTCTGGACCAAATAAAGTGCGCTGAGCTCGGGGGAGCGAGCCCTTTCCAACGATACCCCATTCATTAAGATCCCAGCACTTTCGTGAAATCGACCAAAAATATCCCAAGGGGTACCCCTTTGAAAATTTTCCGGTTTTGGGAAAATTCCGGAGTGGCCCTTTTTTGGATGGGAAATTGTTGGGGACCTCCCAGGGAGGCTGTGAATTCAATCCCACCCCGGGCTGACCAGTATTTCCCGAGATAATGGGTATTCTGCAGCCACCCTTGGGGAAATCACAAAAGAGGGGATAACTCCCGAACCCCTTGGAATTTCTGGACCAAATAAAGTGCGCTGAACTCGGGGGAGCGAGCCCTTTCCAACGATACCCCATTCATTAAGATCCCAGCACTTTCGTGAAATCGACCAAAAATATCCCAAGGGGTACCCCTTTGAAAATTTTCCGGTTTTGGGAAAATTCCGGAGTGGCCCTTTTTTGGATGGGAAATTGTTAGGGACCTCCCAGGGAGGCTGTGAATTCAATCCCACCCCGGGCTGACCAGTATTTCCCGAGATAATGGGCATTCTGCAGCCCCCCTTGGGGAAATCACAAAAGAGGGGATAACTCCCGAACCCCTTGGAATTTCTGGACCAAATAAAGTGCGCTGAACTCGGGGGAGCGAGCCCTTTCCAACGATACCCCATTCATTAAGATCCCAGCACTTTCGTGAAATCGACCAAAAATATCCCAAGGGGTACCCCTTTGAAAATTTTCCGGTTTTGGGAAAATTCCGGAGTGGCCCTTTTTTGGATGGGAAATTGTTGGGGACCTCCCAGGGAGGCTGTGAATTCAATCCCACCCCGGGCTGACCAGTATTTCCCGAGATAATGGGTATTCTGCAGCCACCCTTGGGGAAATCACAAAAGAGGGGATAACTCCCGAACCCCTTGGAATTTCTGGACCAAATAAAGTGCGCTGAACTCGGGGGAGCGAGCCCTTTCCAACGATACCCCATTCATTAAGATCCCAGCACTTTCGTGAAATCGACCAAAAATATCCCAAGGGGTACCCCTTTGAAAATTTTCCGGTTTTGGGAAAATTCCGGAGTGGCCCTTTTTTGGATGGGAAATTGTTAGGGACCTCCCAGGGAGGCTGTGAATTCAATCCCACCCCGGGCTGACCAGTATTTCCCGAGATAATGGGCATTCTGCAGCCCCCCTTGGGGAAATCACAAAAGAGGGGATAACTCCCGAACCCCTTGGAATTTCTGGACCAAATAAAGTGCGCTGAACTCGGGGGAGCGAGCCCTTTCCAACGATACCCCATTCATTAAGATCCCAGCACTTTCGTGAAATCGACCAAAAATATCCCAAGGGGTACCCCTTTGAAAATTTTCCGGTTTTGGGAAAATTCCGGAGTGGCCCTTTTTTGGATGGGAAATTGTTGGGGACCTCCCAGGGAGGCTGTGAATTCAATCCCACCCCGGGCTGACCAGTATTTCCCGAGATAATGGGTATTCTGCAGCCACCCTTGGGGAAATCACAAAAGAGGGGATAACTCCCGAACCCCTTGGAATTTCTGGACCAAATAAAGTGCGCTGAGCTCGGGGGAGCGAGCCCTTTCCAACGATACCCCATTCATTAAGATCCCAGCACTTTCGTGAAATCGACCAAAAATATCCCAAGGGGTACCCCTTTGAAAATTTTCCGGTTTTGGGAAAATTCCGGAGTGGCCCTTTTTTGGATGGGAAATTGTTGGGGACCTCCCAGGGAGGCTGTGAATTCAATCCCACCCCGGGCTGACCAGTATTTCCCGAGATAATGGGTATTCTGCAGCCACCCTTGGGGAAATCACAAAAGAGGGGATAACTCCCGAACCCCTTGGAATTTCTGGACCAAATAAAGTGCGCTGAACTCGGGGGAGCGAGCCCTTTCCAACGATACCCCATTCATTAAGATCCCAGCACTTTCGTGAAATCGACCAAAAATATCCCAAGGGGTACCCCTTTGAAAATTTTCCGGTTTTGGGAAAATTCCGGAGTGGCCCTTTTTTGGATGGGAAATTGTTGGGGACCTCCCAGGGAGGCTGTGAATTCAATCCCACCCCGGGCTGACCAGTATTTCCCGAGATAATGGGTATTCTGCAGCCACCCTTGGGGAAATCACAAAAGAGGGGATAACTCCCGAACCCCTTGGAATTTCTGGACCAAATAAAGTGCGCTGAACTCGGGGGAGCGAGCCCTTTCCAACGATACCCCATTCATTAAGATCCCAGCACTTTCGTGAAATCGACCAAAAATATCCCAAGGGGTACCCCTTTGAAAATTTTCCGGTTTTGGGAAAATTCCGGAGTGGCCCTTTTTTGGATGGGAAATTGTTGGGGACCTCCCAGGGAGGCTGTGAATTCAATCCCACCCCGGGCTGACCAGTATTTCCCGAGATAATGGGCATTCTGCAGCCCCCCTTGGGGAAATCACAAAAGAGGGGATAACTCCCGAACCCCTTGGAATTTCTGGACCAAATAAAGTGCGCTGAGCTCGGGGGAGCGAGCCCTTTCCAACGATACCCCATTCATTAAGATCCCAGCACTTTCGTGAAATCGACCAAAAATATCCCAAGGGGTACCCCTTTGAAAATTTTCCGGTTTTGGGAAAATTCCGGAGTGGCCCTTTTTTGGATGGGAAATTGTTGGGGACCTCCCAGGGAGGCTGTGAATTCAATCCCACCCCGGGCTGACCAGTATTTCCCGAGATAATGGGTATTCTGCAGCCACCCTTGGGGAAATCACAAAAGAGGGGATAACTCCCGAACCCCTTGGAATTTCTGGACCAAATAAAGTGCGCTGAACTCGGGGGAGCGAGCCCTTTCCAACGATACCCCATTCATTAAGATCCCAGCACTTTCGTGAAATCGACCAAAAATATCCCAAGGGGTACCCCTTTGAAAATTTTCCGGTTTTGGGAAAATTCCGGAGTGGCCCTTTTTTGGATGGGAAATTGTTAGGGACCTCCCAGGGAGGCTGTGAATTCAATCCCACCCCGGGCTGACCAGTATTTCCCGAGATAATGGGCATTCTGCAGCCCCCCTTGGGGAAATCACAAAAGAGGGGATAACTCCCGAACCCCTTGGAATTTCTGGACCAAATAAAGTGCGCTGAACTCGGGGGAGCGAGCCCTTTCCAACGATACCCCATTCATTAAGATCCCAGCACTTTCGTGAAATCGACCAAAAATATCCCAAGGGGTACCCCTTTGAAAATTTTCCGGTTTTGGGAAAATTCCGGAGTGGCCCTTTTTTGGATGGGAAATTGTTAGGGACCTCCCAGGGAGGCTGTGAATTCAATCCCACCCCGGGCTTACCAGCATTTCCCGAGATAATGGGCATTCTGCAGCCCCCCTTGGGGAAATCACAAAAGAGGGGATAACTCCCGAACCCCTTGGAATTTCTGGACCAAATAAAGCGCGCTGAACTCGGGGGAGCGAGCCCTTTCCAACGATACCCCATTCATTAAGATCCCAGCACTTTCGTGAAATCGACCAAAAATATCCCAAGGGCTACCCCTTTGAAAATTTTCCGGTTTTGGGAAAATTCCGGAGTGGCCCTTTTTTGGATGGGAAATTGTTAGGGACCTCCCAGGGAGGCTGTGAATTCAATCCCACCCCGGGCTGACCAGTATTTCCCGAGATAATGGGTATTCTGCAGCCCCCCTTGGGGAAATCACAAAAGAGGGGATAACTCCCGAACCCCTTGGAATTTCTGGACCAAATAAAGTGCGCTGAACTCGGGGGAGCGAGCCCTTTCCAACGATACCCCATTCATTAAGATCCCAGCACTTTCGTGAAATCGACCAAAAATATCCCAAGGGGTACCCCTTTGAAAATTTTCCGGTTTTGGGAAAATTCCGGAGTGGCCCTTTTTTGGATGGGAAATTGTTGGGGACCTCCCAGGGAGGCTGTGAATTCAATCCCACCCCGGGCTGACCAGTATTTCCCGAGATAATGGGTATTCTGCAGCCCCCCTTGGAGAAATCACAAAAGAGGGGATAACTCCCGAACCCCTTGGAATTTCTGGACCAAATAAAGTGCGCTGAACTCGGGGGAGCGAGCCCTTTCCAACGATACCCCATTCATTAAGATCCCAGCACTTTCGTGAAATCGACCAAAAATATCCCAAGGGGTACCCCTTTGAAAATTTTCCGATTTTGGGAAAATTCCGGAGTGGCCCTTTTTTGGATGGGAAATTGTTAGGGACCTCCCAGGGAGGCTGTGAATTCAATCCCACCCCGGGCTGACCAGTATTTCCCGAGATAATGGGCATTCTGCAGCCCCCCTTGGGGAAATCACAAAAGAGGGGATAACTCCCGAACCCCTTGGAATTTCTGGACCAAATAAAGTGCGCTGAACTCGGGGGAGCGAGCCCTTTCCAACGATACCCCATTCATTAAGATCCCAGCACTTTCGTGAAATCGACCAAAAATATCCCAAGGGGTACCCCTTTGAAAATTTTCCGGTTTTGGGAAAATTCCGGAGTGGCCCTTTTTTGGATGGGAAATTGTTGGGGACCTCCCAGGGAGGCTGTGAATTCAATCCCACCCCGGGCTGACCAGTATTTCCCGAGATAATGGGTATTCTGCAGCCCCCCTTGGAGAAATCACAAAAGAGGGGATAACTCCCGAACCCCTTGGAATTTCTGGACCAAATAAAGTGCGCTGAACTCGGGGGAGCGAGCCCTTTCCAACGATACCCCATTCATTAAGATCCCAGAACTTTCGTGAAATCGAACAAAAATATCCCAAGGGGTACCCCTTTGAAAATTTTCCGATTTTGGGAAAATTCCGGAGTGGCCCTTTTTTGGATGGGAAATTGTTAGGGACCTCCCAGGGAGGCTGTGAATTCAATCCCACCCCGGGCTGACCAGTATTTCCCGAGATAATGGGCATTCTGCAGCCCCCCTTGGGGAAATCACAAAAGAGGGGATAACTCCCGAACCCCTTGGAATTTCTGGACCAAATAAAGTGCGCTGAACTCGGGGGAGCGAGCCCTTTCCAACGATACCCCACTCATTAAGATCCCAGCACTTTCGTGAAATCGACCAAAAATATCCCAAGGGGTACCCCTTTGAAAATTTTCCGGTTTTGGGAAAATTCCGGAGTGGCCCTTTTTTGGATGGGAAATTGTTAGGGACCTCCCAGGGAGGCTGTGAATTCAATCCCACCCCGGGCTGACCAGTATTTCCCGAGATAATGGGCATTCTGCAGCCCCCCTTGGGGAAATCACAAAAGAGGGGATAACTCCCGAACCCCTTGGAATTTCTGGACCAAATAAAGTGCGCTGAACTCGGGGGAGCGAGCCCTTTCCAACGATACCCCACTCATTAAGATCCCAGCACTTTCGTGAAATCGACCAAAAATATCCCAAGGGGTACCCCTTTGAAAATTTTCCGGTTTTGGGAAAATTCCGGAGTGGCCCTTTTTTGGATGGGAAATTGTTAGGGACCTCCCAGGGAGGCTGTGAATTCAATCCCACCCCGGGCTGACCAGCATTTCCCGAGATAATGGGCATTCTGCAGCCCCCCTTGGGGAAATCACAAAAGAGGGGATAACTCCCGAACCCCTTGGAATTTCTGGACCAAATAAAGCGCGCTGAACTCGGGGGAGCGAGCCCTTTCCAACGATACCCCATTCATTAAGATCCCAGCACTTTCGTGAAATCGACCAAAAATATCCCAAGGGGTACCCCTTTGAAAATTTTCCGGTTTTGGGAAAATTCCGGAGTGGCCCTTTTTTGGATGGGAAATTGTTAGGGACCTCCCAGGGAGGCTGTGAATTCAATCCCACCCCGGGCTGACCAGTATTTCCCGAGATAATGGGTATTCTGCAGCCCCCCTTGGGGAAATCACAAAAGAGGGGATAACTCCCGAACCCCTTGGAATTTCTGGACCAAATAAAGTGCGCTGAACTCGGGGGAGCGAGCCCTTTCCAACGATACCCCATTCATTAAGATCCCAGCACTTTCGTGAAATCGACCAAAAATATCCCAAGGGGTACCCCTTTGAAAATTTTCCGATTTTGGGAAAATTCCGGAGTGGCCCTTTTTTGGATGGGAAATTGTTAGGGACCTCCCAGGGAGGCTGTGAATTCAATCCCACCCCGGGCTGACCAGTATTTCCCGAGATAATGGGCATTCTGCAGCCCCCCTTGGGGAAATCACAAAAGAGGGGATAACTCCCGAACCCCTTGGAATTTCTGGACCAAATAAAGTGCGCTGAACTCGGGGGAGCGAGCCCTTTCCAACGATACCCCACTCATTAAGATCCCAGCACTTTCGTGAAATCGACCAAAAATATCCCAAGGGGTACCCCTTTGAAAATTTTCCGGTTTTGGGAAAATTCCGGAGTGGCCCTTTTTTGGATGGGAAATTGTTAGGGACCTCCCAGGGAGGCTGTGAATTCAATCCCACCCCGGGCTGACCAGTATTTCCCGAGATAATGGGCATTCTGCAGCCCCCCTTGGGGAAATCACAAAAGAGGGGATAACTCCCGAACCCCTTGGAATTTCTGGACCAAATAAAGTGCGCTGAACTCGGGGGAGCGAGCCCTTTCCAACGATACCCCATTCATTAAGATCCCAGCACTTTCGTCAAATCGACCAAAAATATCCCAAGGGGTACCCCTTTGAAAATTTTCCGGTTTTGGGAAAATTCTGGAGTGGCCCTTTTTTGGATGGGAAATTGTTAGGGACCTCCCAGGGAGGCTGTGAATTCAATCCCACCCCGGGCTGACCAGTATTTCCCGAGATAATGGGCATTCTGCAGCCCCCCTTGGGGAAATCACAAAAGAGGGGATAACTCCCGAACCCCTTGGAATTTCTGGACCAAATAAAGTGCGCTGAACTCGGGGGAGCGAGCCCTTTCCAACGATACCCCACTCATTAAGATCCCAGCACTTTCGTGAAATCGACCAAAAATATCCCAAGGGGTACCCCTTTGAAAATTTTCCGGTTTTGGGAAAATTCTGGAGTGGCCCTTTTTTGGATGGGAAATTGTTAGGGACCTCCCAGGGAGGCTGTGATTCAATCCCACCCCGGGCTGACCTGGGGTGGTAGCACGTAAGTTGTTTCAATCGACCTCTCCATACAAAAATTTTTGTAACACTTGATTTTTTGTATGAAGAGGTCGATTGAAACAACTTACGTGCTGCCACCCCAGTATTTCCCGAGATAATGGGCATTCTGCAGCCCCCCTTGGGGAAATCACAAAAGAGGGGATAACTCCCGAACCCCTTGGAATTTCTGGACCAAATAAAGTGCGCTGAACTCGGGGGAGCGAGCCCTTTCCAACGATACCCCATTCATTAAGATCCCAGCACTTTCGTGAAATCGACCAAAAATATCCCAAGGGGTACCCCTTTGAAAATTTTCCGGTTTTGGGAAAATTCCGGAGTGGCCCTTTTTTGGATGGGAAATTGTTAGGGACCTCCCAGGGAGGCTGTGAATTCAATCCCACCAGCAGTGACCAGCATTTCCCGAGATAATGGGCATTCTGCAGCCCCCCTTGGGGAAATCACAAAAGAGGGGATAACTCCCGAACCCCTTGGAATTTCTGGACCAAATAAAGTGCGCTGAACTCGGGGCAGCGAGCCCTTTCCAACGATACCCCACTCATTAAGATCCCAGCACTTTCGTGAAATCGACCAAAAATACCCCAAGGGGTACCCCTTTGAAAATTTTCCGGTTTTGGGAAAATTCCGGAGTGGCCCTTTTTTGGATGGGAAATTGTTAGGGACCTCCCAGGGAGGCTGTGAATTCAATCCCACCCCGGGCTGACCAGTATTTCCCGAGATAATGGGCATTCTGCAGCCCCCCTTGGGGAAATCACAAAAGAGGGGATAACTCCCGAACCCCTTGGAATTTCTGGACCAAATAAAGTGCGCTGAACTCGGGGCAGCGAGCCCTTTCCAACGATACCCCACTCATTAAGATCCCAGCACTTTCGTGAAATCGACCAAAAATATCCCAAGGGGTACCCCTTTGAAAATTTTCCGGTTTTGGGAAAATTCCGGAGTGGCCCTTTTTTGGATGGGAAATTGTTAGGGACCTCCCAGGGAGGCTGTGAATTCAATCCCACCCCGGGCTGACCATTATTTCCCGAGATAATGGGCATTCTGCAGCCCCCCTTGGGGAAATCACAAAAGAGGGGATAACTCCCGAACCCCTTGGAATTTCTGGACCAAATAAAGTGCGCTGAACTCGGGGGAGCGAGCCCTTTCCAACGATACCCCATTCATTAAGATCCCAGCACTTTCGTGAAATCGACCAAAAATATCCCAAGGGGTACCCCTTTGAAAATTTTCCGGTTTTGGGAAAATTCCGGAGTGGCCCTTTTTTGGATGGGAAATTGTTAGGGACCTCCCAGGGAGGCTGTGAATTCAATCCCACCCCGGGATGACCAGCATTTCCCGAGATAATGGGCATTCTGCAGCCCCCCTTGGGGAAATCACAAAAGAGGGGATAACTCCCGAACCCCTTGGAATTTCTGGACCAAATAAAGTGCGCTGAACTCGGGGCAGCGAGCCCTTTCCAACGATACCCCACTCATTAAGATCCCAGCACTTTCGTGAAATCGACCAAAAATACCCCAAGGGGTACCCCTTTGAAAATTTTCCGGTTTTGGGAAAATTCCGGAGGGGCCCTTTTTTGGATGGGAAATTGTTAGGGACCTCCCAGGGAGGCTGTGAATTCAATCCCACCCCGGTCTGACCAGCATTTCCCGAGATAATGGGCATTCTGCAGCCCCCCTTGGGGAAATCACAAAAGAGGGGATAACTCCCGAACCCCTTGGAATTTCTGGACCAAATAAAGTGCGCTGAACTCGGGGGAGCGAGCCCTTTCCAACGATACCCCATTCATTAAGATCCCAGCACTTTCGTGAAATCGACCAAAAATACCCCAAGGGGTACCCCTTTGAAAATTTTCCGGTTTTGGGAAAATTCCGGAGTGGCCCTTTTTTGGATGGGAAATTGTTAGGGACCTCCCAGGGAGGCTGTGAATTCAATCCCACCCCGGGCTGACCAGCATTTCCCGAGATAATGGGCATTCTGCAGCCCCCCTTGGGGAAATCACAAAAGAGGGGATAACTCCCGAACCCCTTGGAATTTCTGGACCAAATAAAGTGCGCTGAACTCGGGGGAGCGAGCCCTTTCCAACGATACCCCATTCATTAAGATCCCAGCACTTTCGTGAAATCGACCAAAAATATCCCAAGGGGTACCCCTTTGAAAATTTTCCGGTTTTGGGAAAATTCCGGAGTGGCCCTTTTTTGGATGGGAAATTGTTAGGGACCTCCCAGGGAGGCTGTGAATTCAATCCCACCCCGGGCTGACCAGCATTTCCCGAGATAATGGGCATTCTGCAGCCCCCCTTGGGGAAATCACAAAAGAGGGGATAACTCCCGAACCCCTTGCAATTTCTGGACCAAATAAAGTGCGCTGAACTCGGGGGAGCGAGCCCTTTCCAACGATACCCCATTCATTAAGATCCCAGCACTTTCGTGAAATCGACCAAAAATACCCCAAGGGGTACCCCTTTGAAAATTTTCCGGTTTTGGGAAAATTCCGGAGTGGCCCTTTTTTGGATGGGAAATTGTTAGGGACCTCCCAGGGAGGCTGTGAATTCAATCCCACCCCGGGCTGACCAGTATTTCCCCAGATAATGGGTATTCTGCAGCCCCCCTTGGGGAAATCACAAAAGAGGGGATAACTCCCGAACCCCTTGGAATTTCTGGACCAAATAAAGTGCGCTGAACTCGGGGGAGCGAGCCCTTTCCAACGATACCCCATTCATTAAGATCCCAGCACTTTCGTGAAATCGACCAAAAATATCCCAAGGGGTACCCCTTTGAAAATTTTCCGGTTTTGGGAAAATTCCGGAGTGGCCCTTTTTTGGATGGGAAATTGTTAGGGACCTCCCAGGGAGGCTGTGAATTCAATCCCACCCCGGGCTGACCAGCATTTCCCGAGATAATGGGCATTCTGCAGCCCCCCTTGGGGAAATCACAAAAGAGGGGATAACTCCCGAACCCCTTGGAATTTCTGGACCAAATAAAGTGCGCTGAACTCGGGGGAGCGAGCCCTTTCCAACGATACCCCATTCATTAAGATCCCAGCACTTTCGTGAAATCGACCAAAAATATCCCAAGGGGTACCCCTTTGAAAATTTTCCGGTTTTGGGAAAATTCCGGAGTGGCCCTTTTTTGGATGGGAAATTGTTAGGGACCTCCCAGGGAGGCTGTGAATTCAATCCCACCCCGGGCTGACCAGCATTTCCCGAGATAATGGGCATTCTGCAGCCCCCCTTGGGGAAATCACAAAAGAGGGGATAACTCCCGAACCCCTTGGAATTTCTGGACCAAATAAAGTGCGCTGAACTCGGGGGAGCGAGCCCTTTCCAACGATACCCCATTCATTAAGATCCCAGCACTTTCGTGAAATCGACCAAAAATATCCCAAGGGGTACCCCTTTGAAAATTTTCCGGTTTTGGGATAATTCCGGAGTGGCCCTTTTTTGGATGGGAAATTGTTAGGGACCTCCCAGGGAGGCTGTGAATTCAATCCCACCCCGGGCTGACCAGCATTTCCCGAGATAATGGGCATTCTGCAGCCCCCCTTGGGGAAATCACAAAAGAGGGGATAACTCCCGAACCCCTTGGAATTTCTGGACCAAATAAAGTGCGCTGAACTCGGGGGAGCGAGCCCTTTCCAACGATACCCCACTCATTAAGATCCCAGCACTTTCGTGAAATCGACCAAAAATATCCCAAGGGGTACCCCTTTGAAAATTTTCCGGTTTTGGGAAAATTCCGGAGTGGCCCTTTTTTGGATGGGAAATTGTTAGGGACCTCCCAGGGAGGCTGTGAATTCAATCCCACCCCGGGATGACCAGCATTTCCCGAGATAATGGGCATTCTGCAGCCCCCCTTGGGGAAATCACAAAAGAGGGGATAACTCCCGAACCCCTTGGAATTTCTGGACCAAATAAAGTGCGCTGAACTCGGGGCAGCGAGCCCTTTCCAACGATACCCCACTCATTAAGATCCCAGCACTTTCGTGAAATCGACCAAAAATACCCCAAGGGGTACCCCTTTGAAAATTTTCCGGTTTTGGGAAAATTCCGGAGGGGCCCTTTTTTGGATGGGAAATTGTTAGGGACCTCCCAGGGAGGCTGTGAATTCAATCCCACCCCGGGATGACCAGCATTTCCCGAGATAATGGGCATTCTGCAGCCCCCCTTGGGGAAATCACAAAAGAGGGGATAACTCCCGAACCCCTTGGAATTTCTGGACCAAATAAAGTGCGCTGAACTCGGGGGAGCGAGCCCTTTCCAACGATACCCCATTCATTAAGATCCCAGCACTTTCGTGAAATCGACCAAAAATATCCCAAGGGGTACCCCTTTGAAAATTTTCCGGTTTTGGGAAAATTCCGGAGTGGCCCTTTTTTGGATGGGAAATTGTTAGGGACCTCCCAGGGAGGCTGTGAATTCAATCCCACCCCGGGCTGACCAGCATTTCCCGAGATAATGGGCATTCTGCAGCCCCCCTTGGGGAAATCACAAAAGAGGGGATAACTCCCGAACCCCTTGGAATTTCTGGACCAAATAAAGTGCGCTGAACTCGGGGGAGCGAGCCCTTTCCAACGATACCCCATTCATTAAGATCCCAGCACTTTCGTGAAATCGACCAAAAATATCCCAAGGGGTACCCCTTTGAAAATTTTCCGGTTTTGGGATAATTCCGGAGTGGCCCTTTTTTGGATGGGAAATTGTTAGGGACCTCCCAGGGAGGCTGTGAATTCAATCCCACCCCGGGCTGACCAGTATTTCCCGAGATAATGGGCATTCTGCAGCCCCCCTTGGGGAAATCACAAAAGAGGGGATAACTCCCGAACCCCTTGGAATTTCTGGACCAAATAAAGTGCGCTGAACTCGGGGGAGCGAGCCCTTTCCAACGATACCCCATTCATTAAGATCCCAGCACTTTCGTGAAATCGACCAAAAATATCCCAAGGGGTACCCCTTTGAAAATTTTCCGGTTTTGGGAAAATTCCGGAGTGGCCCTTTTTTGGATGGGAAATTGTTGGGGACCTCCCAGGGAGGCTGTGAATTCAATCCCACCCCGGGCTGACCAGTATTTCCCGAGATAATGGGTATTCTGCAGCCCCCCTTGGAGAAATCACAAAAGAGGGGATAACTCCCGAACCCCTTGGAATTTCTGGACCAAATAAAGTGCGCTGAACTCGGGGGAGCGAGCCCTTTCCAACGATACCCCACTCATTAAGATCCCAGCACTTTCGTGAAATCGACCAAAAATATCCCAAGGGGTACCCCTTTGAAAATTTTCCGGTTTTGGGAAAATTCCGGAGTGGCCCTTTTTTGGATGGGAAATTGTTAGGGACCTCCCAGGGAGGCTGTGAATTCAATCCCACCCCGGGCTGACCAGTATTTCCCGAGATAATGGGCATTCTGCAGCCCCCCTTGGGGAAATCACAAAAGAGGGGATAACTCCCGAACCCCTTGGAATTTCTGGACCAAATAAAGTGCGCTGAACTCGGGGGAGCGAGCCCTTTCCAACGATACCCCACTCATTAAGATCCCAGCACTTTCGTGAAATCGACCAAAAATATCCCAAGGGGTACCCCTTTGAAAATTTTCCGGTTTTGGGAAAATTCCGGAGTGGCCCTTTTTTGGATGGGAAATTGTTAGGGACCTCCCAGGGAGGCTGTGAATTCAATCCCACCCCGGGCTGACCAGCATTTCCCGAGATAATGGGCATTCTGCAGCCCCCCTTGGGGAAATCACAAAAGAGGGGATAACTCCCGAACCCCTTGGAATTTCTGGACCAAATAAAGCGCGCTGAACTCGGGGGAGCGAGCCCTTTCCAACGATACCCCATTCATTAAGATCCCAGCACTTTCGTGAAATCGACCAAAAATATCCCAAGGGGTACCCCTTTGAAAATTTTCCGGTTTTGGGAAAATTCCGGAGTGGCCCTTTTTTGGATGGGAAATTGTTAGGGACCTCCCAGGGAGGCTGTGAATTCAATCCCACCCCGGGCTGACCAGTATTTCCCGAGATAATGGGTATTCTGCAGCCCCCCTTGGGGAAATCACAAAAGAGGGGATAACTCCCGAACCCCTTGGAATTTCTGGACCAAATAAAGCGCGCTGAACTCGGGGGAGCGAGCCCTTTCCAACGATACCCCATTCATTAAGATCCCAGCACTTTCGTGAAATCGACCAAAAATATCCCAAGGGGTACCCCTTTGAAAATTTTCCGGTTTTGGGAAAATTCCGGAGTGGCCCTTTTTTGGATGGGAAATTGTTAGGGACCTCCCAGGGAGGCTGTGAATTCAATCCCACCCCGGGCTGACCAGCATTTCCCGAGATAATGGGCATTCTGCAGCCCCCCTTGGGGAAATCACAAAAGAGGGGATAACTCCCGAACCCCTTGGAATTTCTGGACCAAATAAAGTGCGCTGAACTCGGGGGAGCGAGCCCTTTCCAACGATACCCCACTCATTAAGATCCCAGCACTTTCGTGAAATCGACCAAAAATATCCCAAGGGGTACCCCTTTGAAAATTTTCCGGTTTTGGGAAAATTCCGGAGTGGCCCTTTTTTGGATGGGAAATTGTTAGGGACCTCCCAGGGAGGCTGTGAATTCAATCCCACCCCGGGCTGACCAGTATTTCCCGAGATAATGGGCATTCTGCAGCCCCCCTTGGGGAAATCACAAAAGAGGGGATAACTCCCGAACCCCTTGGAATTTCTGGACCAAATAAAGTGCGCTGAACTCGGGGGAGCGAGCCCTTTCCAACGATACCCCACTCATTAAGATCCCAGCACTTTCGTGAAATCGACCAAAAATATCCCAAGGGGTACCCCTTTGAAAATTTTCCGGTTTTGGGAAAATTCCGGAGTGGCCCTTTTTTGGATGGGAAATTGTTAGGGACCTCCCAGGGAGGCTGTGAATTCAATCCCACCCCGGGCTGACCAGCATTTCCCGAGATAATGGGCATTCTGCAGCCCCCCTTGGGGAAATCACAAAAGAGGGGATAACTCCCGAACCCCTTGGAATTTCTGGACCAAATAAAGCGCGCTGAACTCGGGGGAGCGAGCCCTTTCCAACGATACCCCATTCATTAAGATCCCAGCACTTTCGTGAAATCGACCAAAAATATCCCAAGGGGTACCCCTTTGAAAATTTTCCGGTTTTGGGAAAATTCCGGAGTGGCCCTTTTTTGGATGGGAAATTGTTAGGGACCTCCCAGGGAGGCTGTGAATTCAATCCCACCCCGGGCTGACCAGTATTTCCCGAGATAATGGGTATTCTGCAGCCCCCCTTGGGGAAATCACAAAAGAGGGGATAACTCCCGAACCCCTTGGAATTTCTGGACCAAATAAAGTGCGCTGAACTCGGGGGAGCGAGCCCTTTCCAACGATACCCCATTCATTAAGATCCCAGCACTTTCGTGAAATCGACCAAAAATATCCCAAGGGGTACCCCTTTGAAAATTTTCCGATTTTGGGAAAATTCCGGAGTGGCCCTTTTTTGGATGGGAAATTGTTAGGGACCTCCCAGGGAGGCTGTGAATTCAATCCCACCCCGGGCTGACCAGTATTTCCCGAGATAATGGGCATTCTGCAGCCCCCCTTGGGGAAATCACAAAAGAGGGGATAACTCCCGAACCCCTTGGAATTTCTGGACCAAATAAAGTGCGCTGAACTCGGGGGAGCGAGCCCTTTCCAACGATACCCCACTCATTAAGATCCCAGCACTTTCGTGAAATCGACCAAAAATATCCCAAGGGGTACCCCTTTGAAAATTTTCCGGTTTTGGGAAAATTCCGGAGTGGCCCTTTTTTGGATGGGAAATTGTTAGGGACCTCCCAGGGAGGCTGTGAATTCAATCCCACCCCGGGCTGACCAGTATTTCCCGAGATAATGGGCATTCTGCAGCCCCCCTTGGGGAAATCACAAAAGAGGGGATAACTCCCGAACCCCTTGGAATTTCTGGACCAAATAAAGTGCGCTGAACTCGGGGGAGCGAGCCCTTTCCAACGATACCCCATTCATTAAGATCCCAGCACTTTCGTCAAATCGACCAAAAATATCCCAAGGGGTACCCCTTTGAAAATTTTCCGGTTTTGGGAAAATTCTGGAGTGGCCCTTTTTTGGATGGGAAATTGTTAGGGACCTCCCAGGGAGGCTGTGAATTCAATCCCACCCCGGGCTGACCAGTATTTCCCGAGATAATGGGCATTCTGCAGCCCCCCTTGGGGAAATCACAAAAGAGGGGATAACTCCCGAACCCCTTGGAATTTCTGGACCAAATAAAGTGCGCTGAACTCGGGGGAGCGAGCCCTTTCCAACGATACCCCACTCATTAAGATCCCAGCACTTTCGTGAAATCGACCAAAAATATCCCAAGGGGTACCCCTTTGAAAATTTTCCGGTTTTGGGAAAATTCTGGAGTGGCCCTTTTTTGGATGGGAAATTGTTAGGGACCTCCCAGGGAGGCTGTGATTCAATCCCACCCCGGGCTGACCTGGGGTGGTAGCACGTAAGTTGTTTCAATCGACCTCTCCATACAAAAATTTTTGTAACACTTGATTTTTTGTATGAAGAGGTCGATTGAAACAACTTACGTGCTGCCACCCCAGTATTTCCCGAGATAATGGGCATTCTGCAGCCCCCCTTGGGGAAATCACAAAAGAGGGGATAACTCCCGAACCCCTTGGAATTTCTGGACCAAATAAAGTGCGCTGAACTCGGGGGAGCGAGCCCTTTCCAACGATACCCCATTCATTAAGATCCCAGCACTTTCGTGAAATCGACCAAAAATATCCCAAGGGGTACCCCTTTGAAAATTTTCCGGTTTTGGGAAAATTCCGGAGTGGCCCTTTTTTGGATGGGAAATTGTTAGGGACCTCCCAGGGAGGCTGTGAATTCAATCCCACCAGCAGTGACCAGCATTTCCCGAGATAATGGGCATTCTGCAGCCCCCCTTGGGGAAATCACAAAAGAGGGGATAACTCCCGAACCCCTTGGAATTTCTGGACCAAATAAAGTGCGCTGAACTCGGGGCAGCGAGCCCTTTCCAACGATACCCCACTCATTAAGATCCCAGCACTTTCGTGAAATCGACCAAAAATACCCCAAGGGGTACCCCTTTGAAAATTTTCCGGTTTTGGGAAAATTCCGGAGTGGCCCTTTTTTGGATGGGAAATTGTTAGGGACCTCCCAGGGAGGCTGTGAATTCAATCCCACCCCGGGCTGACCAGTATTTCCCGAGATAATGGGCATTCTGCAGCCCCCCTTGGGGAAATCACAAAAGAGGGGATAACTCCCGAACCCCTTGGAATTTCTGGACCAAATAAAGTGCGCTGAACTCGGGGCAGCGAGCCCTTTCCAACGATACCCCACTCATTAAGATCCCAGCACTTTCGTGAAATCGACCAAAAATATCCCAAGGGGTACCCCTTTGAAAATTTTCCGGTTTTGGGAAAATTCCGGAGTGGCCCTTTTTTGGATGGGAAATTGTTAGGGACCTCCCAGGGAGGCTGTGAATTCAATCCCACCCCGGGCTGACCATTATTTCCCGAGATAATGGGCATTCTGCAGCCCCCCTTGGGGAAATCACAAAAGAGGGGATAACTCCCGAACCCCTTGGAATTTCTGGACCAAATAAAGTGCGCTGAACTCGGGGGAGCGAGCCCTTTCCAACGATACCCCATTCATTAAGATCCCAGCACTTTCGTGAAATCGACCAAAAATATCCCAAGGGGTACCCCTTTGAAAATTTTCCGGTTTTGGGAAAATTCCGGAGTGGCCCTTTTTTGGATGGGAAATTGTTAGGGACCTCCCAGGGAGGCTGTGAATTCAATCCCACCCCGGGATGACCAGCATTTCCCGAGATAATGGGCATTCTGCAGCCCCCCTTGGGGAAATCACAAAAGAGGGGATAACTCCCGAACCCCTTGGAATTTCTGGACCAAATAAAGTGCGCTGAACTCGGGGCAGCGAGCCCTTTCCAACGATACCCCACTCATTAAGATCCCAGCACTTTCGTGAAATCGACCAAAAATACCCCAAGGGGTACCCCTTTGAAAATTTTCCGGTTTTGGGAAAATTCCGGAGGGGCCCTTTTTTGGATGGGAAATTGTTAGGGACCTCCCAGGGAGGCTGTGAATTCAATCCCACCCCGGTCTGACCAGCATTTCCCGAGATAATGGGCATTCTGCAGCCCCCCTTGGGGAAATCACAAAAGAGGGGATAACTCCCGAACCCCTTGGAATTTCTGGACCAAATAAAGTGCGCTGAACTCGGGGGAGCGAGCCCTTTCCAACGATACCCCATTCATTAAGATCCCAGCACTTTCGTGAAATCGACCAAAAATACCCCAAGGGGTACCCCTTTGAAAATTTTCCGGTTTTGGGAAAATTCCGGAGTGGCCCTTTTTTGGATGGGAAATTGTTAGGGACCTCCCAGGGAGGCTGTGAATTCAATCCCACCCCGGGCTGACCAGCATTTCCCGAGATAATGGGCATTCTGCAGCCCCCCTTGGGGAAATCACAAAAGAGGGGATAACTCCCGAACCCCTTGGAATTTCTGGACCAAATAAAGTGCGCTGAACTCGGGGGAGCGAGCCCTTTCCAACGATACCCCATTCATTAAGATCCCAGCACTTTCGTGAAATCGACCAAAAATATCCCAAGGGGTACCCCTTTGAAAATTTTCCGGTTTTGGGAAAATTCCGGAGTGGCCCTTTTTTGGATGGGAAATTGTTAGGGACCTCCCAGGGAGGCTGTGAATTCAATCCCACCCCGGGCTGACCAGCATTTCCCGAGATAATGGGCATTCTGCAGCCCCCCTTGGGGAAATCACAAAAGAGGGGATAACTCCCGAACCCCTTGCAATTTCTGGACCAAATAAAGTGCGCTGAACTCGGGGGAGCGAGCCCTTTCCAACGATACCCCATTCATTAAGATCCCAGCACTTTCGTGAAATCGACCAAAAATACCCCAAGGGGTACCCCTTTGAAAATTTTCCGGTTTTGGGAAAATTCCGGAGTGGCCCTTTTTTGGATGGGAAATTGTTAGGGACCTCCCAGGGAGGCTGTGAATTCAATCCCACCCCGGGCTGACCAGTATTTCCCCAGATAATGGGTATTCTGCAGCCCCCCTTGGGGAAATCACAAAAGAGGGGATAACTCCCGAACCCCTTGGAATTTCTGGACCAAATAAAGTGCGCTGAACTCGGGGGAGCGAGCCCTTTCCAACGATACCCCATTCATTAAGATCCCAGCACTTTCGTGAAATCGACCAAAAATATCCCAAGGGGTACCCCTTTGAAAATTTTCCGGTTTTGGGAAAATTCCGGAGTGGCCCTTTTTTGGATGGGAAATTGTTAGGGACCTCCCAGGGAGGCTGTGAATTCAATCCCACCCCGGGCTGACCAGCATTTCCCGAGATAATGGGCATTCTGCAGCCCCCCTTGGGGAAATCACAAAAGAGGGGATAACTCCCGAACCCCTTGGAATTTCTGGACCAAATAAAGTGCGCTGAACTCGGGGGAGCGAGCCCTTTCCAACGATACCCCATTCATTAAGATCCCAGCACTTTCGTGAAATCGACCAAAAATATCCCAAGGGGTACCCCTTTGAAAATTTTCCGGTTTTGGGAAAATTCCGGAGTGGCCCTTTTTTGGATGGGAAATTGTTAGGGACCTCCCAGGGAGGCTGTGAATTCAATCCCACCCCGGGCTGACCAGCATTTCCCGAGATAATGGGCATTCTGCAGCCCCCCTTGGGGAAATCACAAAAGAGGGGATAACTCCCGAACCCCTTGGAATTTCTGGACCAAATAAAGTGCGCTGAACTCGGGGGAGCGAGCCCTTTCCAACGATACCCCATTCATTAAGATCCCAGCACTTTCGTGAAATCGACCAAAAATATCCCAAGGGGTACCCCTTTGAAAATTTTCCGGTTTTGGGATAATTCCGGAGTGGCCCTTTTTTGGATGGGAAATTGTTAGGGACCTCCCAGGGAGGCTGTGAATTCAATCCCACCCCGGGCTGACCAGCATTTCCCGAGATAATGGGCATTCTGCAGCCCCCCTTGGGGAAATCACAAAAGAGGGGATAACTCCCGAACCCCTTGGAATTTCTGGACCAAATAAAGTGCGCTGAACTCGGGGGAGCGAGCCCTTTCCAACGATACCCCACTCATTAAGATCCCAGCACTTTCGTGAAATCGACCAAAAATATCCCAAGGGGTACCCCTTTGAAAATTTTCCGGTTTTGGGAAAATTCCGGAGTGGCCCTTTTTTGGATGGGAAATTGTTAGGGACCTCCCAGGGAGGCTGTGAATTCAATCCCACCCCGGGATGACCAGCATTTCCCGAGATAATGGGCATTCTGCAGCCCCCCTTGGGGAAATCACAAAAGAGGGGATAACTCCCGAACCCCTTGGAATTTCTGGACCAAATAAAGTGCGCTGAACTCGGGGCAGCGAGCCCTTTCCAACGATACCCCACTCATTAAGATCCCAGCACTTTCGTGAAATCGACCAAAAATACCCCAAGGGGTACCCCTTTGAAAATTTTCCGGTTTTGGGAAAATTCCGGAGGGGCCCTTTTTTGGATGGGAAATTGTTAGGGACCTCCCAGGGAGGCTGTGAATTCAATCCCACCCCGGGATGACCAGCATTTCCCGAGATAATGGGCATTCTGCAGCCCCCCTTGGGGAAATCACAAAAGAGGGGATAACTCCCGAACCCCTTGGAATTTCTGGACCAAATAAAGTGCGCTGAACTCGGGGGAGCGAGCCCTTTCCAACGATACCCCATTCATTAAGATCCCAGCACTTTCGTGAAATCGACCAAAAATATCCCAAGGGGTACCCCTTTGAAAATTTTCCGGTTTTGGGAAAATTCCGGAGTGGCCCTTTTTTGGATGGGAAATTGTTAGGGACCTCCCAGGGAGGCTGTGAATTCAATCCCACCCCGGGCTGACCAGACGACGTCCTGCCTGCACGGCAATACTTTTCCCGCAACACAAGACTAGCCCACTCGGCCTACCCCCATACCCTACAGCCCCCCCCCCGTTCACGCACAATACGGTTTAGAAATTCGTTTATGAATAGAACAACTCGACTGTGGAATAATCTCCCTCAGTCAGTATTTCCGAACTCGTACAGCACCTTAGAGTTCAAACGTGAGACCCCCTCTAACCTTTCCTATTCTCCTCTATTCTTCAAACCAAGCTTCCTACTAGACATTGAACCATGAACTGAACGACATGACGGACTGGTAGTATAAAGGGTTACACCTAAGCTTGGTTTTTTCATATATAAAAAAAAACAAAAAAAAGATTGGAGCGAAAAAACGTAGCCTAAAATACTCCCAATACTACTAAATCTTCCGAGAACGCCCCGTCGCTACATGATTAGCCATTTTCAAGATAGACAGACAAATATGACAGACAAAAGCTTAAAAAATGACAATTATTTTGAAATCACCGATTTCTTATTCTACATATACAGAAAATAAACTCAAGTCCAATTTATGTGATGTTGTGAAAGCGCTGCCCAAAGGGCGCCGAGAGGTAATCTCGCTCTACCTTGTTGAAGGGCTAGGGCCGGCACTGCCCCCACCTCGCCCATTATTTTGTAATAAATTCTATAAGCACACAAAAAATCGATATGTAATTTTATCTTCTTCAATTCTGTAATTGATACACAGATGACACCGACACGATTTACCCCTTTTTGATTATATCTAAATTTTTTTCTTCTTCTAATTCAACCATGTTAAACTGTGCAAAGTATTTTAGTTTCAGATTAAATTGCAGTTTTTTCCTATTCCCGATATCTCTTCTAGAAGGGGTGATTTTGAAAAAAAAAAAAAAAAAAACTAAATAAAATAAGAGTAGTAAGATAAGGGGTTGAAACCGGTGGGGGTTGGTTACTCTTACAGCTTAACGATAAATTCCTGTGAAAATAAATATCAATTTGCTATTGTTGAATAGTTTTGTTAATCCTTTTTTTTCTCTGTATTTTAATTTAATCCATTAATCTAATATTACATTTTATACAAATTGTGTGTGTGTGAACAAGTGTGTGGACAATTTCACTGTGTGTGTACGTAGATATCCTTGTTGGGAGGAATAGGAATGCGTCAGAAGCGCGACGATTATGCGAGGGTATAGAACAGCAAAAAGGATATCGTGTATAGAAGATATCATATTTCAAACATTGACAACAAAAAAAAAAAAACGAATCAATCGCTTTTCCTTGTCTCTATAGAGTTAAGTTTCTTTTGTTTCTATTTTTTTTTTAGGTTCTTCTAAAGTAGTAAAGGGGTGAATTCGATATAGCGATTTACTTTATAGATTTCTTGTATTTTTCTAGCTAGGTTTAAAGTTTTAGAGGGGGAGAGAGAAAGGAAAAATAGAATAAAATACTTTGTTAATTCAAAACAGGAAAAAAAATTAAAAACCCTCTCCAATGGCAGTGTCTCCTGTTTGGGCGTCACATTCCCCTGCTATTGGACTGATGAAAGATCCTCAGCACTCCCTTGTAAATAAAAGTAATGTCCTTTGTCATTTGACTTTGTTATTCTTCACTCTCTTTTAGGCCCTCATTGCACACACGGTGCTTTCTAACACATACTCTATATTTCAACGCCGTCCAGACTCTTTCTCTTCTTCTCGGAGTTAGGAATCACGAATCTCCTTTTAGACACTCCCAGTAAGATACAACTTTAGCCAGTAAAGCGCCTCTTAAAGTGAAAATATTCTTTTTCCCTGAGTTAGTGATCCCAAATCTCCTTCCTGAATCTCCCAGTCGAAGCGATCACTGCCAGTAAAACTCCTTTTGAAGTTAATATCTTTTTCTTCTTGGAGTTAGGAATCACAAATCTCCTTTCAAACACTCCCAGTCGATAAAACTTTAGCCAGTAAAGCTCCTCTTAAAGTTAAAAACTTCTTCTCCCCTGAGTTAGGGATCACAAATCTCCTACAACAAAACCTGTTTCTCATATAACCCTTAACCAATTCTATGCCAAGGTTACTACTAGACATAGCACCATTACAAACGACCAACGGCACGACGGACATAAAAAAAATATCCAAAAATATCTGTGGCCACCACTTGGCCTATTGAAGTGCAAGTCCTATACCTAAAGTTTAAAACCGAGATCGCTTGAACTCGTTTAATAATTTACTTATTTACTAAAACAGTACAGAAAACGAGAATACTACAGAGAACTAGAACAGTGAAAAGAATTATAGCAGTCAATGAGAGCAAGAAGAGTATATCAAATTCAATAGTAAAGAAAAAATAGTAAAGATCACTCTAACTGTAGAAAGTTTTATTTCTCAGTTTACTTGTACATACATTTCAATTTATTCTTGTTTATTACAACTTTTTTTTTTACCTAGTTACTAGTGTTACTAAGTTGACTTATTTCGTACACTTTGTTTATCCCTTAGTTGCACATTGACTGTTTTTGAGCTGTTAAGTTGATTGAGGTTGCAACTTATTGTACTTATTGGTTGTTAAAAGAACACGTATTGGCGCCAGGGCGGGTTTTTCTCTTACAGTTTTCAAAAATTTGTGGCGTCGAGGGGGCATGAAGAGGATCTTATACCTGCATACAGATAAGTGGTGAACCATGGCTGCATAGGCCCGGCCACATACCCCACAAACCAAATCGGCGAGCTAGTATTACCGTGTGGCTGGCATAACCCCCCCCCCCCCTCTAACGTTTGTTGTTTGTTTAGGTTGATAAGGGAGGGGGTATTTTCTCGAATTTTATCGATAACGAGATTCGGGTTCTTCAGGACTCCCGACTCATGGGCGGGGGTGCGGGGGGGGGGGGGCATGAGCAAGTATAATAGCGCCCAACTTGCTACATCCGCCATTGTGCATAACACCCTATTATAATATATTTTTTTTTTAAGTAATTCTCAACAAAATTACTTTTGTCCACAGCTGTGGTAGCACATTGTGCATGTTTCGATCCTTTTTATCCAAATTATGATATAACAATCATCTTCGGCTTCAAGGTAAATGTAATTAAGATTTCTCTTAAAGAGCAACAACAAAAGGGAACATTAGAAATCATATCTATGATATATGCAAGTATACACAACATTTTTGGTGCATTTCCTTCGTTTCCCGTTGCTCATTTATGTGCAATAAATCGTATACTCCACAAATGCACATAATTATTAGATCTTCCTCCTGTCGTTAAACACTTTGAGATTTATTATCAACATTTATTGCCATATTCTGCCTTTATCAATGCCACCGCAAAGATTCATTTTAAACAAAAAAAAAAAAAATAGTATATATAAAATATTTTTATAATAAATAAAAAGGACATGACACGTTTTTGAAGTACATACATACATATACATATACAAAGCCCTCCTTCCCTATCACGAAGCTATCCGGTAAAGTCTCCATTAATTTAATCCGTAGTTGTTAAATTATTTTTCATTTTTATATAAAACTACAACAACAACAAAAACAATAATTTAAAAAATAATTAAGGAAAAACATATACATATAAAATTAACATACTCGAAAAGAGTCCTTGTTATCATCTCTCGCTGCTTAAGTGTAATTTCAAGATTTAAATGCAGAAATTAACACAAGATAATGGCTTAGAGCGAAAATTTTAACTAAAAAGAGAGTTAATCTCCAGCCCTATGCCACCCCCGCGCGCGCAAAGTCCCCACCCCCCCCCCCCCCAATCCCCCTGTAACCCACACACCCTCTATCTATCAACAAAGCAGCAACTCGTATTTATTCTACATATTACATGGAAATTCTTATGCCTGAGGTATTTTTAGTATAAGAGAGAGGAATACCTACTTTTGTGCATAAATATATACACTCATGTTTTTTCTCTCTCTATCCTAAGTACCATCAAAGTATAAAAGGAATAAGGCCTCAAGGAAATACTCTTCGTCGACTATATATATATATATATATGTACAATGAAAAAAAGGGAGCATACGCCGTCGCGGCTTCTCATTTCTTGTTTTTTTTTTATTAAAAAAAAAAACACACACACACAGTAAAATATAAATAAAACTTTCTAACAACAAAAAATTACTAAATATTAAATTTAAGCAAAACACACAAAAAAAAAAATGATTCGACTAGTAAAAGACAAGACACAACAAACCCGATTGACACAATCTTCAAAAGGACTCATCCCCGACTCTCCTCTATACTATATTCCTGACTTGCTTTAGCCTTTTTTTTTACCTCACAGTTGTTGTATTATCCCCCCCCTTTTTTGTGTATGATAATTTAAGTGAGGGGTGTTTTATTTTGTGAACTTAAGGAAGACGGTAACTTTTTTCAAGTATAGTCGAGAGAGTGGAGGTAAAAAAAAATGTCAACATTTCATGTGAAGTAGGTTATACATACCCGAAAAAATCTCGTTTACCATTTTGTACTCTCTCTATATATACATATATATCTTTGTGTGTTTCATTTCATTTCGTTGAGCTCCTTTAAAAAGGATTTTATGAATTTATTTTACTTGTGTTTTGTCAAAATTGTTAAAGTGTTATCATCTGATTAAACTGATGTGTCTTCTTATCGTTTATTTTCACACTTGAAAGGAATATGTGTTTACATCATCATTATCAATCATAAAATAAAAAAAAAAGTTTAAGCATTATGTAAACTTCTTCTTTGATCCGTTAGCTGGCGGTGCGAGAACGGGACGTAAACGCAACGGATACGCTGCTGTCGGTGCCGCTGGGTCTCGAACTCTATTCATGATTCGTCAGAGAAGCTTACACGTGGCAAGCGGTCATCATTCTTCGGCAAAACATGTCTAAACGACCGTAATCGACGTTTTTGCATACTTTATTATTACCTTGTATTACCCTTTTATTACCGTTTTATTGCCGTTTTATTACCCATTTATTACCGTTTTATTATCCTTTATTACCTTTTCATTACTAGTAATAAAAGATGCCCGTAAACGACTCAGATGACAAGTGACAGTAGTTCTAGTTAAATCCTTTTTCTATTTTGCTCAGGTGGAGTCATAAACCATAGAGACCTACGTCTGCAAATATCTCAGACAAAATGGCACAATTGTCTCTAAATAAGAGGTCGACCATTAATTACGTGAGGCGGTTAGGGAGAGGAGGGGCCGCCAGTAGGGAGCTGCCTTTCAGACCACGTTGCCCGACGAAGGCTGCAGATTACTTAGTTTGACTGAGGGATGATACTTATCCGCCCTGTCAGGCCGTTTCATGCAGGTGAAGTCATGATTCCCTACAGACCCACAGGCGAAGACGACAGCTTAGGTAGCCGGTTGTTAATTCACATGCAAAAATGTGCATGGCCTTATCGAAAACTTCAACGCAGCTCTATACTCACGATGTGAACACCCGTTAGCAAGCACGAGCGCGAGTGTCGATGGTTTTTGCGCCTTGCTTTTCGTTGCGAGTGGATACAGCCTGAATTCTTACAGTTTGAGAGTGAATAGAAGTTTAGATCTTTAGGCACGAACTGACGATAAGTGCCCAAACACATAAAGTTTATCAGTTTTCTTAAACTGCAGGCCCCATATAGTTAGCGGCAGTGGTGATTGTATGTTGATACTTAGCCTCAAGGCGAAAACTTTCAGGCCACACCTAGCCGGCGGCCTGGAGGCCTTAATATATGACTAAACCATACACGAAAATTTTGCTTATGCGAATTCCACAAAGTGGCATAGTAGCCCCTCGATTGTTTAGCCGCCACCGGCCAGCCAAACGCGCGACTCGGTGAATTCATGCAGCGTACAAGGCAAGTAACACTGACTCGCGAAAAGCACCTTAAGGCCCCCATACACGGTCAAATTGGTTGTACATCGAAGGGCGGATGTACAACCAAAACTATCGATTGTGGGCCGGTCGGCCGACCAAAACTCATCGCGCTTATGGGTTTGATGAAAATCTGGATGTACATCCAATTTGACCGTGTATGGGGGCCTTTAGAATATAGAACTGCACGAAGACACACGGGGAATTTTAGCGGAATGAAATTTTTGTTGAGTGAGTGCTCACGTTTTGGTAGTTCTGTGTCCACTACAAGCGGAATAAGCGATTGGAATAGAGCAGAGGCGAGGAGTCTAAATTATCAGTTATCTCAAATAATATAATGCCCCTCCCCCTGAATTCAAAGTCTTGACACACCAGAATATCTGAATATAATATTTAAAAATGATACCGTTATATTCAGATACTATCAGGTTGAAACGGACACCACAAAACATGTTCTCTGCCTCGAGATTACTAGATGTGAACTCAGAATCTTAACAGACCTTATCACCGGACTTTCTCCTGTCAGATATCACCTGAATATCATGGTTGAAATTAATATCGTTATATTGAGATTCTGTCAGGTAGAAACAGACACCACAGAACATGTCTTCTGCCTCCAGATTACTAAATATGAATTCAGAATCTTGACAGAACTTATCACAAGACATTCTCCTGCCAGACTTTATCTGAATATCTAGTTTAAAATTTATACCGTTATATTTAGATACTATCAGGTTGAAACAGACACCACAGAACATGTCATCTGCCTCCAGATTACTAAATATGAATTCAGAATCTTGACAGACCTTATCACAAGACATTCTCCTGCCACAATTTACCTGAATATCAAGTTTAAAATTTATACCGTTATATTTAGATAATATCAGGTTGAAACAGACACCGCAGAACATGTCATCTATCTCGAGAACTCAGAATCTTAACAGACCTTATCATAGGACCTTCTCCTGTCACATTTCACATGAATATCGTGGTTGAAATTAATATCGTTATATTCAGATTCTGTCAGGTAGTAGAAACAGACACCACAAAACACATGTCCTATGCCTCCAAATTACTAAATATGAACACAGAATCTTGACAGACCTTCCTATAGGACATGATCCTGCCAGACATTGCCTGAATATCAGGTTTAATATTTATACCGTTATATTCAGATACTATCAGGTAAAAACAGACACCGCATAGCATGGCCCCGTGCATGTATGGCTTGACCTTGCAAAAACATAGGTTTCGGCACACAGGCAAAGTCTAACGCTTATGAAGTATGGTGTTATAATACTGATCCAAGATCTATCTTAAGGCTTATCCGTCCACAGTCCAACTCTTTAAGATAAAAAATGTTTACATCGCTCCTCTTAAGGACACTTATTTTTCTTCTATTAAATTATGCGGATTTTGCTCTGGCACAAAGTTTCTTTTTATTTAGAGGTTAACAAAATATCCTTTTTAGCTTTTTTTTGTATAAAAAACAAAAAAAAAATATTTCATAAAACATCACATCAAGTGTACCCCTAAAGTCATTATGTTTCAAGAAGGATATATAGTGCTTACAAGCATATGTATATTACAAGAACGTCATTTTACTACCGTGATATAAGCTACGGATTTGTGTACGTACATAGAGCCGGGGGGGGGGGATAGGATGTATTTTAAGAAAAGGATAAATATGGTCGACAAGGACAGGGGGTAGGTAGGTAGCTAGAGAGCATGCATGCAGCAACCACTTTTTATTTTTATTTATTCATATATTACTAGGTAGGAAAGGTATTTTACACTACACACACCACAATACTTTGCCTCGTTCCTTTATACCCATTCCACCCCCCCCCCCCCCCCACCTGGTACTGGCATCTCTGCGCGTTTTAAACTTGTGCCTTTTGTATATCCTCTTCATCCTGCCGAAACCATAAATGAGAGAAGTTTGCATTTTTAGCAATAGAAAAAAAAAAACTTATATAAGTCGAACAAGATGAGGTTAAAATCCTTGTACGTAAAATGTATAGAAGAGAAAAATGCATACACACACACATACAACAAAAGCAATGCGCTATTCATATCGCACATACACGTATATATGAATCAACGACGCACCAAGCTTCTCATAACGAGAGGCTCATGAATCTTTTTTCAGTTTTTTATTCTTTTTTTTTTTTCAAAAAAAAAGGATATAGAAGCATAAAAATATGTTATTTGATCACATCATCACATATCCTCGTGCCATGATTAAGAAGCATACACGTGTATGCATGTATATACATATGTAGGTATGTATATATGCATGTTCTTTATTTTTTCTGCGTTTTCCACGTTTTTATTTAGCTCTCTCACACTCTCTACACATTTTTTTTTGTTGTGTGTTTCCCAGAGCATTGATTAATGCACACGTGTAGTACTAATTAGTTGAGAAAAGTGCACAGATATTTTTCTGCAAGTGCACTTGCATTCACCCCCATATACCATATTTTGCACAATAGATCCTTAACCACGCATACATTCCACTTTTCTGAGGCCTCCTGCAAGAATAGGATAAAAAAAAGAAAATATACACTACACGTATACACGATTTTATATAGAGACATACATATATGTATATGTATATAGATGCATTTTTAAGGCTATATAGTATAGTGCACATCAAATTCTTTAATGATATACACGTATGCTGAAGGATTCATTTTGTCGTTTTTATTTTTGCGATTATCCTTGTGCGTAAATTTTTTGTACATATATTTAAATAGAAAAGAAAAATCATATTTCTAGTGCTGCACTTTTTTTTAATGCATACTTATATACCTACCTTATATTTTTTTAATGAATTTTCACACTGTATGAGAAACTGAATTCCTTTTTTTTTTAAATACTTTCGTGTACATCAAATCATCATCATCATCATCATGTACGTTCCACCATTGGGTGTAACACATGCCATTCATCAAAAACGCAAGCACCATGTAGTAGAGAGTAGTGCTTTTGTCAATAAAGGTGTTGCTTTTTGTAGTTGTTGATTGGTGTGTAAAATCAGAGGCTTGGATTTAAAATAATTAAAACCCCCCCCCCCCCCGCTATTGGTGGAGATTGAATTCATTTCTCTTTATGCGAATGCGGGGTGAAAAGTTCAATTGAAAGGAAAATAAAAAATAAAATATCATCAATTTTGTTTCTTTTAAATATTCACCAGCCATGGAAACAGGGTTTTTAGAGATTAAGTTCGTTAATAAAGCATCTAACACATCGCTCAATGCGTTTATAGCATGACTAACCTTAACCTAATTCATATGTCACGGATATTCCTGATTCATTAGTGAAAACTCAACCTCTTAACGTATGCCTATCAAACTAATTTTAATAGTTTTATTTTATTACCCTTTTATTACTTTTTTATAACATTTTTATTACCTTTACATTGCCATTTTCCATCTATCCAACGATAGCATTTCTCCATGCTTGACAGCCCCTTATCGGATATCTTCAGTACCATATGTTGAGCATTGCGTCAGTCGTCACAGAGTATCCATCTGCTACTAGATCTACGTACTGGTCTACATATTTCCCGAAATTCCTGCTAAGCTGTTTTGGGATACGATTCCGCATCCATCCAGATTCCGGCCCGGTCTTAGTGTGTGATTTTTACTATTACCCTTTTATTACCCTTTTATTACCATTACTAATAATAATAACGTTTTCAGTCTTTTTTTTTGTTAAATTTTTTTCAAGTACGACAGTAGTTTTTATTTAGGCGAAATTCGACTTTATTCATCACTCCTAGAGGGTCAACTTGCACTCAATGCTCCGACATTCAATCCTGCCACGTCCTAAGACTTATGAAAGACATCTCTGATGTCTTTCTCGATGGTCATGAGAAAGTCATGGGCCGTCTTAATTCTTTCTCTCGGAATATCCCACATTTCTAGATGTTAACCGATGATGTCCAGTCGATCAACGTCCGGCTTGATACATTGACCGACACCCTTGCTTCTGTTGCGACAAACTCGGGATCCCTTATGAATAAATTCCAAGAATTATCTTCCCGGGCTGCAACGGTCTTTGACGCGATCGACGACATACATTCGGCGATCCTCAATCCTGTCGCCCCTGCCTCCTGCACTGCTAACTCCTTAGCTCATCTTCATCCGATATTAGATGACATAAAAAGGAGTACGAAGCGTGTTCGGGCGGATATTGAATCGCTGTCTATAGCAGTGGTACAAAATCACAATGCCCTGAGTTCTCTATCCCTAAAATTTGAAAGCGTCAGCGATAGAATAAACTCCCCCTCAACGGCGGCAGTTTCTGTTGGCGCCCTGCAGGTAGGAGAGCAGCTTCTTTCTGCACCCTGATCCACGGCTGTTTCTCCAATGGAGGATGATGCAGCTATTTCAAACCTCACAGACTTGAACGACCCGACCACAATACCTGAGCAGAACCCTTCGGTGGAGGCTGCCTCCAGTCTGGCTCCTAACAACCCGAAAACCCGTAGAAAGCATGTTAAACTCAGACGCAGTCGTAAAGTCAACGTTGCGGATGCTGTCCCTGCAAACCCCTCTACCAGTTCGTCGGTCCCCGCCTCCTCACTCGCAATGGGCTCAGACTATACCCCAGAAGCGGATGCGGCATCAACTTCTTCTGCTAATATTGAACCGTCGGTCACAGGGGATACTGAGTCTTCGGTAAACGGCGCCAATAACGATAACGGTACCCAGACCGCGAAATATTTTCATTTCGCGTTTCTCCCCTGAAACTACGTGCGAGGCAATTAAAGAATACCTTAGCTATTAATCCTGCTACAGTTTCCTGCAGGAAGATCAGCAGTGTTTTCAAACCGGTTGCGTCTTTCGTCCTGACTGCACCGCTGAAAAGCTTTTAGGCTCGACATTCTGGCCTCCTTGTGCCTTTTCAAAGTGTTTCGTTCCCCGCACGCGTGTACAGCGTATTTCTGACACTTTACAGGAAACTTAAGACGCTTTCCCTCTAATACCAAAACGTGAGGGGAATTAGATCCAAAACCCAAGATATGTTTGTGTCGATTTCAGCCAGCGATTTCGATATAATCGCTTTTACAATAATAGGAGTGTTTTCTATTATTTTGCTTAGAAACGCTGGCAAGAAAAAGGGAAGCGATTTTTTGCAAAGTGTGAAGATAATGAAGAAGGAAAGATATCAAGCTCATAAAAATGGTTTGTTCCGTGCCTATTTCAAGAAGATGCGTAAGGTAGCAGACTCCGGTTCGTGGACTCCCCACCTCGCGCAACGTCCACCATACCCTTTTCGAAATGTACCTACCAAATTGGAGGCTCAGCAAGGACCTTTAAAGGAAAACGTCAGAAGCATAACACCTGATACAAATATTGGGATTATGCTCTTACGCCCTGAGGAAAAATGGGGGCGGTTGAACGTAGTTTGTCGAGGCCAAACACCATACAAAGAAGGCAGAGACGTAGTTTTTTTTTATTCGATCTCCTTGGTACTAACCACGTCCAATGTAATAAAATGTAATAAAAAGGTAATAAAACGGTAATAAAACGGTAATTAAAAGGTAATAAAAAGGTAATAAAATTGTAATAAAAGGGTAATAACACAAAACCTTAGAAAATCTAAAGGTACATTAAGAAGTTAGATTCTTCTTCATCGATGGCCCTACAGCCCTGATTTTAGCTTTGGCCTCCAGCAATTCCTTCATCCAGATGTCCCTGGCGTTGCAGCTTTCCTTCAGTTTCTTATGTTGCCTTAACATTGCTTTCCCATCTTGAGTGTGGTTTACTGGCAACTAATCTTTTCCCATCTGGTAGTACATAGATACAGAGCTCTCTTTCGGCATCTTTCAGTTATGCATTCAGACATGACCGTGTAATGACCAAAGTAATGAATTTTGGGACGGGCGTCCTAACTGCTGGGTTACTGAGGACGGCCTGCATCACCTCTACAAAATTAAAAAAATAAATACCGAAAAAACCCTACAAAATTTTCTCAGGAATAAAAAATAAAATTAACAAAAAAAAAAAACTAAAAAGAAAATTCTGTTTTACCTATTTTGGCAGTAAAATGGTCAGCAATTAGCATAATGAAAAGCCATTGAATGTGCAATTACAGAACTCTTCTGTATGCTCCACGACGACGCCGACGATGCTGAATTAAAAAGAAAAATTCCTACACTCTATATAACTCTAAAGGTAACGAGGAAACGAAATAACAAACAAAAAAAAAAAGAAATAGTGAAGAAAATGTGATAAAACGCTCTAATTAGAGTTGCTCCTAATTAAACTATACGGAGAAAAGGTACAAGAGCGGTGCAAAAAATAAAAAAATAAAAATAAAGCAAAAATAAATAAAAAGATTTTCTAAACTTTTAAAAAAAAACTTTTATCTGATTTTTTTTTTATGTTTTAAAATTAAAAGCAGTTCACTTTCTGGCGGATAAAAGTTGTTGTTGTTAGAGAAGTCTTATTACTTATTTTTTAAGGGGATGTATACATAAATAGGGGATGAAAGTATTCATAGTATTTCTATTTAAAATATAACAAAAAATCCCTTTCCCTTCTTATACTATATATATATATATATATATATATATATATATTTTTTTTACCCACAAAGACAGGAAAAAGCCAACCTCAACAATTATTTATAGCCTTACTGTGCGCGCTGTGTGCATCATCCTCAACCCCTTCAATTTTCTTTTAAGTAGGGTGGAAAATTTCGAGAAACTGTCGAGTGCCTGTTTGCAACTCTTTGAATGATATCCGGAGGGGTTAACATTTATTCAATTGTCAATTTCACCCTCTTCCTTGGTATATTAGTTAGAAGGCTCATAGAATAGAAGTGGTATAATGAATTTCTGCTTTAATTTTTTTTTATTCCATGCCCTTTGGGATTTTTTTTTACTGATTAAAAAAAAAGATTATCTTTTTCAATTTTGTCTCTAGTATCCCGGGATTTTTTATTTTTTTTTATTTTATTTTATACACAAAAATAAATTATTAAATAAATAAATTAATAATGGTAATAAAAGGGTAATAAAAGGGTAATAAAATATAATAAAATATAATAATATTAGAAATAAAAAAATCCCCCCTGCCCCTACTCTTTTGCAGTAATCAACCCCCTTTTTTTATTTCTCTTCAATATTTAAAATCTTGTAAGGATTATTTCCTGTGACACGTGTTCGGCTCAACGACCATTAAGCCATGACGACTGCTGGTGCAGGCACAATTTTATACATTCATACATATCTATATATACATATAAATATATATATTTTTTTGTATGTAATTAGGAATTGTATCTAGCGGTTAACCAAAGCATATATAATTTTTTTTTATATTCATGGCATTTTTTTTTTGTTGGTTATATTGTTAAAATATAATTGCGTTCACCCACGTGTACATCTCTTAAGTCGGCACGCGATCTGGTTGAACTAATGAAGCGTAGGTGTGTAATACACAAGTGGATGGGCACGCACATACATATATATAAGATGTTATAACGTATTATTAATAATTGCAATAAATATAGAGATGTTTTTGATATTCATGTAACAACGAAACTACTTCCATCTGTAACTGGTTTCAATACCGACTAACCCATTAAGGCACTCTCAACGTGGAAGTTTTCTTCCAAAATAGTAGCAGGGTGCTTTAACGTACTCCAGAGCCTGACCAGAAGAAAGGAGGTCTCGCTTTGCTGGGTGCCCGGACACTGCGGTATCGAGGGGAATGAGGCTGCAGACAGCCTCGCGAGGGAGGGGTCTGAGACGTTGCTCCAGGGCCCAGAACCCTTCTGTGGAATCTCTTGGTTCACGTCCAAGTCATTGATAGAGGAGTGGATTAAGGGACTAAACCTAGCCTATTGGGAGTCAGTCCCAGGTCTTAGACAAGCTAAAGCTCTTATAAGACCCTTTGCCCTAAGGGGCACTATTACCTTAAACAGAGCGGACCTTAGGCTGCTGGTGGGTTATCTAACTGGCCATGTAGGACTGCGGTAGCACCTACACAACCTAGGTCTGTCTCAAGAGACAGAATGCTGACTCTGCTTGGAAGGCGACGAGAGACTTCCACACATATTTTTTGTGAATGTCCTGCTCTGATCTGGATTAGAAGAAGAACGTTTATCAGAGAGTTTTTGAGCCCTGCTCAAGTCCGATCTTCATCAATTAAAGACCTTCTTGCCTTCATCCGTAAGGCTGATAGTTGTTCCGCTAGTGGGGTACGTACGCAATAGGGGCCTAACTTGGCCGCAGTGTTCACCATGTAGGTTGCCCCTCATTCCTTAAAAAAAAACCTATCAGTAATAATCCCGTATTTTGTATCCTTAAGTTTTTAGTTCAAGGCATCCGACTGCCAATCCAGAGATTTTGTTGGGCTTGCTTGCTCACAATAGTATGGGCTTCATACTTACTTATCTTAACTATTTACAGCAATACCCTATCTATCTTCTTGTCATTGCCTGTAACCACAATAAGCCTCGATAGCCTAGGGAGTGAAGAGTCTGGCTACCATACCAGACGTCCTGGGTTCAAATCCCTGCCAGCTCCACGGCCCTTCGCTTTTTCCACTACATAACTTTCCTTCTTTCTTCTTCTATCTTTACATTCCTGATTCCCCCTGTCATTGCCTTCATTAGACCTTCTCCGCTCCACCAAAGCGCATATCATCGGTTGGTTGATGAGATTCAACTCGTTTCAAGAGGCATAACACTCCAGCTAGTTATTTCTTGATGCCCCGATGTCAAAGTCGCGATAGTAATGGTTGGGAGTGGGTGGACTAAAAATATCGCGGGTAGATTGTGGCAGTTCCTTCCTCCCCGACTAGAGCTGCTATTCGACATTACACTCTATACGAAGAAAATAGATTATCAACAGTATAAAGGTCATTTCCTGAAACTTCAGTCTTTCACATAAAAAAAAAAAACGAGATCGATCGACAATATCAGATTGTACATAAGACTGTATAAAAGAAAGATTATATGCAGTCCAGTAATTTTAGTTAATTTACTGTGGTAATCAAAATCTATATGGCCCCAAATTTAATTTAACATTATCTATTTTACTTGAAGTTATTCCTTTATTTAAAGCAAATTTATAATTTTTTACTGCGAAATTTGATTCTCTCTAGCAAAGATCATATGCCGCCCAGTAGCTTTATATTATACTGGTAATAAAAATGGTAATAAAAATTTATATGACCCCAACCTCTATCTGATATTGAATATGATCTACTTTTACTACTAGGAAATTTGCTTGATGTAATTCTTTTGTTTTAAAGCAATCTTTTAACATTTTTAACCCCCTAGTATGGACTAGTAGCAGAGATCAGTGATCTCCCGCCACTATACTACACTAAACACGATCTACCATAATAAATAGTGATAACGATTGATTGAAGTAATTCTTACTGGTATAAGTGGGAAAAATCGTAGATAGTTTCACATTTATTATCAATTGAATCGATTGCAATTTCAATACACTCCCTAGTTCTGTATGAAAGGTTGTATATATTCTGAAATATCTAGGATTATTATTATTTATATAGGTAGCCACTATCCACCCTTAAGGTAAATGGAAATGTGTTTGAAACCCGACGACTCTTCTCTGTAATTGCTAGTCCATTTCGAAATTTTAAATTTAGTATGCAAAGGAGGAATTCAGATACATCTATACATCCCATCGACCTTATTGATCTAAACCCATCATCAAGACATTATTGATCATCTAGAACCATCATCGGTTTATAACTCTGCTAACTTCTACCAAAATTTAATTGCGACCTCATCGTATATAATCCAAATTATAAATTTATTATGATAGAGCACCCAGTTAACGATACCATTTAGTATAATTCATAAAAGTCCTCTCTCTTTCTCATTAAAATCACTCCAAGATCACCTAGCATCGGTGATCGGATCAAGCCGTATACTAATAAAAGTTCTCTTATGCTAATTCATCTATTTGTTCCGCATATACAAAAATAGATTTCGTTGAACGCACAATCTATGAATTGATGGATTCCTGGTGAGCAGCAAAAGTTATTGCTTCACATTTAATTTATTACCCACTTCCAATAAGCAATCAACATGTGATCGTTTGTTTTACTATTATGGGGATAGCTTGGCTAGTTAAATTTAATTATTCATAGAACTAAATTAATTCGAGAGTTTTTAGATAGTTTTTTTTTTTTTGTTAATTTCTAGTAGTAAGTATAAAGACTATGCAATATCATCTATTGACTAGACTATGAAATCGGTTTATGTGCCTAAAGAATAAGTCGCAATATCCCTACTGATTGAAGCATACAGGAGATGATCCGCGATGTTCAGTACAGGATCATGTCTTGCATTATCTAAGGTTTAAGAATAGTGCTGTGTATCGTAATCAATAAAACTGTAAAGTTGGTTGAACAGATTCATAGTAGGTCTCTTATGAAAATTAGAAATATAATAGGTGACAGAATTGACCCCTGAGGGACCCCAATGGCTTTGGTTGTTCGGATTTGATGCCAGACACTATTATATAGATTGAACGGTCGAAAAGCAAACTCTCAAACCATTTCTGTAGAACTTAGTCAACAGCAATAGTTAGGAGTTTAGCTAAGGGAGCTCTGTGGAATGTTCTTTGAGATATCCAAACTAACCAGGCATGACTCATCAAATCGATGAAAACTTTAATTGAAGTGTTCTGCCAGACATACTAAAAGGTTCTCAGTGGGTATAAGCTTTTTGTTCATTATCGTTCCCATAGTAGAGTAGTTAGTTGTTTTTTTTTTTTTTTTTTTTTTTTTTTTTTTTTTTTTTTTTCGAAAAGGGCTGAGCATCTACAAGTCTCCAGAGAGTCTGGATAAATTCCGGACAAGTAAAGAAAATCAAAGAGCTTTCGCAGAATTTTAGCAAAAGAGATAAGGCATAAGGGGGGGGGGAGGGGTAAAACAGTCGAGTCCAGAATTTTTTTTTTAGCATCAATCTCTTTAAGAGGCACCTGCATACCTCGCGAATCTTGCTAGATAGCCCTACCCCATTAAGTTTGTTGAACTCTTGCCGGCCCACGGGGCTGGTGTATAGAAGTGTCAGAAAAAGAAGAATTTCCAGCGTACACAGAAAGATGCTTCCAAGTCGCTGGATTTTCTGTGTCTGTTCTGTTATTACCCCCCTCCACCCACCCGCTGCCTGTGTAGATAAAAGAAGGGGTTGTGAATGTAATAATAAAATTCTTCTTAATAGAAGCTTACAATGTCGTCGAAACACGTCAGAAAAACATTTTATTTTTGCTGTTCCTGTTTTGTGTAATCCATTCTGTGTTATTGTTTCTTTCTTCTAAGACAATTCATTTCATTTGCAGTTTATAAATATTTTTTTATTTTTTTTATTTTGCAAGTCACTTGCATTTCCCTTCAAAACGAAAAAGAAAAACAATAAAAAAATTAGCAGGAATCTCACAGCAGGATCCACAGAGAGAGATAGAGCATATACACCAAAATGCAAAAATCAACTATATATAAATAAAATATTAATAACCAAGGAGGTGACAAAAGGGTGATTAATTTTTAGTCTAGCCCCTTTTTAGTCCTTAGAGTTTCTTATCCTCCCGGCCGCAACTCAAAATTTCTTACTTCCCAATTGAAAAAAATATATACATAGGTATATGTATGTATATATAAAAAAGGATTGCCTGTGGTGTGTTTGTTGTTTCGTTCTGCTGCTTTTGTGTGGTTTATTTTGTGTAGATCCTTTAAAATATTGTGTGAGTGGCTTTAGACACCAATCCACACACAAAATACAATAAAAACAAAATACAAGTCGCTTTTACGAGTCCTCTGGACTTGACAATCAGTTTTTAAAGGGGGTCCTTTTAGAATATAAATTTTTGATATAGCATGTAGCATCCTTGTTTGTGTCCTGTATTGTTTTTGTATATCGCACAAAAATCACCTGTCAAGAATTTTATGTCATCCTCAGGATTCAATGCACCTGATTCTTTAAATTTGCTCATAATTAACCTTTATCTCTCTCTCTCTCTCTGTATTTCAATCCCATCCCTTTTACACTTGTTCGATGATACATATATTATACGAAGGATATATTCACTTTTTATTTTAGTGTTGGCTAGGATAGGCGATTATAAAATTAGTTTGTTACATTCGCACATACGCACACCTACACACTTATAACCTACATGTATCTATATAAATATAAAACTACAAAGCGTTCAGCTCTATTTAGCCGCTAATACTCCTGGCATTTCTTCGCCTTTCTCTATTTCTTTCGGATACTTGCAGCCTTAACTCTCTGTCTATGGCCTTCATCCTTGCTTCCACTTTTCTCCTCCTCGTCATGTGACCTAGGATGTTTTCCGGCATTAATAGCGCCTCTGTCATTTCTTCCAATTCCGCCCTTTCATCGGCGAATCTCGAACTGTTAAAGAATACATGCTCTGCGTCTTATTGCTTCCTTGGGCATACCGGGCGCAACGGTAAGTCATCGTGCCCGAAACGATGAAGGTATTTCCACCATGTCCATTCGGGAACTGACTACTTCGTAACCCATCTCTCCACGTTGTGTCATGAACATAATTTTATTTGTGTAGTAACAACTTTTCACAAAGCAGCTTTAAAGGCCCCCATTTACATACAGGCCGCCTGTCAGACCAGGGCGGCAGGTATGGCCGGATCAAGGCCACTCAGTCTGACTGAGGGATGACAATTTGAATCTGACTGATAGAACGTGGACTGCAGGTGACCTTATGATTCCCTACACACAAGGGAAGGCGACAGTTTCACGTAGCAGGTTGTTAACTCAAGGGAAAAAATTTTCATGGACCCAACGAAAATTTCAGACTGAATAGAAATTCAGATCTTCAGGCCCGGACTGACGATAAATACCCCCAGACATAAAGATTTTTGTTAGTTTTCCTGGATTCGAATTGGTGGCCGGTGAGTACTTGGCCTCAAGGCGATAACACCTCAAGTCACGGCCTGCCGACGGCGCCGGTATGAGAATTACTGAATGGGGCCTTTATATTAACGTTCGAGTGAACTGTGTTCTGGGCGGCTGCGGCAACGTATATTCCTTAAGTATGTAGTGTGTACGTCTGTGAACACTGATAAATATACATATGTATAAGAGTAGCAAGTGCGCATTCTCGCAGCCCCACAATATAGTATATGTCCTGTTTCCACACAACGTACACACCGAGGATCTACCCACCCTTCAGGTGGACCTAGAAAAGGTGTCTGTTGTAACCCCAGAAGAGATTATGGAGGCTGCAAAAATGGTAGGCATCAATAAGGCCCCGGCATGGATCGTATACCAAACAAAGCAGCTAAGTTACCTGCTACGATAGCGCCAAACAGGTTCGCTGAAGTCTTCACAGCGTGCTTCCAAGTGCGATGAAAACAGCAGAATCTCGTGATCCTACCGAAGCCGAACAAGACTTTAGGAGACCCATAGTCCTACAGACCGATATGTCTCTTTAATTGCATAGTCAAACTTTTCGAGTGGGTGTTCTGAAACAGAACGCCCAAGAGGGAAGGAGGCAGTCAACATGACCGGGTTGATGCTTTTAACTCGGCAAAGTGGAACAAAATAGTTGAGATGTTGATCAAGCTAGGTAGGTGCATCAAAGTGCCTATTGCGAGTAATAGTCGGCTACTTTCAAGGTAGGACACTTCAGTGTGAATCTGAAGATGGCCCAAGGACGTTTGGGAAAACATACGGCGTTCCGCAGGGTTTCGTTCTGGGGCCTCTCCTATGGATCACAATGTATAACGATGTGTTGGGGCTTCGCCCCCCCCCCAACCAATACGTATTTACATTCTCACCTCGCCTTATTTCCAGTTAGAAATTTTACTGCCTCAAAAGAAGTAAGAGAGAAGAAACTCACCACAACGTTTTTAGTATCTCACCTCGCCTTATTTTAAGCTGGGGATTTTACTGTCCCAAAAGAATTAATAGAGAAGAAATCCACCACTACGTATTTACAATTTCACCTCGCCTCATTTATCATGCAAGCTCATATACAAAAAGGAAATTATTTTTTTTTTTTGAATAAGGACATTTAAAAAAAATTGAGGCATCAGTACAATTTACCATCGTGAACTGACAACAAATATGTACTGTCTCATGTAAACCCGGCTCAACCTCATGTTACTCCGGCTCAAATCTATTCTATTTACCCTCGGACCTACCCCTTTATAAATCACATTTCTTTATAAAAATCACTTACACCTGAAACAAGTTGACTTTTCTTACATTACACAAAAAAAAAACAAAAAAAACAACAACAAGTAATGAAGTGGATGATGGTGCGCATACAAACACCTGAAGGGTGGTTTTCACCAGCTGCTCTGTACCTCTTTAATGTGGTATTTGCTAGTCGATGGTCGGTTTATGGAATTATGATTGTTTACATGAAGTGTTTACATTATCTCTCTCTCCATATAAGTCAAGGGATCATTTTGGAAGGGAGGGAATCCTTATTATTATCATCATATTGCACGCTAGACTGAATCTATATATGGATAACAACAACAATAAAACCAATTTTTTAACACAAATTGCCCCGAAGGGTTCCTCAACTATATTTTTATTATTGGGGTATCATCACCCCTTCCCAAACATATACTATATATATAAAAAAAAAAACATTCAATGGATATTATTTGGCGAGGATGATGACGATTATGAGATCAAATTTAACCCTTAGAGTGGAGGGTTGACTGCCGGCTTTTGTAAAACGATTTATTATCCGTATTTATATAATTTTTTTTTCTTTCTTCTCTCATATTTATTTCTTTGTGTATTTTTGGGCATCGAAATATGTGTTTACATTGCGGAACAAATTGAGAGGCGCTCCCGATCCATTCAGAGGGAATAAATTGGTCCTGAATGGATTGAATGTATAGATTTATACATATATATGTATGTATGTATGTATTTATATCCTTAACACAGGAATACGAGAAACGGACGACGGGGCGACGGTGTCTCAGCCCCGCAATTCACCCAGCCCATCATCATCGTCGTCATCATCATCATCATCATCATAGAGTCAACAACTCTACAACTCTATACAAATCCAGGGGTGTAGTATGCGAGGGGGGTGGGTTCGGTAAACATTTATTTTTATTTTATTTCATTTTTATTTTTTATTTTTTTGGGTTGTGTATTTTCTGGTTTGGTATAAAGTGTTCAATTCGATTCAGTACAGGAAGAAAGAATTCAACAATATAAAAGAAACACAGGGAAAAAAAAGAAAAAAAAAAGGGGGAATCCCCTTACCACCTCGGCAATTATTATCCTGCCAGGAGAGAGAGTATTTGACTGTGTGTTTTTTTTTTATTTTTTATTTGTGATAAACTAATAATCCGTGAAAAATGATTCTCGCCGCCATAAAGTAGGGCCCTTTGGCGTTGCATTGGTTTGGCTGCTGCTGCTTCTGGTGGTGGTGGTTTTTTTTTTTTTTTTTTTTTATAAATTGTTGAAATGTGAAAAGGTCAAATGGGTCCTGTATATTTTTTGATTTTATTTTAATTTATTTTTTTTTTCATGTTCATATTCCTTCCTGATGATGGCTGTAGGGGGTTGGTTTGGTTGGTTGGTTGCACGAGCTCGTTTTCTGTATAGACGACGACGACGATGATGATGATGATGACGTACTTAAAGGATCCCTAGCGCAATTTCGGGGTGGTCGTCTCTACGTGTAGAGACCATTTATAATTTTTTTTTTCCTGGCATTTGTGGGATTTCGAGTGTAATTCGGTTAAGTCGAGAGCGTATAATCGTCACAATAGAAAGCAGATTAATGGGGGTTGTTGTTATTATATACATACACACATACATATATATATACAAATTTTATGGGTTCGGTGGTCGATTCAGTAGTACAGAAAGGATAAGTGGGTACTCTATGCTTTTAATGGATTGGCATCGTGTATTCCCAGGATATTTTTATAATAAGGGTGTTTTTTTTTGTGTGATATTTGCTGTTATATTTTTTCGATATTCCCACTGTAACAAAATTTTTTTGTTTAGGACCAAGTTTTGTTGATGGTTATGATGACACGCTCATCCCGCGTATAATGGGACTATCATGATGAATTTGTTTGTATTGGATGTGATGTGATTCTTTTTGCTTATTATTTTTTTGTTGCATCAAATAGGATTTAAGAATTATGAGTTTTTTTTTTTGGGTTGTTAAAAAATGACTGATGTCATTTTTTTTTTATGTGTTGCACTTGTTGCATTGTTTTTTTCCTCTTCGGTCAATAATAACCATTAAAAAAATATATTTGAGGAAAAATCATATTTAGGATCATTGCTCCTAGGGACGGAGAAAAATCGGAGAATTTCGGCATGGATATGTGAGTAATAACTGCGCTGTAGTCAAAAAATTTATATTTTTAAACACAAGTGTTAGTTTTACCAATACGGTCTCCCAACTGAGTACTAATAACGTCCAATGCTGCTTAACCGTGAACCAGTACACTGGTCTATTGAGAATGCTAAATGATACTCTTCATGGTCACCAACATAATTGCATAGAAAATACTGGAGCTTTGTATGAGTTAAATTAAAACTAAATGCCCATCATTTCCTACAAGGGATTCTCGTGGGGAACCTATGGGTCATGCCCCTGAAGCAATCCCTTTTTTTAAATGCTAGTCTGGTGGGGTTTTAAAAACTTAGGCTATACAGTTATAAGGTCTTAATAGCTCTATTATAATATATTAAGTTTTCGTATGAAAAGCTTTGCTTGTGTGCGACTCTTCGTCCACATTCGAGTGAGATAGCCTTCCATTCCGTTTTGGGCTATCAGGTGAACATAACATACATAAAATTCGCTGCGTGGAATGTACGAACAGGACATCACGTTGGTCAAAAGGAAATCATAGCAATGGAATTGTTGAAATGCAAAATATCAATTGCTGCGCTATCGGAACTACGGCTTACCGGATCCGGGATATTGACAATCGTCCCGCCAACAATCGACGAAACGATGATGCTTTACTATTCCGGTGGTGAGAAAAGAGAGGCCGGCGTCGGCTTTATGGTCGACCGACGGGCTGCCAGCAGCGTTATCGCATTCCAACCGATATCCGAGCGTTTGGCGGTTATAACCATCAGTGGAACGATCAAGACCCATATCATATCCGTTTATGCGCCAACCGAGACCAGCACGGACACGAACAAGGACGAATTTTACGATCAGCTTCAACAGACGCTGGATATGATACCTCAAACCGAATTAATAATTCTCGCGGGGGATTTCAATGCACATTCAGGAGTAGATCGAACCGGCTGGGAAGAAACCATGGGCAAATTCGGACACGGAGTAATTAATGACAACGGCTTACGCCTGCTTTCATTCGCATCGTCAAACAACTTGATCGTTGGCAACAGCATTTTCCGCCATCCACTCAAACACCAACTCACCTGGCGAAATCCATCCGGCAAAGACTCGGCGATGTTAGACTACGTTTTGATCAACACAAGATTCCGATCGACGCTTAAAGACGTACGGGCAATGCGTGGACCCGATTGCGGATCGGACCATTATCTTGTTCGAGCGAAATTGCAGATGCGATTGCAAAGAGCGAAGAAAACGGAGCCACCACCAGCCAAGAAAAATTGGGCGTGCCTACGGGACCCGGCCATCGGGCGAGAGTTTCAAATGGCATTATCCAACAAATTCGCGGCGCTCGCAATACCGGACGATATCGATGTAGAAGAAAGGCAATTGTCGGAGTCTATTGTGGAGTGTGCAATGGAGTTGTGTCCAACTATCCGTAAACGGACGCAGCCATGGATCTCGGACAGCTGTCTGGACCTCGTCGATCAGCGGAAGCGCATGAAACACGTCGACTTTGAGGAATACCGAAGATTGAACAAAGAAGTTCGGCAGAAAATGAAATTGGAACGAGAAGCGTACTGGAATAACGTTGCGGCCGACATGGAAAAAGCGGCGTCGAGGCACGAGTACCGGACGCTGTACCAGACAATCCGCCGGTTAGGCGGCAAAACAACATCAACAAACGACAACATCAAAAAATCGGATGGAACTTTTGTGACTTCTGCCCATGAACGCCTGGAGCGGTGGAGAGCATTCTTCCACCAGCTGTATAACCACGATCCGCCGCAAGGTCCAGCACCCGAACCACCGATTATCGAACAGCCGATGAATCAGTCTCTCGATACCGAACCAACAATTATCGAGGTGAAGACAGCAATAAAATCGCTGAAAAATGGAAAAGCGCCGGGAATAGACCAAGTAACCGCCGAGATGATCAAAGCTGGAGGTGATGTCTTATCACAACGACTTCATGTCCTCATAACACACATATGGCATTCGGATCGTGTCCCTTTGGTATGGAAGAAAGCGATCGTTGTCCCAATTTTGAAGAAAGGCGACAGTCGGGAATGCAAGAATTATCGCGGTATTAGCCTTCTTTCGATCGTCGGTAAAGTATTTACGAAAATAATACAATCGAGGCTACAGAAACATCGAGAGCAAACGAGCCGGGAGGAACAAGCGGGATTTAGACCACATCGAGGATGCATTGATCAAATATTCGCCCTCCGTCAGTTAATGGAAGAAAGAATTCGTTGCGGCAAACGAATTGTCGTCGTTTTCATCGATTTCAAATCCGCTTTCGATTGCATCGATTGGAACAGCTTGTGGAGAGTCTTGGTAACCGAACACGTGCCATTGAGAATCATCCAACTTCTCCAAGCGTCGTACGATGGCTCAACCAGCAGCGTTCGTATTCGAAACGACTTATCCGAGGAGTTCCCGATTCAGACGGGTGTCCGACAGGGAGACGTCGCTTCGCCACTTCTCTTCAACGTTGTGATCGACGCGATTATGCGTGAAGCATTCGGTGGACGACTCGGAGTTCAATACGACGACAACAACTTCGTAACAGACTTAATGTTCGCCGACGATAGCGCTGTTTTCGCCGACACGGATGCCGAAGCAACGGACATCTTATACGATATTTCCCGCATCGCCCAATCATACGGGTTAAAAATCAATGCGGAAAAGACCAAAGTGCTCACAACGGATGGATCAAGAGCCAGTGTTCACCTCGATGGAACCCAAATCGAACAAGTTCCAAGGTTCAAATATTTGGGATCATTGGTTGAGGAAACGAAAGTAGCATAGACGGCCGACGTTCACAGCCGTATCGGCCAGGCAACAGCAACATTCGCCTCGCTTAAGTGGTGCATATGGAAACGAGCAAATATCTCCATCAAAACAAAACTACGTCTTTACCGAACGTTGATTCTTCCGATTCTTCTTTATGGATCTGAAACGTGGACACTGCTCAATCCGGACGTTAAGAAGCTCGAGGTCTTCCAAATGCGATGTTTGAGGCAGATCCTCCGTGTCTCACTCCGTGATCGCCTTCGAAATGAGGTTGTCAGACAAAGATGCGATCAGCAAACACTGATCGAAGAAGAAATGCAAAAACGTCGACTACGGTGGTTTGGACATGTTTGCCGAATGGATGATAACCGCTTGCCACGTAAACTTCTCTGGCGAGACCGTCCTGCAGACTGGAGAATACAGCGATCGGCACCGAAGAAAACCTGGTTGAAGAATATCGAGGGTGACTTAAAGAATCAACGATTATCAGTTACCGAGGCTCGAGACACCGCCAAAAACCGAGGAGAATGGAAGCGAATCGTGAATAGAGTTCGGGACCCAGCGGCACCGACAGCAGCGTATCCGTTGCGGGGACGTCCCGCTCGGACCGCCAGCTAACGGATCAAAGAAGAAGAAGAAGAAGAAGGGTGTGGATTTCCCTACCCAAAGCAAAATTGCGTGTGCATTTTTTCCTCCATACACACGCGTTCCGCCGCCCCTGCGTGTGCTGCCATCTTCAACTGCTTCATCTTTATCTTCAGTTGCTGCCGGCAACTTTTCAGACCACCCTCGTATATCTACCCTTTGCGAGTCCTGAAGGAAAATCGGCGAATGCCCATCGACGCTCTATAGCTCTACTTTTTTTCGCGTTAATAGCGCTTATACATTCCCCATTAAATTAACTATCTATGCAGGCGATGCTTTACACACTTGATATTATGAGGAATAAAAAAACGCATATCCGCCCGTTGACATCTATTCATTATCTCACACCTATAGAAACTACACATCTCTTGAAGCTCTTTGTAGAGGCATTTTTGACAAAAAAAAATTTGAACTTCCATGCTTACAAGGTTCAATTGACTGTATAAAACTGAAGGACATGGACCATTTTACGCAATAAATTATCTTCAACGATAAAGCTGACACAATTGCCGTCGCACCTGGGGCTGATGAGAACCCTAGAGTTATTGTTAAGAAGGCTATGTGCATCCACCATGAGTCACTGTTTTATGCGGTTTTCGGATTATCGGATTCATCAAGCCAGGTACTTCTTCGGAAATGAAGCAGGCCAAGTTATTATTGTGAATAACATGATGCTAATCCATCGTCCTGCTTTAATAAACCTTGCTGAACTGGAAAGGAATTCGTCAATTCTCCTTGTATTTTGACTGTGTACATCTTGTATTTTCCATTATCATTTTTGTTAACTTTACTATTTTTAGGGAGAGGATTAGATCCAGCATATATGTTCCCAATTATATTCTCAATAACAATTCCAAATGCGCAAATAAATGCAGATAGATGTAGATTATAGGGCAGATGACATGTTTTTAATCCACACGAACGACAATCATTATTCCAAATAACCCCGACCCAAGCCAAAATCTCTCATCCTGTGCGAAGGAAATACCGAAAGGACTCATGATATTAGTTAAATATTCAATCGTCACAAAAATCCATGATACCAAAGTATAGTTAGTATAAACAAATTCTATCAATATTTCTTAACTCTAGAACTAATCCAAATACAAACAAGAAAAACCTCGTAAATGCATTTCTCTAGACAGAAAGAAAATAAAGAGTTAAATTACCTTTCGCCATTAGTCTCTCCTATTGTTCCCATTTTGTTTTTGTTTGTTTCGAGGGTACTTATACTGGCAACACTCTTCACAGCTTGAATATATATTGCCATATTGAAAAAAAAACAACCGGGTGTGTTGAATGCGCCACATTACTGCGCGAATTTTTAATTGAGCAATTTGAATGAGAAAAATATATATATATACATATATTGAGAATTGCATCCCCATGAACACACTGCATCACAAATCTCTTGAAAACAATTTCCGGATAGGAAAAGCTCTCTCTCTCTTTCTCCCGTTTTTTTATTTTACTGTATTTAGTGCAATGTATTTGCACTCTCTAAAATGTCCTGTGCACAAAAAAAAACCAAAAAAATATGGGGAAAGAATTAAAAGAGTTTCGTATGAATAATTGTAATTTGGGTTGTACTTTGGGTATAGTTAGATATAGGAGTATAAACAGTTAAAACAAGGAACAATGAATTTAAAGGACTTTTAAGTACGATTTAATTGTCCTCTCATTTCCTTCTGCGCAATTATAAATTCAGTGTAATTTACTTACAGCAGCCAAACTACCTCCAAAGTTGCTTCTGCATTTATTTTTAACAATTTCTAGACTCAAGTTTTATACTATTGTACATATAAAATGTGTAAATATATTTATAAGGATTGAGAAATATTGTCATTTTTTTAACGACATTATAATCCTTCGTGTATTTTAATTGAAGGATCCATTCGTGCTCTTCATCATCATCATCATCATCGCCATCATCGCAATCATCCTTTCGCTATCATCATCATCGTTTGTCATTATATCACTAGCTTTTCTCTCATTTCCGGAGATTTCTGAGGATACTTACACAGATTTTTTTTTTTGTATGCATAAAACTGATGCTATTCACAGAACGCATTTTAATAATTCAGCAACAAGAAAAAAAAAAGAGAGAAATCCTCTTCATGAATCTACAACTCCTCTTTCTATACTAGAGAAACGTGCAATGCAGATAGAACTAAAGTAATACCACAGGGTGTATATATAACAAAAAAAAACGGTTTTGGGATAAAAGACTTCACCCCCTCGCCCCCCCGTCTCCCCCCCCCCCCCACAAACTATAGGTGGAATGAAGGACACACGGGATGTAGAACTGCGGAAGAATGAGTAAGCTGCAATATTGCGCTCTAAAGCGTCCTCCATTGTGCCGAAACCACCCTGAACTTTGACATGTTTTTTTGTACAATTCGTTATCTCCCATTTAAAAAAAAACTCCATCTACCTCCCCCCCCTTTTTTCCTACTACTATCAACCTGTGTACCTCTGCATAATGGAAGCTTTTATTTTTTTATTTTTTTTTATTTTTTTTATTTTTTTTTATTTTTTTTTATTTTTTTTTGTAATTTTCACCAACATCCCCTTTTGTCCTTATATTTATGTGTGTGTGTGTGTGTGGTGCGGATGGTGTGGCTTTGTGAATTACTACTGCTGGGGGGTGGTACACAAATTAAATTTCCAACATCAGAAATTTGATTTACAAAAAAAAAAAAATAAAAAAAAATAAAAAAAAAAAATAAAAAAACCTACCCCTTCTATACTAACGCACACCCTCAACCCTTATTTGTTGTTGTTGGTTAAATTTCTATATTGTATTCGTTTTGCTGCTGCTGCTGCTGCCTTTCTTTATCGTATATTCATTTTGCTGCTGCTGCTGCGGATGCAGCAGTTGAGTTTGTGTACAAACTGGAAAAGTTGATAGAGCAATTTGGATGCACTTGCAGTTTTCCGGTTTTAATTGCATCGCATGCATGCATTACATAGCGTCGATATTTTTTTTTTATTATTATTATTATTTCATTTTAACTCTGCATATACACACACACCCATATATACATATATACTGGAATAAATTTTTTTTTATATAAATATATATTTATATAATATTAAATTCAAAAACCTGTTGAAGAGATTTTAGTTTATGCATCACCTACCCTCTGTACTCTCTCTGGAACACCATACAGAGTTTTAAACGCACATAAAAGATTTTAAAAAAATATATCTATATATGTACCTATATATATATATACATATAGGTATATATTTTTTTTTTGAATCGAGGGAGTTAGGAATTTCTTAAATTCATCCAACTGAAATTACAGATCTGTGAACATGAATACTGTTGGTGGTGAATATACAATTATACATACAATATTTACGTCAGTGATTTTGAATAGTGTTTATTATTATTTTTTTTTTTTTAATATTTTAAATAAAATAAAAATATATTTAAAAATTAACACAAATATCCTTCTTCTAATTTCAGGATTAACAAGACCTGCAATATACCCATTCCCCACTAGCCAATATCCATATTCTATGCTAAGTCCGGATATGTCGCAAGTGGCGTCATGGTGAGTAGATTGTTTTTTTTTAATAATAATATTTAATTTTATAATATTTCACATTTTTTTTTTTTCAAATAATAAACACAAAATCTTTAAAAAAAAAACCTAAATTTTGGTGTAAATTCAAAAGATACAAACATCCCCACACAAAAATTTATCACATGTGATTCCCCTCTCATTTTGTTAATTCACCCCGGCAGGCGGCGCAACAAAAGTGGGGAAATTGTCGTTGTCGAAAAACTATTTAAGCGCCTCACAGTCGATTTCTGTGGACATTTCTATTTGAGCCGTAGCCGGTGGTGGTTGGTGCTTGTCCGTTACTGTTTTTTGGGGGGTGTTTTAATGTTGTTGCTGCGTAGGTATTTAAGGAATTTGATTTTATTTTTGTATATATATATATATAATTTTTTAAGGTCGATTTGCCGATTTAATGTGATTTGCAACGATTCGTTACATTTTCATGACGGGAAAGGACTTTTTTTTTTTAATAAATGTATGTAAATTGCACAAAATATTGCTAAGACAGTTTTTCAGTCGTAACGCCATTTCTCACCAACCGTTGTATATCTTGTATGTCGTATATAAACAAATCTTGCAAGTTGATTTTGATCCAATTTTAGATAACCGATCAACTTCTAATTTTGCACATATGCATAGTTCGAGTTTAAACAAAAAAAAAATTGAAATGGCGGTTCCAAGATGGCGGGCGAATTTTGCAATTGTGTTCCCGACCTCCCAATTGCAAGTAGAATACAATTAGCTGTGTGGCTTCATTCCAGGTTCAAAATGGCGGCCAACACAATAAGTGGCGGACTGCCCTTTGAATGTAAAGTCTTTATTGTTCCAACCAATATATGGGTACAACCAGGGGCGGCGCTTTCATAGGTGCAAATGGTGCATTTGCACCGGGCGCAATTTTAGAAATTAAAACATTTAAAATTTTTTTGTTTTTTTTTTTTTTTCAAAAAATGTTGCCTTTATTCTCATTTAGTAAAGAAACTGCACATTGTTTGTTTCTTTTTCCATTGTCCTTTGAAAGGTGTGGCTAATCCAATTCAATTTCGTTCGGGAGATTTCGTCATCTATCCTTTCTTAGTCGGCACGGTACCATAGCTCTTGATTTGTAATAATTCATACTAGTTGTCGTACTATAGATCAATAATTCGGCAAGAAACACGTGGATTGCCTCTGTTCTGAAGTTGTTGAAAGCGGAAACAAATACATGCATGGTTCAGTGACCACCGATTATTATTCCTTGAAACATGAAGGCTTGGAGATCGACATAGGGACCACTATTATGGAAATTCCCGTCTAAATAGGCGATTTGTGAAGCCCTACTAGATTGTGCTGGGGGCAGCTATAGGAAAGTACATCGGAAAACATCCTGGAGCAGATGATGAGATTGGGGATGTGTGAAGACTGGTGGCAGTCGCGCCGCAGTCTATCTACCAGAAGCTTAAACAGTACAGAAAGGTTAAAGAAACAGCATTAGCGGCAGGTTTTTGTGATGTTAAAGCGCATGCAAAACCCAGCACAAAAGTAAGATCGCGAAGCAAATTTTGATTGGAATTATATTTCGCCATTGCGCGGCCGAGGATTAAACTTGGTTCCCCGGATAGGATTCCAGCGCCTTAGCTCTAGGCTACCGATATATGCACTTTATTAGAAATCTCTTTTTTGTCGTTAAATATACCTCCGGTTGGAATTTCCAAACCATTTTTTCAGCTTTAGGTGTCTTGATCAAGAGCTACAATTTGAGATATGGCCCAAGTCTGTAGCGACAGTACTTTCAGAGATGAAAGAACGTCACAGACGGACAGACAGACAGAGCCTCCGTATAAGCTTTTTTTTTTTTTGAAAAAGTTAAAGCCAAGCTAGACAGGTGTACCCAGCAAGAATAACTAGAGGAAATCATGAAAAATATATAGTTACGCAAAGAGACACGAAAAAGTTATTAAGGAAGAAAAACGTGACTACTTCAAGAATAGAATAAGTTCGATTAAGCAAAGCTGATGTAATAAAGACGTTGGGAGTTTCTACAAAGAAACCCACCTGGACCATGATAAGAAGAGACGATGGTACTATAGCTAGTAGTATCAATGACCCATTTGAGGTGTGGGAGAAATACTTTAGAGACTCTTCAAAGAGAACATAAACCGAAAGAAGAAGATGTTCTTTGACTGTCTCGAGGATTGACCCTGAAAAGTGCTTGCAGCAGGCATCTCAAAGTTCGTAGGTGTAATGGCTAGAGGTGTATGAATCAGAAACTAGGGCACTTTACGCGACGGCTGGGAGGTAGAAACAGTGTTGCTGTCATGGTCGGTAGAGGTCAGCACCTCTGCTGAGCCATCTTTAGTTCACCAGAGTAAAAATCAAAAATAGCCTTACAACGGGCGAACGCCGGCTCGGGTTATGATGGTCGTAGAGTTTTGAACCTTTTTTTTTTTTTTAACGGAAGCACATATGGCCCTAGGAACCACAAATTTGACTAAAAGATTTAAATGGCCGAGTAATGTACGCTATACAAGGGCATACTACGGGCATATAAAGGCCAATTTTTTATTTTTACTCGGACATAAACTGAGCTAATAGAAGCGCCGCGCAGGTCAGAAGTCCCTGAATGTTGGAACCAGGAAGAGTCGCTTATATGTTGAACCTGATGTGCATATAGTCCGATGGTAAGCCCTCATCCAGACACACACACACCTATTTTCAAAATCTAAATTATTCGTAACAAGGAATCTTAGAAGACGCTGCCATCTCTCGCTTACATGGGAAATCCCGTAAATAGAATAGTGAACGCTTCATACTTCGATTTCAGACTCTGCCTGTACTTGACGTACAGAATATACTTGAGCCGGACTTACAAGAGACAGTTCATTTGTCCCGTACACGATAGTAAATTGTACTGAGGCCTCAACTTTTTTTAAATGTCCCGGTTCAAAAATAATGTATACTACTGGGATATGAGCGTGTATCGTACGATTGTAAATTACGAAATTGAGAGACATTTCTTACTTCTGAGCCGCGAGCCGTGGTGAGATTGTAAATATGAACTGAAAGGAAAAAGAGGCTCCTCTTAATTAAACTCATTTTATAATCGTGTCCTACCCAGCACTAGTCCAGAAAGCAATGATATGAGGGTTTTAACTTTTTAAGTTTCAATCTATTTTCGGGCCCCCGCGTCTGTTATAGGGCCTAGGGCATATCGAACCAGTTGCCCCACCCTCATTTTGTGGCCGAGTAGTATAACTATCACAACTGAAGAAAAAAAAAATGAATTTATTCTAAAAATATGAAATTTCTTAGGACATGAAAATATGTATATATATGAAAGCTGGAAATTGTAAAAAGGGATTCTAGTCTTCTTACATAACCCCTAAAAACATATCCTTGCATCATGATATACCATGATATAATACATATATATATATATATATATATATATATATATATATATATATATATATATATATATATATATATATATGTACGAATACAGGCATATACATACATATATTTTGTCTTATTCCATTTCTTAGACTTCCTTCCCTTTTAAGTCAGGGCCAATTTCCTTTCCTCCTCCTTTCAATTTTATGCTTGAATGTTTCTTTTGTTCAATTAACTTGAACCGAATCACAAACTAAACTCAAGTTAAGGGCACACAAAATATGCATTAAAATAAAATATGTACAGAAAGGTGTGTATACCAAACCTAACTACCATGTGTGTATGTGGTGTATAGTAGAGATTTTTTTTTTCATATATAGAAGTGGAATAATGGACTGCAAAATTATCATAGCATACATCAAACGAATTAAAGAAGGTAAAAAAAAAAAATTATAATAATAATAATAATAAAGTGAAAAAGGTGCTTTTTAAATGCTAAAACTAAAAGGCACACAGAAACACACACACAGGTTCTTGTGTAAGGACTTTTATTTTATTATTATTATTTTATTTTTTTTGCTGTATTCGCCTTTCTAATTTAAATTTTGTTTGTGGTAAAAGTCCTTTTTTTCAAGGGTCATGAACTCTGGAAATGAGTCTCCAAAGCACACACACACACACACGCTTGTTTTATGGAAAGAATGGATGGCAAAGCGAAAAGGACTATGCACGCACATATAGTATATGTATGTATATATGTATATAGAAAAAGGCCTAAACCGACACACGGTCCAACGGAGTTCTCTAATTCTTAGTTTTTTTTTTTTTTTTAGTTTTTTTTTAATAATTTTTTTTTATGATGGTTATGGGGGGTGTAGATGTAGGTGCATATATATATTCTATATAAACTTTGCTCTCTTTTTCCCAGAGGATGTTGTCATAGCCTCGGTGTGCATAATGCAATTTAAAAACTGCATAAAGCATAGATTCATGTAAAAAAAAACAAGCAGGAACGGCAATATGAAAAGGCTTGAAGGGTAATAAACATTAAAATAGGGAAAAATAGGGACAAATATTTTTTTTTCATCCTTACTATTCGCAATGCTCACTTTGTGTGTTGTATGTGTGTGTATAAGTCAAAGAAAAAAACAAGTTTATCGCATATGAAAGAAAATTATATGAGTGAGAATTTCTTTTTTTTTGTGAGTTAACTTCCTTTTTTAATTTTCAGTAGAGCAATTAATTTTTTTTTTGTTGAATTATATTTTTATTAGCTGAAACATGTATGGCGTGCGCCAAAACAATTGGGAATCTCCCAAGAAAGTCTTCTTCTTCTTCTTTGATCCGTTAGCTGGCGGTCCGAGCGGGACGTCCCCGCAACGGATACGCTGCTGTCGGTGCCGCTGGGTCCCGAACTCTATTCACGATTCGCTTCCATTCTTCTCGGTTTTTGGCGGTGTCTCGAGCCTCGGTAACTGATAACATTCATAAAGAAAAGTGTAGCTCCGTTCTTTAAAAAAAAACCCAAATCACTTGCTCATTTATATCCCCAATCACAGATGATGCTATAAAGGAGTGTTTTTGCCCGTAAACGAATTTCGAAGAGGAAATTACAATCCACGTCCGCTTTTTTTTTTTTTTGTGATGCGATGAAGCTTAGGAGTCACCCTTTGTACTACTAGTCCGTCATGTCGTTCGAGTCATGGTGCAATGTATAGTAGTAAGCTTGATCTGAAGGTTAGAATAGAAAGGATAGGTCTGGTGATAGGGGTCTGGAGGGTGCATGAGTAGGTGTCGATGAACCTTGCGTTTGAACTCGGAAATGTTATATGAGCTCGGAAACACCGACTGCGGAGAAGAGAGTTCCACAATCGAGTTGTTCTATTTATAAACGAACTGCTAAACCGTAATGTGTGTGAAGGGGATGGCTGCAGGGTGAAGGGGTGAGCCGAGTTGAGCCTAGTCTTGTATTGTGGGAAAAAAGTTGACGTGTAGGCAGGAGGTTCTTTATTTCAGTGGAGCATTCGCTGTAATGATAGCGATAAAACTTGCTGAGTGCAGCTACATTCCTACGGTGGCTTAAAGGGTCGATGGAGGAGCAAAGAGTGCTATCACCAATGAGTTTTGATGGCGCGATTTTGCACCTTCTCCAGCTAAGGCAAGGTGGTTTTAGGAGCGCCCGCCCAGATATACGAGTTGTATTCAAGGTGGGGTAGAATGTAGGACTTGTAGATTGTGGCTAGAGCAGCTGGCTGAAGGAGGAACTTGCATCTCTTACGGAATCCGTGGCATTGATACGCTTGTTTGGCGATTTGGAATATGTGACCATTCTATTGCATATCATTGGATAGAGTCATTCCCAGGATGTTTAGAGATGGATCATGTGTTAGGTTATCCTTGTCCATTAAAATAGAGGGAAAGTCGGTACAGGTTTTTGTGGAGATAAGACAGTAAGTTTGATAAGCTCTCAATCTAGTTCATAAGAACTGACTCGATACCAATTTGGAGTTAAGACAGCAGAGCGGGATGCCATACTCTGTCAAAAGCCTTGGAAATATCTAGAGCAACCAGACCAGACTCACCGGAACTATGGATGCTTCGGTGTAGATGCTCGGTCATATCAGGTTATTAATTCAAAAATGTTCATGGCCTCAACGAAAGCTTCAAGGCGGCGGCTCCAGTCTCACGCCGTGACCACCCGCAAATAAGCGCGAATGCGAGTGTGGATGTTTTTCACGCTTAGCTCGCGCCTCATGCTTTCCGTTACGAGTGGATACGGTGTGAATTCATGACGTTTTAATTCACGGCTCGAGAGTGAATAGAAGTTCAGATCTTCAGTCCCGAACTGACGATAAATGCGATTTTTATCAGCTTTCTTGAACTAGTAGGCATTCTTGAACTTCGGGCTACATACAGTTGGCGGCCGGTCAATGTATAGTAATACTTGGCCTCAAGGCGAAAACTTTCAGGTCACGGCCTGCCGTCGAACTGTATGTAAATTGAGGCCTTAAGATATGGGTAAATCCTACACAAAAAATTTACTCGATTGTTTAGCCTCCAACGGCTAGCCAAACGCGCTACTCGTCGAATGCTGCAGAGTACGAGCCAAGTAACACTGAACCACGAAAAGGCCATAAGAATTTAGAACTACAAGAAGGCATACGCCGATCCCGATTCGAGCGTAATGAAATGCTTGTTGGGTGAGTGCTCACGTTTTGGTAGTTGTGTGTCCACCACAAGCGGAAAAACGAGGAGGGCAAGGAAGTCCGAATTATCAGTTATCTCAAATAAAATCTTGCTCGCATCCTCCCAGATGAACTTTTTACACGCCTTTCACTAAATATAAATACGGTTACGTACACGGATTTTATACTCGAGGGCCTTTCCTGCAGTTCTATATTTAAAGGAAAGGCCAGCCTTGCTGTGGTTACGTATTTTTAATGTAAATACTACTACTTTTTAAGATTTGAAAAATCTCACGTGAGATTTGGGGGGGGGGGGAGAGTGGGGATCGAGGGAAATCTCACGATATCTCACCAAGGGGGAGGGGGAATCGAAAAATCGCAAAAATCACCTCACGTAATTTATGGACGACCCCAAACAACGAGAATGTGCGGGACCAATGACAGGGAACGTGAAGGGCAGCCTTATCCTCTTCGAGGTCTGTAGATTAGGTCTTCCACTCTTTTGAATTTTTGTAGTTAGTAATTTAGAGCGCAGTATCCGTCGAATAAGTCAACTACTGCTCTGAAATTCGTCTCACTCTGCCTTAGTGCATCTCTTTACGATTTGCCAACGCCAGTACAAGAATAAAGAGTTTGTAGTTCACCAGTTGAAAAGGGGCCTATTCTTCTTCTTCTTCTCCTATGTATGATTCTATGGGATTATAGATGGGTAGACTCGCCCATCTCGTATGCTATATTGCGACTGGCTGCGCCCAAAATTCCTCAAATTGCTTTGGGCTTTCCCTTGCATATTCCGGCTCGTACAAGCTCTCGTACACCTCTGCCTGAGGAACAATGTAGCTAGAGTGCCCAAGCTGAAGACTTAACTTGAGGCTTTCACTTCCACGGCGTTACGAGCCAATGCTGTTAGAATAATATTTTATGTGAAAGACTAAAGGCTCAGTAAAAGCCCTTTATACTGTCGACAGTCAGTTTTTTTTTTTTCATATAGAGTACAATGTCGAACAGCAGCTCTAGTCGGAAGATAATGAAGAAAGGGAGAAGTGAAGGAAGGAACTGCCACTATTTTTATACTTTTTTTAACTGGTCTATGAAAATCCCACGAGTAACGCAGGAAACGCATACTGACAGAGGAACTCTTTCAGAGCCAGTGCTTGGTTTTTTGCGCCCGGTGCAGTATGCTATATTGCACCCCATCTGCTTATCATATGAAATATATGGTTCTTTCGCCTGCATCGATAGTAGAACTATGAAAATTACTTTTGTGAAATTCAAAATATCAAACTAACGTTGTTGAGATTGCGTGTAGCGTTAGCAAGTTGGTCTTGTGCTTTTATAGTATAGATTTTTGTTTCTATGTTCGGGAAATACTTGAGAACGTCTAGATTGTATTTATCCCCTTAATCATTCGTTGTATAGATCATAAACGTTTTCTCAATCGCAAACTCATTAGTGGTATTTGTTAAGGACACTCTCTAGAAGTTGCCAGATGCCAAAACTTCATTTATCCAACTCTGAAGACGTTCAATATATCGGCGATGTCATATCTCCTTATTGTCGCATGTTCTGTTAAGTTTGACCAGTGGGGGCCTGATCATTGTTGGCGCTTGAAGTAAGAAGTGGCGCGCGGCGATTGAAAAACAAAATCTTAGCTTTCGAAAAACTCACACTTGAGGCGTATCATAGTTGTCGTTTGAGGAGACAAAGTGTGCATTTTTGACGAGTGCAAATCTGCGAAACTGAAGAAGCGTTCGTCCAGTCATTGCGCCCGGTGCAAGTGCACCATTTGCACTTATGAAAGCGCCACCCTCCATATCGGTAGATAAAAGGCAAGTTGCACAAAGTGGTCACTGCGCGGAATCGAACCACACACCCCTGGGATGGTAAACGGTTGCCTGAACTACTAGATCTCTAAAGATCGACCCTGCTGGTTTCGTTTTGGGATAGTCAATGACAGTATAGATAATACTATAATGAAAATAAGTTCCACAACATTAGATGTGAGAAAACCTTAAATCTTGAAGCAAATTTCACATTAAATTACATTCAACGAACTGCATGCAGCGATGTCTCCTTCGCTATACTTTTGAAATTACCCATAACAAATCGAATTCTTGTACACGATTAAAGCTTTTGTTGCCAATAATGCAATGCGCTGAACAAAACAAAATTGCCTTCAAAGTAACAATAAAAAAAGCCACCAGAAAAGTGTTTTTACCTCCTCCTCGTCCTCCTCGTTCCACCATTATCATCCACTCCACGCACTATTCGCCCCATTCGGTGGTATCAGTCTCGTTTCAACGTCATAAATTGAATTTCAGTCAATAAAGATGTTTTTTACGATGTACATCATCATCATCATCAGCATCGTCGTTTGGGATGCAAATAGAATTCAGAGAGATCAGAATATTACATATATATGTATATATATATAAATGTATATAAAGTTAGTACAAGATAGAGAAGTTAGATGAAGATCGAGGTGGGACAAGAGAGGCTTTAAAGTGTTACATATAGGTGACGGCACCCTCTCTTATATGCAATAATAGCATAACAATAACAAAAATAACAAAATTTGTTTCAAGTCGTAAAGTCAATAAATCATTATAACACATATTGTGGAACTGTTCTGTGCGCTGCTTTTTAACACGGTCTAGCTACATTTCGTTCGTTATATGTACGACCGCCCGCCCCGTGCAGCGGTACATTATATATTCCTTTCTTTATTCACAATAATTCTTAAAAGAGTTTCTACCGACACAGAAGAACATTATAACAAGATCCGAAATATTGTGTATAAGAATAATAAAAGAGTTATCGCGCGATTTTTTTTTTTTTTTTAGTAATTGGTAACACAGCTGTGACAATATCATGCAGAAAAAATCAACTGTGACAAACGCGCGCGGCACAGGGTTTTAATATGTTTCCACACATGTGTGTGTAGCATCGCGGTACCAGGGAAAATTATTTCCATGGGTCTTTCACATAAAAAAAAAATATATATATATATATTTATAAAACAAATTAAAATTAAACAATAATTAATAAAAAAATATGGTCAACATATGTCACACAAGTCACAAAACGGTGTCAGATTAGTCATTTTTTTTTATGACTCTTCATTATCGAGGAAGAATGTTTTGAGGTCTGTTTCCGGTATGACGCGCGTCCCCTATGGCACCTTCCTGGCGCGATTGTTGTATCTAAGTATATTTCAACAAACAAAAATAAGCGAAGAAATAATCAAAGTAATTATTTAATGACAATTCCATATGTGAGTGATTTTCTTTAAATGGAAATATGGAGAAAAACAAATTATGAAATACAAGCTGTTTAAACTCTCCTCTTCCAAATTTGGTGCGATAAACGTTAAACCCGAACGAGCCATCATCATATATACAAATACATACGCTGCCATTTCTGTTTGCTGACTGTTAATTAATCAATGCTCAGGTAGAAAGGTGCGCATGCTCAGTTGTATTTAATTTGATCTGATTAATCCGTTGCCGCGGATGCGTCGGCATCATGGTCTCCTCTATAGCAGGTTAATAATATAATCATTGGACATTGATTGCTGCGCCTTCTGGCGGCAATTCTGCGCTTAGTGCTGCTGCTACTGATTAGTAGCACCTACTATTTCACCTGTGTTGTTTATTATATCATCATCATCATCATCATCATCATCGCCGCCGTTATCATCATAGTTTTTATACCATATGAAATATGAATATGTTTACATGTAAAAATATTTTTATATACATACATGTAAACAACCTTATATATGTCATATATGCATGTATGTATATAATGCACCAACGTTTAGGCCAGGGAAGTATATTTATCATGGACATTTAACAAATAAATGTATATTTGACCGCTCGCACGTCGACCAGGTGCGCCGCCACGTTCTTTGCCATTGTTCCATAAATATATATATACATATTACTGTGAAGCTGAGCTGAGAGTGTTTACATGATTTATTACCCAGTCTTCACGGCACTTTACAAAAGCATTTAAGACATGCTTATTTGCATTTTAATATGAACGCGACGCGATTTCTGTCGCGCTGCGCGTCTCTTTAAATCTAGTAATAATGAGGGCCACCCCCAAACTACTTATACATATTATTATTATTTTTTTTCTGCGTCATTTATAATTTATTTATTTTTTTTTTGTAGCAATTTACTTAATAATAAATGCTGCTCGGATTTTTTTTTAATGAAATGAAAGAATCACGCAGCACACACACACGATGTCCATGACCAAATTTCATATTATTAGAGTGATGCGTTTTTTTTCGTACTATTTTTTTTTTGTTCTTTCTTCAACACCTTTTTTCTAAAGGGGATTGTCGAAAGTGTTAAATGATTTTGTCTATTTACTGATTTTTTTCGTTTTTTTTGTGTAGTTGTGTGCTGTTATTGAGGTGAAATCGAATTTTTTTTTTAAATTATTACCACAAACTTTTTACGGTGTCTTTATATTAAGGAATTTTAAGCAATGTTTACACAAAAAAAAGGCCTATTACAAAATTTTACCACACCAATAAGAGGAAATTTTTGTTTTTTCTTTTTATTTTTAAATAATCTTGTAAACAATCATGTAAACAACCATGTAAACAATCATGTAAACAATCATGTAAACATATTTTTTTTTTATTATCAAATTATATTTCCGTATTCCGAACTAAAAACAAAATTACACCTATCAGTCTCGACTTACGTCCCTTCCCCTTCCATCCGTCTCGATTTACATGGTAAATAAGTTCCTCGGTAAACCGTGCAAATTGAAGCCGTGTAAAATAAGTATAAGTATTTCTCAAAAAAGTAGAAAGATGTGCAAACAAAAATTACAATAGAGTAACAAAACAAAAAAGCTAAAAGAAGATTGTACGGATGGGGAGGTTGGACGCCATTTTAGAGTTAAGAGAGAACGGGTTGGTTAAAAGGATCGCGCTTGCGCATAAAGGCAGATATTTTACCCAGGTTGGAAGTAACGAGTTGTAACGCTATGGAAAACTTTTTTTTTTTTTGACAGAAATCGCTCGCAATCGTTAATTTTCTTTGTGAAAAATCGTATGAGTTTCTACACGTGGAAACAACTTGTAGGCAACAAATCATGCTGGCTTTGTTGTTGTTGTTGGCACAAGTGGATGTGTAAGAGGGGCAAAAAACCAAGCAAACTGAATACAGCTTAACCTAGGTGATGACTTTCGTCAGTGTGCAGTGCAAAACTCACCCTCCGCCGAAAGTATGGGGTATGCCAGGAAGTCTAGAGCTTAGGGATGTCAAATCAGGATGATATCGGTTAAGAATCAGCACCGATGAAGAGAGCAGTTGCGAGAAAATACGTCAGAATCTCGTTTGTAGAGTGGTTAAAGTAGAAGAATTTGGGGGTTTGAAAGACCTTTCAAACCTTAATACCACCAGAAAGGTCGTGAATCATATTCAGACGAAACGTCATTCATTCGTTGGATTTGAAATCTAGACGTCGCACCAGAACGACTGTAATAATGCCCAAGAAAAATGTCATCGAATACCCAAAAACTTCAAGAGTTTGTTCATCAAAACCAAGCAAAAAGGCGGTTTTTTGATAAGATACACCTAACTCAAGTGTATATTATCAAGTTTTAGTCAACCCATGGGATATGACTTAAAAAAATCATCACAAATTTTGGTTGGTTTCAATTTTCTGTGACTATATTTGGTTTGTGAAACAACACGTCCATACTGGTCATTCATTTCCGAGTTCTTCATAGCTTTTAACCCCACCGCGTAAGGATAAGTCCTGTAGGATCAAATTTAAACTAGTTTGGGGCTGCTAAAACGGCGAGCTGGGTATTTTCAAAAATGGTTTGGGTCACGGATATGCCACAGCTTGTTCAAGCGTTTTATCCTACAAATTTGAGAGGCATAGGGGCTTTCAAGATTGTACAATCGGTATTTTGCAACTAGGCACACTTATACTCAAGGCCGATGTTTGGTTTTTTGCGCCCGGTGCAGTATGACATATTGCGCCCCCACCATTTCTGCTCATTTTCATCACAGTGAAAGACAATTGAAAAAGTTACAAACACTCTGTAGAGTCCCTTTAATAAGGCACCGAAAATCATTTTCACTTTTTTTTTTCTGAAATTGCACCCAGTCCAATTGCGGCCGGTGCAAATACAGCAACTGCACATATGAAAGTGCCACCCCTGCCTTTTTCTAATCAGGATTGGCGATGGGGATCTTGCTTTTGTGCCGAATTTATTTGCACTTTAACTTCACAAAATTCTCCAGCTTATACTATTTAATGCTCCAGGATATTTTGCGGTGTTTTTTCGGAGAAGTGCAGCTTCTCTAACTATTTCCAGCACAATCCTAGGCTCCGAAAATCTATAGAACTATACACTCGAATCCGCATAATAGAGGTCTCTATGTCATTCTCCAAGCCTTCATAAATTTTTTCGAAGGATAATAGGTGGTAACTGCACTAGATGTATTAGTTTCTACTGTAGAATCCTGAATAGAAAAAAAACAGTCTACTTAACAGCCTTCCTGGACATAGAAGGGGCTTTCAACAACTTCAGAACAGAAGCGATCCAGGTGCTTCTCGCCGAATTAGGGATCTTTAATAGTGCGACTAGTACGAATTACAAATCAAGAACTATGGCACCGTGCCAGCCAAGAAAAGATAGACGACGAAATCAGGCGGTGATTTTTTTAAATTTTAATTTCTGGAATTGCGCCCGGTGCAAGTACACCATTTGCAGCTATGAAAGCGCCGCCCCTGCTTATACATTGTATATGATTCGGAATAACACAATTAATTTAATACTGTAGAATAAGGCGCGACGACAGTAGACTGTGTTTGGAACGATCGGCAAACTGAATTGTGAGAGGGCGATGTCAAAATTTTTTGGAGGCTTCTTCTTCTTTGATCCGTTAGCTGCCGGTCCGAGCGGGATGTCCCCACAACGGATACGCTGCTGTCGGTGCCGCTTGGTCTCGAACTCTATTCACGATTCGTTTCCGGGTTTTTGGCGACGTTTCGAGCCTCGGTAACTGATAACGGTTGATTCTTTAGGTCACTCTCGGTATTCTTTAGCCAGATTTTCTTCGGTGCCGATCGCTGGATTCTCCAGCCTGCAGGACGGTCTCGCCAGAGAAGTTGACGTGGCAGGCGGTCATCATCCATTCGGCAAACATGTCCAACATGTCCAATCGACGTTTTTGAATTTCTTCTTCGATCAGTGTCAGCTGATCGCATATTTGTCTGACTGTCTCGTTTCGAAGGCGAGTGAGACACCGAGGATCTGCCTCAATAATCGCATTTGGAAGACTTTGAGCTTCTTAACGTCCAGTTTGAGCAGTAATGATGAGCAAGACTGGTCTTGCAGTTTTGCCTTTGGTTGCACATTTAGCAAAACCAAAGCTAGACCAAGACAAGACAGGACTACAGAAGAGTAAAAGCTCAAGATAGCAAGACTTTTGGCTCATCACTAAGTGCCAAAAGTCTTGCAGCAATGAGCAAAAGGTCCTGCAAAAAGTCTTGCAAGAAGTCTTGCAAAAAGTCTTGCAAAAAGTCTTGCAGACTTGTCTTAGTCTTGCTAAATGTGGAAGACCAGACTTTTCGCTAATCACACAGTAAGACTTTTGGCACTTAGTGATGAGCCAAAAGTCTTGCTATCTTGATTTTGCAGTCTTGTCTTGCCCCTGTCCTGCATTGTCTTGGTCTTGCTTTTCTTGCTAAATGTGCAATAACAGTCTTGCTCATCACTATTGAGCAGTGTCCACGTTTCAGATCCGTAAAGAAGAATCAGAAGGATCAGCGTTCGGCAAAGGCGTACTTTTGTTTCTTTTTTGAGTTTTCGGCCAGTAGCCCACTTCTCACCAGCATCGCTGGTCTCCAGTTGCAGATGCAGTAGCATTATTTTGTGAATAGTTAGTTCGTGTATCCATGCGGTTTCTTGCCTAGTTTCTCTGGTCAGTTCGGCAGATTGATCACCCTCCTCCTTTCACGCCTTGGGCTTGGGACCAGACGAAGTTTCTGGAGGCTAAATCAATCTCCCAAAGTATAGAACGGAAAAAAAACTTTGGTGTCTGCTGATTATATTTTTTCGCATCACTTCTGAAGATTTAGTCTTGTCTGAAGGTAATTCGACTTTAAATAAATTCCCTTTCAATGACGGGGCTGGGATAAACAGAGGGAAAAAACGACAAACTTCTATTGCTAATTTATCCCACTCTTCATGCTACGACTAACACAATGGCAAAAATGTATTCCTACCCCTTAAAGAAACACTTCAATATACCCAAATATGCGCATAAAAATCAAATTGAGCATAAGAATTGGCCCCAAAATAAAAGAAGAAGAAATGCTTGAATTATAAGAACCCCTGCGCTCCCCCCTCCCTACCAAAAAAGTCTTCTCATACAAAACAAAAACAGTAAAAGAATAGTGAAAAAAGCGCATTTGATCTCCCCATTTTTGCATTACTGGCAGGTTCTTAGCTCCCCCCGTGTCCATTATCCTTGTGCAGGAGGAGGCACCGCCAAAAAAAAAAATAAAAAAATCAGAAGGAGACGACGACGAAAAAACACCAGGGAAAAATTGAAGAAATTCGTTTCGGGGATAAGAAAAACGTGAAAATCGAAATAAATTGATTTTGACTCCTTATTGGCGTAATTAAATTCAATTTCCTTTCCTTCACTTCAATGCCCTTTTTTGATGCCTCGTGTATATAGTAGTAGGTATCCTTGTTGTGCGCCCTGTATATTTTTACAAGACTTTGTGATATTTTTTGCTGTACGAATTTGTTTTTTGATGCGTTCTGTGTTCCTTGATCCTTAATAGGGAATATGTACATATATATAGAAATGTCGACAACAGAGTATTGCTAACACACACACACAGGCCCATTGCAATAAGGAAGTGATTTTTAGGAATTGTTTTCAAATTGATTTAATTATTACACCGGGGTATTGTAAGTAGTTGAAGAGGAACAGAGCCAACTTAAGGTAATTTGAGACTGATTTTGGCATTAAGAGTTAATTTATTGATGCACTACGGTTAACGCCGGTTATTTATAATGTTAGCACGAAATTAAAAACGTAACAAAACAATGGATTTTGACGCAAGATATCAGAACAACCAAGAGTTAGCAGTTAGCAAGACCTTAGTAACATAAAGTGTCATTCTGGTCTGGTACAGTTGCGCTGGTATCAACATAGTAGGACTGTGACCAATCACAGAAGCCTTCGATTCTGTCTCAAAGGTTTTGAAAATCGGAGCATTATATCATGGTGAAACGTGACAGGAGGTCCATGAGGCATATCACCCCTGGTCACTGAAGTTGCTGCTCCCTTGGAGCAGCGCACCCCTTTGGTTACGATACCGGGACCCGAGACTTTCACCTGAAACTGGGACAGAAACTATCTGCGATTACTTAAGGATAAAATCTATAGACCCAGGAACCGTTTTTTTGTAGAAAAGTCAGCAAGGCTTCCAAGCCTGTTGCTTATTTTGTTTTGTCTGCCCCGCCTGTTATTGCCGAGACTCTCTTAGATCCTGGCTTCTGGCCTGCTGGTGCTCTTACCAAGCTCTTTGTTCCGCGTACCCGTACCCGAGCCCATCATGCAAATGCGCTTCTACTCCGAGCGCTCCACAGATGTCAAAAAACTCGAGACGCTTTCCCTCTACTACCAGAACGTAAGGGGAACAAGGTCAAAAACTAACGACATCCTTCAGGCATCGACGGCTAGCGGGTTCGATGTCATAGCATTCACTGAAACCTGGCTCTATGAAGGCATTCTTAATGCTGAACTCTTCGATTCCTCCTACCAAGTCATTCGGAGGGATCGTCACACTGACTCGGAAGCTCGTGGAGGTGGCGTACTCCTGGCTTGTAGTAGCCACCTGGCATGTAACCCAATTTTGCTTCCTAGTTTTTCTTTCCACCTTGATATAGAAGAGCTTGTCGCTCTTAAAATTTCCTTATCAAAAACTAATCTCTTTCTTCTGTGCTACTATATCCCACCAGATATGATTAGCACTCTTGATGATGGAGGCAAAATCTTATCTCTTGTGTTGATCATATCCTGTGTATGATGGACACAAGCGATGAATTACTTCTCTTAGGGGACTTTAATTTACCCAATATTCAGTGGGTATCGGATGAAAATGACGATACCTACCTCCCCGCAGGCAACTTGAATTCAAAGGAATCCTGCTTTCTTAATTCCTTATTCTCACTTGGCTTGAATCAAATGAGCGGTGTGCCTAACGTTGGGGGTCTCGGTAGCCTAGAGAGTAAGGCGTCTGGCTACTATCCCAGAGGTCCCGGGTTCGATTCCCGGCCAGCCCACGGTCCTTCACCTTTTCCACTTTCCCACCTACATAACTTTCCTTCTTTCTTCTTCCCTCTTTACATTCCTGATTCCTCCTGTCATAACCTTCCTTCGCCCTTCCCTGCTCCACCAAAGCGCATGTCATCGGTTGGTTGATGAGATTCTACTCGTTTCAGGAGGCATAACACTCCAGCGAGTTGTTTCTCGATGCCCCGATGTCAAAGCCGCAATAGTAATGGTTGGAAGTAGGTGGACTAAAAATATCGGGGGTAGGTTGTGGCAGTTCCTTCCTTCCCCGACTAGAGCTGCTGTTCGACATTGCACTCTATACGAAGAAAATAGATTGTCGACAGTATAAAGGGCCTTTCCTGAGACTCTAGTCTTTCACATAAAAAAAAAAAAATACTGATTTTAGTAAGGCATTTGACAAGCTCTCCCATTCTATTATAATTCTAAAATTAAGTAAGCTTGGCTTTCCGCAAGCCCTTCTAGTATGGTTCCAGTCCTATTTAGCTGACAGGACCTACCAAGTTCTTTTTCGTGGTTCCAAATCAGTAACCATTGAAGCGACATCCGGTGTCCCTCAAGGAAGTCATCTTGGCCCTCTTCTCTTTATCTTGTCAATTGACGACATTGCTCCCTTGCTAAGACACTGTAGAATATTGATTTATGCTGATGACATCAAATTGTACCGTCACATAAAGAGTATTGAGGATTGCAAAACTTTTGCAAGTTGACCTTGACACCTTTTACTCTTGGTGTGCTAACAACAACCTGGTTCTTAATATTGGTAAATGTGAAGTCATGACTTTTAGTAGGAGACGTAATCCTATAATTTTTAACTACACCTTTTCTGGTGAGGGTATCCCTCGTGTTAATTTTGTTAAAGATCCCGGGATTAGATTTGATAGTAAGCTGGATTTCTCCACACACATCAACTATTATCTCTTCCAGAGGTAGTTTAGTCCTTGGTTTTATTAAAAGGTGGTCCAAAGAATTTAACAACCCCTTGATTACTAAACACCTATACATTTCCCTTGTCAGACCATTACTCGAATATGCGTCCCAGGTTTGGTCTCCTCATTACAATTCGCATGTTAGAACTATTAAATTGGTTCAACGAAGGTTTGTTCGATTCGCATTGAATCATCTTCCTTGGGAAAACCCAATAGTTCTTCCATCATATGAATCCCGGCTTAAGTTACTCAACTTAAGCTCTCTTCATAAGCGTCGTGAGGTGGCCGATGTTGTATTTGTTCATCAGCTCCTTAATGGAAAGGTTGACTCAGGTTTTCATATATCGGTACGATTTAATTCCATGAAAGCGAATTGGATGAGGCATGCTCCCACAGATCCGACGCAGTGGGGCACGGACGTTCTCAGTACCTTTTAGGCGTTTTATGAGGGAAAACCAAGCTTCGGAATCACCCTTTAGCCTGTCATGTCGTTCAGGTCATGGTGCAATGTCTAGTAGCAAGCTTGGTTTGAAAGATGATAGGATTAGCGAGGGGGGGGTCTGGGGGGTTTTGGAGTAGGTGGCGATGAACCTTAGGTTTGAACTCTTGGTTGTTGTAGCAGTTCGGGAAAACTGACTGTGGGAGATTATTCCACAGTCGAGTTGTTCTATTCATAAACGAACTTCTAGAACATGTGCGTGAAAAGGGAGCTGAAGGGTATGGGGGTGAGCCGAGCGGGCTAGTCTTGTGTTGCGGGAAAAAGGTCCGGGCAGAAGGTCCTGAATTTCAGTAGAACAGTCGCTGTGGTAATAGCGATAGCGCATGGAGAGCGCTGCCACATTCCTATGGTGGCTCAGAGAGTCGATGGAGATGCAAAGGCTGCCATCTCAGAAGATTCGGAAGAAAAATGAGTTATACTCGAGGCGGGGCCGAATGTAGGATTTGTATATATTGTAGGCTCTAGCTGCTGGTGGGAGAAGAAATTGGCATCTCTTAAGAAATCCCAGGGGATTGGGATGCTTGTTTAGCGATTTGGAATATGTGATCATTCATTTGTGATTTATTCGAAAAAAACAGCTTTTGAGAATAGCTGCACGATGATGGTGCAGAGCTATGGATGCTCACAAATAGAAGTTAAAACTTGTATTGAGCACACACGAGGACGTACGTTTCTAAGGTAAAAGTCTTTGATTCGAACGAAGCGCAGCTTTTGTGTATAGCTGCAGAATGATAGTCATGGGTGCTTATCTAATTATCCGAAGTACTCCGCCCCCCCCCTCCCCTCCCACCATCATCATATAAAAGAAGGAATTAAATATTTAAAAAAATATATTAAATAATAAATTTAAATACAAAGGTTTTATGGGAAAACAAAAGAAAAGTCATTATGTAGAAGAAAACCATCACAGACAGTGTTTGCAATTTTTGAATAATATTCTAGAGGGACTTGGGGTAGAATCCGTACACAGTAGAGAATTACGAGAACTTTGTTTTATGCTTTATAAGAAGAAAAATTTAATGAAAGACGAGAAAAGAGAATACAGAATTCACTGACTTGACGTCATTGTACCCTAAAATCTTGCCTCTTTCCTTCAAAATAATCTTGCTAGCGCATATTGCAAAGACATACACCCACCAACGACATGATGACGGCGACGCTATCAAATATTGTTTCTTAAGCCTTATTGTACTGCAAAATAGAATCTGCAATTATCAAACTAGAACATATTTCTTTCATTTGTTCAGTTTAAGTACAAGTCGACAGTACCAAGGGGCTTTCGTGAGCCTCTAGTCTTTCACATACAAAAAAGTAACAAACAGACCCTATTTACTACTGTGTGAAAAATAATAAACAATTCCTATTAAGTTTTTTTTTTTTCGGTTGTTGCTTGAAAAAAGAAACAAAAACGAATAATAATAATAATTTTTCCATCTCATCTTTCAGGCATACCCCATCTGTGTATTCAGCAGCCTCTAGTTTTAGAAGTCCTTATCCATCATCATTACCAATTAATACAACGTTATCAAGGTGAGTTCATATATATATTTTTTTTTTTTGTAATAAAATAAAACAAAACATTAAATTCTCATTTAATATTTTCCTTTTCAGTGATTTTTCATTTCGTTTTTCACCAAGTCTGTTGCCTTCGGTTCATACGCCACCACATCATGTTCTAAATTCACATCCAGCGATTGTGACGCCTGGTCCAAAGCAGGAAGTTGGCCAGGATAACAATCATCGGTACGGAAGGTAAGTGCCTACAATAATACTTGGCAAACTATATTTTTTTTTAACCCTTTTTTATTTTTTATTTTCAATGCTTAAAAAAAAATCACTTTCCCCCATAATAATAAATCGAAATTCAATGGTATTTTCAAATCTGCTCTCTTCTCTCTAAAAATTTTGTGATAATCATAAACAAAATAGCACCGACGTTTGTGGTCACTCTAGCGAAAGCAGATTCTTCTCTACCTTTTGTTATGCGAGCGCAGTAAACCCCCCCCCCCCCCCGTCCATAAATTTTATGTTGTTTTGTTAAATTTTCCTTGTCTAAATTAAGCAAAGATTGAAAATTTCACCAACAGTGAGAAGAAAATACCTTTGGACGATTCCCAGCCCCCATTTCCATGCTTTCCCATGGCTTTCACCGAAAGATAGGTGGTATAAAACAAAAAAAACAGAGAACAGGATTCACGAAGGGGGATGTCGCCTTGTTTGTTGTACATAAGCCACCTCCCACATTTATACCAAAAAATTTCATCCTTATCCAAATGGAAGTTTACATAAAAATTTTCCCCTTTTGCAAAAAGATTTTTGTTTATCCCTTTTTCACCAATCCCTGTTCCGTTGTCATTGTCGTCCTTTTTTTTACTTCCCCTTCAAAATATCTCCTTAAACTCAACTCAACTCAAACTCCTTATATTTAAGGGTAAGTTATCGAGTTTTATCCGGAAGCTTGCACTGTTGCCTAACAGATGGCAGACGATATAAGCTTTTTTCTACTGGGGGCTGGTTTTTAACTTGGATAATATCGAAAAAAAACTTTTAAGCTTTTTGCTTCGACGCATTTAAATTTTCTTGTGCTTTTTTTGGCTTTTTCGATAAAGCTTATCGAAGACACACTCTTTAATAGAAATAAACTTCTCTCAGATTTTTTTTTTTTGGTGGATGGATTATTGTATAAAAAGTTTTACATTAAAGAATTACGAAATAAAAAAAAAAAAAATTTTAAAATTTTGTAGCGTTTAAGCCCGGAAATTTAATTTATGTTACAAAAGCTTAATTTGAGTAATAATTGAAAATGTATGGTAGCCGATATCACCACCAACAAAAGTAATAAATTTTATCTTTGGCGCATAATAATCAAGGAAAATATTTTGAAGTTGGGATTAGCGAAGTTTATGCCCGCATAGTGATCATTCACCCAAGATTTTTTTATAAAACAAGATCAAAGAATTTCATAGTTATTTGAGGCGCAGAACATATTCGATGAGGATTTGTTTACGTAAAAGAGCTCGGAACTTCCCGATGGTGAGAGAAGGAATTGCATATATAAAACGATCATGTAAACTCCCTCACGATCACTAAGTGTTATTATGAAAAAAATACCTTTCCTTTTCAAACAGGGTATTTCGGGTTGTAAGAAAGCAGGAAATTATGGTGGCCGCAAATTAATAACTAAGCTTTTGGTTTGAAGAGTATACAAAAATAATATCGAGACCACAATCGTGCGATCGCTAAAGTTTTCACGCAGCGCTATAAGAAGGAATTATTTCGAGATTAGTGGAACTAGAACTCTTATCCCAAAGTCGAATAAATCCTTGAAGGATTTTCGTTCTAGAGCCCGGAATATATTCTATAATATATTAATCCCCATATTAGACTGAATCAATGGCATATCTAAAATGAGCTTCCCATTTTTTTTTTTTTTTTTTTTTAGAAAAAAGAGTCGAAGCTTAGTTGTCACCCTATAGTTGTCTAGTCCGTCATGCTGTTTACATCAATGTCTAGTAGTAGGCTTATTTAGAAGATGGAAAAATAATTATTATAGGTTAAGGGTAGCTTGGAGAAGGCAGTGAACCTCGCGTTTGAACTCCTGGATATTCTAGTAGTTCACTTTCCTAACCCTCCAATAACACTCCAATTGTGTACTATATCGAAGTGGAGATGGTACAAAGCCGTCTTGAAGAAATTGGCATTTATACGAATGAAACAATAAAAAGCTACGATTTTAAACGGAAATTATCTTCTTTCACCAGAGTGATATCAAAAGCATTTAATGCAGGGTAGGTTACTCCTCACCCATTCTGCTGTGTCAGGGTTTGAGTAGACCAAGAGCAGCCAGCCTCTTCTTTTGGAAGCTGTCTTCGAACGACGGTTTCCCCTTGTCCGCCTGATTTTTCAATGGCGACGTCAATGATCGCCTCCTACAACTGTGCCAATTGCTCAGGTACCAAGGGGCTGTTGTGCATGTCAGTCGGGATGAGACCGACCTTACCACCTGGTTAGAGGTCGTCTTTTTGGTCGTATTGGTCTTCTTCTGTTCCAGACCTTTTGGAGTTTCCTCCTCTGAGCGAAGCCTCTTCAGCTCAGGTTTTGTGGCTGCCAGGGTGCTTCATGAAAGCATTTTTCTTAGGGTTGGAAAGTTTGACAAACTTTTACCTTTTTCTGATTCGCCCGGTAATTTGCTGTTGTTATTTTGTTTTTAATGGCACCGATGATCATCTCTGCTGCTGTTGCTGTTGATGTATACTTAACTCAAAGCTCTTGATGTTCCCGGATCTTTTAACCGCCATTATCGTCTTTGCTGCTGTTGATGTACATGAAGATGTTCCTGCCGGTATTGACCTATTATCGCACAGTTAGGAGCATGGTGTATATTTACCATATGGTTGATACGGTAGATCGCTTGGATATTTTAAGCTATAATATAGCAGCTTTGAAGATCCTTCGGGTGATAGCTATAAACAATGTTCATATGAGAAATTTCTGGATAATCTGGGCAGTACTTACACGATATGAAGTAGTATTATCATGAAAAATATAGCAGGTGTCTGAGCTACTAGCCATCTAGTAAAGATACAAAACTGTTTTTTTTTTCCTGAAAAAGAAAAAAAAAATACTTTTGGACAAATTTAGTTTTATTTGAAAATTTCGATTAGGGAATGAAATTATGTTTCGGTTAAAATAAAAATGTTTTACTTACTTTGTTGATGTTCAAGTTATTGTGTGAAACAGGTTCACGTAGCGTCTCTAGATGATCGTTTGATTTTTTTCGTGCGAGTGTGTGTGTGTGCAAGAGATCTTCCTGAAATGTTCATTTATATTAAAAAGGCGATTATCCCGTGACAACTACCATGTTGCTTATTCGTTATGCAATATATAATAAACAAATATAAAATTTCCAGATATATCTCGCGCCATAAAATATGGAAAAATCAAAATCGCGCGTTGCCTTGCGCAATGATAGTCTTGAAAGTCCCCAAAAGTGAGCAGCGTTTTTCTATTTATGTTTAAAAACATAAATAATCGCCGGCTTATTTATTATATTCTTCATCACAATTCTTAATCATTTATATATTTCCCATATTTTATGGCGCGGAGTGTATCACAAATTTTTTTTTTTGGCATATAATGGAATATTTTTTTTTTTAAAAAGAGGCAAAAAGATTATCTTACGTATGTTAGAAAATATTGAAGAAAGACAAAATATACAAAATATTTTCTGTCTCTCTATTGAGCTTGTTATACATAGTTTTACTTACGTGAACTAAATTACGTAAATTGTAAAACAGTAACTTTAGGACACGTAAGAGGAACTTTTGTATATATATATGGCCGATTCTCCAGAACCTTTAACCTGCTTGTCGCTTCGAAATTTTTATGACTAACAATTTTTATAAGAAGATTAAAAATAAAAGAAGCTATCAATAATGTTAAGAAACTATTAATGAACAATAAGATATAAGTACGAAGTCATTTAAAACGATATATTGCAATAAAATTTGAAAAAATGTTCCGTTACCTGTCACTTTTCGGCCTGTCTTTAGCGCTAATCTGAATGAAAAACTATTTATATTTGTGATAGGAAGCGTTGAAACAAATAGTGAAAAGTGAAAAGTTGTAGTTTAACTCTTAATGAAAAATGCAGTTGTGTTCGGTGCAGTGTCAAATCGCTATATTTTCCAAAAAATAACTCTGAAGTTTGTCCCTAGGTTTTGACGTCAAAGTTGTAACCCGCATGGTAAGTCGAAGTACTCCAAATTGTCTCATTTTATCATAAAATTTTTTAAACGCACTTATTGTTCAGACAATAACGAACATGTGCATACATTTTGTGACAAAAATAAGTTGAAATCGGTTGATTTTTGGGCAAAACTGGGTAATATGAACGTAGGTTACATTTAAATGTCAAAGTTGTAACTGCAATTAATTTGCTCATATTACATTAAATTCATCCCCGTAAAATTTCTTATGACGTATTGTAACTAATTAAATCATATGTAACGTTTCCTTCACTTAAATTGTTTCATGAATCTTAAAAAAAAGTAATTTAAGCGAATGTCAAAATTGTAACCATGTCAAATTTGATGTCAAAATTGTAACCATGTCAATACAACCATGTCATAAAAAAAATGCGCATTGAATTTTTTAATGTTCTACATCAGAAAACATTTATTTATGAAATAAGAAACACAAGAAATATCATGGCACGGTTGTGCTATCAATTTGAAATTTCATTTTTCCAATTAGCTCAGGTTAAAGGTTCTGGAGAATCGCCCATATATATTTTTTTTTAAATATAAATTTTGCTTTGAATTTGTTTCAAAACTTACTTATTAACATAAATTGGGGTTTACATCCTTGCAAAATTTTACCGATTTTACCACAACGATTGCTCTACTGAAATAATTAACCTCATGCCTCCACGGCAACTTTTCTCCCGCAACACTAGACTTGCCCGCTCGGCTCACCCTTATAGTCTACAGCCCTTATCTTCGCGCACACTCCGATTTAGAAATTCGTTTATAACCAGAAACAACGCGACTGTGGAACAACTTACCTCAGTGAATATTCCCGAACTCATACAACACCCAAGAGTTCAAGCGCAAGGTTCACCACCATCTTCTCCAACATCCACCCGACTCCCCCTAATCTATTCTATCTTTCTCTCTATATCCTTCGAGATAAGCTTACTACTAGACATTGCACCATGACGTGTACGACATGACCGACTAGTAGTACAAAGGATGACACCTAAGCTTAGACTATCATAAAAAAAAACACTATGTTGCACATACATTCTAATGAAGCGATTGGAGCAAATCTCATATAATACAATTACTTTACAGGCTCCAGTCACCACAAATAAATTGATTAATAATAATATTAATAAAAATATATTAATAAATAATTTATGAACATTTGCTGCAAATTCTAATCTGCTTTGAAGTTCTCAAATAGACAAATTAAATATAATATTAATTTTATCTATTTGAGAGTCTTTCAATAAAATTGGATTAATTGTTATTTAATAAATATATTAATAAATAAATAATATTTAATATTATATAGTTTGAAAACACACACACATCACACATTATTATTATCATATTTAATAAATATTATTAATTTAATAAATAATTATTATTATAATAAAAAAGTTTTGATGACCATATCCAAATCTATATGGTAGGCTCAAAATAGTCATAATAATTTATAAAATATATATTTTAGCTATTTTAAAACCTCTCAGTATAAATTGGAATAAAATTTTAAATAAATAAATAAATAAATAAATGAATAAAAATTAAAAATATGTAAATACAATTTTTGTTTGTTTTTGCACATAACAAATCTAATAAAGGGCATTTGGAACGCTCAAAATAAACTATATAATAATATTTATTTTGTAACTTTAAATGCCATTATTAAATTGTTAATTTTAATAATCACTTCTCTTTATATATTTATTTATATATTTCACTTTTATTTTATATAATTTATATTTCAACTATATTAAATTTTACTTTATTTTTAAAAACTTAAGAAAAAATGATGTTAGCATGTCCTTGGCTAAATTGTAACTAAATTGAAATTTTTCAATTTTCATTGCAGTTCGATTTTGTACTCACAAATATTATTCCCATATTTTTGTAATATGAGAAACATAAATGTATATATGTGTTTGTTAAAACCAGCAATCAACGAACGCCATTGGTACAAACATTTTTCAAGGATAACAATATATATTTTACACATACATATATATTTTTCAATTGATCACAAAATCACACCACACCTCATCTCACCCCAAGTTCAAATTATTTATTGTAAAGCAGCTTTTGCATTATTATTTTTGCCATATTTTTAGATATTTTAGATATAGATATGTCGTCTCCATTGGCTTTTTGGGAAGGCTTATAACTTTTTTGCCTATCACTTGCGCTGATGTCACACGCAAAATGTTCTTTGTTACAAAAAAAAAAATATATATCTTGTGCAAGGAAATTTGTTTAATAAGAACATATATTAATAATAGACATCAAACGATGACTGATGATAAATTAGCAAAAATATCGAAAGATTTGCATCGTTAAAATTTTTAATGAATTTGCGCGCCTTCGATTGCAATTATCTATTTTTCAATTTAGAAACTGGAGGGAATTGGGGGGGGGAGAATATTATCATATATCAAAGTGTTTCTTGCCACCATTTAATTATATCTATCACGCAATAGACGGGGTTATCATTTCAAGGGTCTCTAGCGAAATATGCAGTGAGTTAGATACCCAATCAAAAACATTGCCATACGTCTGTCTCATATATTATTTAGATAGTTGGAAACCACCTTATGTTCAGTCTATTATCGGGAATGTATATGCTTTCAATCAAAATACCAATTATTTATAGACATATCAAGGTTGACTTTAACGACTATGAGTTAAAAAGCTTCAATTAACGAAATATTTCATTAAAACCCAGTGGAAAATGAAGTGCTCCAACAGCCATCTTTGAGCACTCCAAAAGGAGCTTACAGCGCTCCCGTTCCCATACCACCCAGTGGGAAATGAAGTGCTCCAACAGCCATCTTTGAGCAATCCAAAAGGAGCTTACAGCGCTCCCGTTCCCATACCACCCAGTGGGAAAGGAAGTGCTCCAACAGCCATCTTTGAGCACTCCAAAAGGAGCTTACAGCGCTCCCGTTCCCATACCACCCAGTGGGAAATGAAGTGCTCCAACAGCCATCTTTGAGCACTCCAAATGGAGCTTACAGCGCTCCCGTTCCCATACCATCCAGTGGGAAATGAAGTGCTCCAACAGCCATTTTTGAGCACTCCAAAAGGAGCTTACAGCGCTTCCGTTCCCATACCAGTTCCATATACTTTTTAACATTGTATGTCCTTGCAGGGGAGCATACGACTTTATGCTCCTCAAAAGCGTTCTAGGAGCATAACAAAAAAGCTTTTTAAAAGAGAAATATACGCCTGTGGATGATATGTGATCCGGTAATGAAAAGCTTTTATTTTGTTTATCTTTTGCAATTGCCTTTTTCTTTCCAAATCCGAGAGTGGCTTTACCAAAGCAGTCCCCCAACTAAATTCTATCCACTTCCAAAGCTGCTTGTCCTCCGTATCGAACGAGAGCCGGGCTATTGCGTATGCTAATGTCACATTTTATGGGCATAAAGATAATTGCCCGTTTTCTTTTTTTTATAAAAAATTTATGAAAATTTCAGCAAAGCTCCCTTGAGAGTGCTCCAAGTGCACTCCCCTGTGCATCGCTCCCAATTTTTACCACTTAGAAGGAATACAGCGTCCTTCGAACAAAAGAAGGATCTAATAACGAAATTAGCTTGTGTCGAACAGAGCACATCAATCTAAATCTGATGTTTTTTTTCGCTCTATAACGGTAGTTGACATCAATGAATTTAAAGTATTATTCATAATTTTTGTCATAAACATCAATCTAGATTATCCCCGAATATAATCACGGATTTTGACGGATCATGGATTTTACACAGGTAATTTGACATTACGTAAATAAATTATTGATGTCCGGGGCTATTGAGGCAGCGCCGGCCCTAGCCCTTGTTTAGGGTAGAGCGAGATCGTATTTCGACGCCCTTTGGTCGACTGCTTTCACTTTACATAAATTGTATTTCCAGTTGTCCTAGGTAAAATTTTTTCGAGCAGTGCCTGTCTGCCATTTCCTTACGGGATTATATTTCCCCTTTTTCAAGCATTTATAGCCTGAGGGCTCCATAAGGATTTCAATGGTGGTTTTAGGGTCACAGCTCCGCCTATAGCGGCAATAGAGGAAGCATGTCTTCTCAGAGTTGCTTTCCCGACGTTTCGCCAACAGCACCACCTTCTTTGGAGGCTATTTGGTTGTATGTATTGTGTATTGCATGGTTCGGCATTAGAGCTTGCCCCAGCTAATAAGGTTGAGATGGTGGAGAGAGTTACCTTCTCGTTAAAAGAGGCTTCTCCTAGCATCAGCCCAAAATTGCAATGTTCACACCATCCTGACAACGTCACCTCTGTGAATTTTATGCGGTGCACTTTGTGGAGTATTATCCATTCCTACCATACCTTTAGGGTCTTTTTTGGACCCCTATCCTTTTCAACATAATACCAGTGGGGTCTTCTGTTGCTGCAGGGAAGTACCCGATAATAAAAAGGCTGCGCGGCAGCTTGTTCCGGTCTACAACAACAAGGCTTGCTCCTTTTAGGGCTTAAGGCGCCCCATCATAGGGTGAGCACTGACCCCTACTGATCTGGGCTGTTCTGAGGCCTTAGCCAATTCGGCTACCGCATCCAGAAGACTTTCTTGCACGGTAACTAGTTGTTTCGTAGTCAGAAGAGTCTCCGGTTTGTTAGTCGCAAGCACGCCTATTCTGACACTTTCCGCTATTTGACAGAAGGTCGGCTTTGGAGTCGTTCTAGACTTCATTATAGGTGCGTCCAACTTTTCTGAAGGCTTTTCAAATCGCATGGCCAAAGTCTTTACTCTTTTCACAGGGTTATTATGCCCTGAAGAACATCCAGAGGATCTAACCCTCTTCTTATTAAGAAAATCGGTATCCCTTGCTTCGTTTTTTCGAGTCGCCTCTCTGATTAGGTGCCCTTACTCCCGCAGGAGATCTCCCAATGAAGGAGTGATCTCAACGTACTCCATCGCTGGGTTTACGGGCTCAGACTGCCCTCCCTGAAGAAGAATCCCGAAAACTCCTCACTGGGACCATATTCGACACCTTGAAGCATGGATCCAAAACTGGCCTTTTAAGTCGTTCTTTTGGGAGCTGTGAGAGCCCCAGAAATATTTGGAGCGTTAAGAAGTGCTCCAAATATAGTGTTCGCGACTTTCGATATTTATTAAAACTAAACCCCAGCTTTCATTATGTTTTTGTCCACAGTAAGATTATATTGAAAGCTTACCCGAGACTGAGAAAGACTCCACTATCTCACAAAAGGTGCCATCGAAGAAGGAATCGTTCCTAGCCAAATTAGGAATTTAATTTGAAGTGCACTAATTTTAGCGAGATCTCCTTAACATGTCTAGGGCAATAATTACCACAATGATTATATACTAATACACTTTACTCTGTAATCAATGTAATATAAATTCCTAACAAGAATACGTTTAATTGTTATGCAGTCCATGAAAGCATGACTACGAAGCACCCATCAAATGGGGCACCACAACGGTGGGAATTTAAATTTAAGAAAAAGGAATTTTACCTGACCTATGGGAGACTTGATCGCAACTATTGATTATATAATCTATAATCAATCTATAATAACAACCTAAAATCAATTTCACAACGATATTTGTTCAATATTCAATACTTTTTAGAAAATTAACTGCTGCTAATTTTTTTTTTTTTTTTTTTTTTTATATGAAAAAACCAAGCTTAGGTGTAACCCTTTGTACTACCAGTCCGTCATGTCGTTCAGTTCATGGTGCAATGTCTAGTAGTAGCTTGGTTTGAAGAATAGAGGAGAATAGGAAAGGTTAGGGGGTCTGGAGGGTGTAGAAGAAAATGACGTCACTGACAGGAACCCATTAATTTAAAAAACATAAAACTAACAAGAAAAACATGGAATCTTCTCCTTTAATATATGTAGTTATATATTAATAAACCCCGGTAGCATTTAATTAAAAAAACATTTAAATAATTTAAGAAATAACAGAAATATAAAATGAAAAACTTACAATTAAAATTAATTTTCTTTAACATGCAAAATGTCGTCACATTTGCATAGCAGACGAATTTTATATTTTTATTGTTTCACATTATTTAAAACACTCTTCACTATAATTTATCTAGCTATGGAAGGAGAAACTATTATTGCATTAATATTCACTATTAATATGAATTAACTCACTGTATTTATTAATTAAAACACCAGTTAAATTTTGCTTGAAGCAGTTGAACATGATTATTCCTGTCCATGTATGACAGTTCGTTCAGTAACTTGTTCATCGTGCTGCATTATTGGATGCCGCTAAGTATGCAATCGATCGAGCACGATTTTTAATATTTCCTCCACAAAGGGGCTCTATCGGCCCCCGATCGTAATTAATCCTTAATTATCTCCAGGGGAAAATGATTTTTTTTTTACAAAAGTTTTTCTTTGAAAAGATTTCGAAATTGATCTTTTGCCACGCACCTTTTGGGAGACTTTTTTGCAAATTGAAATTTTCTTTTTTATATTTCCCAATTAATATCATCTATCTAATAATTGTTTGAGCAGTTTAATCAGCGCCGGCCCTAGGGTAGAGCGAATAGAGCGGTCGCTCTAGGCGCCAGGTGGCAAGGGGCACCAAAATGAATGCGAAAAACAATTTCGGGCAAAAAATAAAATTTTGATGGCGCCTTTTTTCAAAAACTTTAGCACCTCTCAAAGTTCCAAACACTTCTTGGGCTTTCTTTCATATCCACTAACAGGACGACCTGCAAGGCCAGTTGGATATTTCTGAACCCGAGGGTGCCGAATGTGGCTCCAATGAAGGGAAATTTTCGGGATACCTCTTTAAGAAGATGAAGGAAGAAGATCTCCTTAGAGGCCCACCTGCGGAAGTACGGGCACCTTTTGCTCCACCGGAGAGGCGACCCAAAAAAAAGCGACCGCTTTTAGACGACGAATTCGGGAAGCTGAGTACTCCCGTGTAGAAGCTGCTGAGCTCTGCATCTCCCTCGAGGAAGAGAAGAATGCCGTTTTACTTAATACCTCCCCCTGTCTGGATCTCCTCCAGACCACAATAACTCGGTGAAAAGGTGAAGGCTCCGGGCATACGGTTTGAGAATCCAACTGAAACCCCTTCAGAAAAGAAGTCCGATCAAATGGCAGAAAGTGTCAGAATGGACGTTCTTGCGATGTGTATATCCGGAGAATCTCCTGACCATAGAACAGCAAGTTGCCGTCCAAGGGAGTTTTCTGGAGGAGATTGCCGTGCTGGGGTAGGAGTCAGAGCGCCACTGCTATGGGCCGCCTTAAGTCCTGGAAGGAGCATGCCTTGCGCTGTGGACGAGGGAAAGCTGCCGCGAAGCTATGTTGTGGTCCGGTGCTTCCCTGCGGATACATTTTGTTGAAAACGTTAGAGATCCAAAAAACGACCTTAAAGGTTTAGGAGTGGAGAGTTCTCTGTGGACCAAACGTCTATTGACGAGCTGAGGCGGACGGGTGGCCATATTTGCAGCAAGTTTGGTCGGGCACAACTTAGGATCAGGAAAATGCCATGTCCCAAAGCTTGTCCAGATACGCTTGACTATCACACCTCGGCAGGCCTCGAAAAAAGGTTTATCTAGGACGACCCGAAATACGATTTATGTGAGAGCGTCGACCAAAAGGTGCCGAAAGACAGTCCCGCTCCACCCTGAACAAAGGCAAGGACCGGCGCTGAGTTTAATATTAGTTATAGTTATAGTTTTTACATAGAAGCGTTTTTGTGCACTTCATTCATGTAGATTGAAGGTCCACTGGTCTGCGCCGATCAATTATACTTCTTGAGTTAGCTTCCTGTTGAGATAAGTAATGTATATCACTGTTCTGAATAGGAATTAATAATAGTAATAGAAATATAAATAGGAAACCACCCTCCTACCTCCGCACCCTGGACGTGGGACCAGACGACGGCACTTTTAACAACACCAGCACCGATGCCATCCGGTAGGCCCTGGCGATATCTGGGATCTACACGGGAATTAGTCAATGAATCCTTCGCATGCTGGAACTCGAATCATCCATAGCAGATGGGGAAATAGCGCCGCGGTAGACCTCAGGGTGGAGTCCACTCGCCTCTAGTTTGCCTTATGGCCATTGACAAGATCCTAAAGACACAGCTACAGAATAAAGGCAGTTGCCAATGCGGAAGACAAGGTAATATTAGAATACATCAGATCCAGACTTGGCCAAGCCTTGGCCTGTCTCGGGATAAAGGTCGCCATGTGCACAACTCCAGCGGGAGCCAGCGTAATTCTATTATCAAATAGTCAAGCGACCATCAAGGCATTAGGTTCGGCCCGCTTAACTTCTAAGCTGGCAGACAACTGCCAGAAGGAACTCTACTCCTTGGCCGGGAGGTGCAGATAAATTTGCCAGGCTGGGGACAACTCTCCCAGGCACACCGGTGGGTGCTAAATAAAGACATCCCCATGTACTTTCTATCAGTAACTGGGGCTTCAGATGGAGGAGTTTATCATCATGTAACTTGGCGTTGTTACAGCAAACAAAGATAGCGAGACCTTATAAAGGCATGCATCGCCTCCCTAAACATCCCCTAATAGGATTGTCCTGAAATAGATACCAGGACATGAAGGATTCGACGGAAAAAGCAAGCAGGTCGCATAGCCAACATCCCGTTTATCTTTCCCGAGTCTTTCTGTGAAACATCCAGTGGGCATTCAAAATAGAAAAACATACCTCCCATCCTTTGCACCACAACTTCGATTTTAGACAAAATTCTATCGAACAACATACAGAAAAGACTTAGATGATTTACCTTTTTAAAGAATCACCTCCGGCTCCAGATTCGCTCGCGACATCGACTTGAGAAAATTGAAAGGAAACGGCTGGCCTGTTCGAAGCTCATCCGCAATCGTTTCTCCTAGTTTTGGGTCCAGGTAGTGAACGGAAACATCTCCTTAGAAACTTCCTCATAAGCCAAGTGACAACGTGGCACACATTACTAAATATTTCACTCGCGAATCTCAATCACAATTACACCAGGATCAGACTATAAGTAGATTTTTTAATTTCTTGATTGTTGATTGAAAATTGTTTATTTTATTAATAGATTGTTGAGTGCGGGCTTTGTTTGAGAGTCAGTTATTTCGTGTCACTTGGCTTAGGGCTACTACTTGTTCTATGTATTTTTCTTTGGGCGCTTTCTTTTTTATTCTAGTTACGTGTTAATTTCCCGAGCTCGACTCAAACTATACGAACAACTCCAATTCAGGAAAGAGTATTCCCGCTACTTTATACGACGGTTTAGTATGAAATATAGTATGTCGAATTTTTAGTTATATAAAATAAGCTAAAGCAATCGCAAAAATTCAACTCCGAAACAAATTTTAGTCAATTGTAGATTTTTGATTGAAGATTGTTGATTGAAGATTGTTGATTGAAGATTGTTGATTGTAGATTCTTGAATGACGGGGGGTTATTGGACGGGAAAGGAAGGAGCTTGAAGAAAATCTGTAAGCGATATCAAATAAAAGCAAAAAAAATATATAAAAAATAATCGAATGTCTAATCGGGTCGTTTCGTTTTGTCATATTCGTATTCGCCACTGATCTTTGGTAGTTAAATTTCTTCATTATGTTGATACTTTTGCCTTTTCTCCATTTTTCTTTTCATTATTTTTTAATAATAGTTTCGTTTCCTCTTTTTTTATTTGTCGCATAGTATTTTATTGAAGATAATGTTAAGTAGTTAAAATAATTTTAAGTAAAAATGTAAAAAGGGTTCGACACACACAAAAATCCTAAAAATCCAATCTAAAAGCAACGACGAAAGTGATATGGGTCTACTAATTAAACTAAATATGTACATAAACTAGGCCCTAGATAATACAAAAGAAGACACAACAAGATGAGCCAATATTTTTCAAGGGAATAAGAGGTCTGAGTGTGCCATAAACAGAATAAAACAATTCGCTTTAAACTGTTTAATGTTGGCCAATGTTTATTTAAGTCACTTAAAAATTAAGGCGGGATCCCAATGCATCCGCTTCGTTCCGATCCGCTAAGCTATCAAAGTTAAAATTCAAAGTTTGCTTAGAACTTCAGTGGCAGTTCGGAAAGGTGGTTCCAATGGTACATACGAATCGGAATGGAGCAGATGCAGTGGGATACCGGCTTTAGAGCTAATCTACCTAAAATGTGGTGTGCTAATTCTAATTTTCGCTGTTATTCGTTTCCTCAATTTTTCTCGTTCTTAGTTCTCCTTCAGTTGATGATGGATTTAGTTATTTTTCAATTATTTCAATTTGATTTGCTATGCAGCTGCTTGTTTCTCTTGTCCATTTCTTTTTATTTAAATGATTCTCCTCCACTGCCATATTTTCTTAAATCTAAATCTAATACCTAATGTCAAAGGGCAAAAATAAGTAAGCAAATACACCTACGCGTAGCTCCACAATTCGTTTCGCTAGGCTCGAACCAGGCGCCGCTTCAGGCTACACCCTCAATGTGGCCGAAAGTCCATAAGCGGACACTGCCTGGACCCATTCAATACCTTATGGAAATATTGAATGTGCGGTTCGTCCCATGATCGGGGAAGAATAGCATCGGTTCATTGAAAGTGTTGCCTGTAGCACATAATATTTAACAGACAAATTTCCATGTAAAATAAACCCTACTTAAATATCTAAAAGTTCACCCAATGACATGCTAACAAGATTGACACTTCATAAAGACGACCCTTCGCTAGTTTGATTTCCCCGTTTCTGTGCCAGCTCACAGTTGGCTAGCCCACAACCCTACCACAGTTGCCTGTGTCCCCACAAATTTGATCAGTTAGTGCGGGGTAGACGATATGTCAGCATCAATCTTATCTAAACTAATAAGCCTTGCATAAGAAAAGGTGTCCGCTCCCGAAGGGGACTCCGATCCTATGACTTCACTTCGGCCCCTAGCACTCACAGTTGCCTGCAAGTTGCGAACCAGGCTGAACTCCACTAAGCTCGACCCCTCACAAACGAGTCAAAGCCCCGGGACAATGAAACGATGGTGTGACCATCCAGTATCAGGCAGGTAAGTGACACCCGAATATCGCGCCACTCGATAAACAGATGGCAGCTTCCATACCCACTAAAGAGATTGCTAAAAATCGGGGGAGACCCGTGACTTGAGCCGCCTGGCAACTGCAGCTAAGCAGCTGTCCGCTAATGTTGGCCAAAGCTACTACTACCCTGGAAGAAATGTTTATATAGCTTATTTGCTAAAAAAGATAAGTCCTGAATCTAAGCTAAGCTATTATATGATCCAAAAAGCACTTCGCGATCTAAATGCCTAACAAAAATATAGAAATAAAGGTACTCACCGCCTTTCCCATATCCAATACCCCTACCTACACTAAAACACAAACACTAGCACTTTTTTCACTATAAACATCTGTTAAAAAGAAAGAAAAAACAGTTAGTTATTGGAGAATCTCAATCAGTTTGAAGAAGGGTACTTACCACCAAAATATATTTTCGGAATTCTTGCTTTAAATTTCCAGATCCTTCCTCCTCTCCATGTGATGTTAATTCCTTCTCTCCATGATGTTAAAAGCTGCTGATCGGTCTAGCTGCAGTGTTTGTTGCCAAAGGACTTTTTACAGAATGGTTGTCTTATCAGATGCTGCTGGAAATTCCGTCAAGATCACATTGCCTGTACACTTGTCTTATCCACAGAGAATATACATATTTCCTGTAAAAAAGTATATTTTAAAAAATACTGGCTAAAGAAAACAAGAGCTTTTAAGAGCCCCATAAGCTACAAATATAGATATGTGTTCGCGACTTCGATATTTATTAAAACTAAAAGCGTACTCGAGGCAGAGGACTCCACAAATTTCATAAAAGATATTAACTTATTTCAGAGAGATCTCCTTAACATCTCTATGACAATGATTACCATTTTTACTCGCTTTTATAGAAGATAAGACTTTATGCACATCCATTGGAGAAAGCATTCATACGAAGCCTCCATCAAATGGGGCACAACGGTAATGCCGTCACTGACAGGAACCCATTAATTATAAAAATTAACATAAAACTAACACGAAAATTATGAAAACTTCTCCTTTAATATATGTAGTAATAAATCCCGGTAATATTTAATTAGAAAACATTTAAATAATTTAAGAAATGACAAGGAAAAACTCACCATTAAAATCAAATTTCCTTCTTCATGCAAAATGGCGTCACATTTGCATAGTAGTAGCAACATTTTATTTTTATCGTTTCACATCATTTAACACCTCGTTCACTTGAATTTTTCTACCTAATTCTAAAGAAAAATGATTATTTCACTAATATTCACAATTATTTTAAATGAACTCACTGTTTTTAACAGTTTTTATTAATTAAAATAGCGATTGAATTTTGCTTCAAGAAGATCACCACTTGATCAGTCGACAAGCTTATTCCTGTCCTCGTTCAAAAAATGACAGTTCGTTAAGCAACGAGTTTTTTCGTTATTTTCGGCAGTTTCATTTATAGATAATTATTGTTTTCAAATATTCTCACATGTAATAGAAACTATTAAATAAATTTAATTGATATAATGTTTTATTTTATAATGTAGTTTTAATGGAAATTTTAGGATTTTAAAAATAAACTCAAAGAGTTAATTTCTTGGAACTCGATGAATTGTATACATGAACCTTGAAGATTTGAGATTGTTGTCTTTGATTACATATGGTTGATTTAGTAGCTTATAACTGCACCACTCCAAGACTGCAAATTTAAATTAATTTCAGAAATTTATTTAATTGATTTTGATTAAATTAAACAATAAAAGATTGTGAAATTCTGTTTTTAAGTAATTAAAAATATAATAGAATATATAAATAATACACATTTAATAATAATAGGCTTAATAACCATTATTGATGATAACGCAAAAGACGGCCTAAAAACTGAGTGTACTTTTGTACGATTCTTGCGCATTTTTTTGAGATTTCAGGAATTGAAATTTTCATTTTTTTTTTTGGAATTTATTTAATTTAAGTAGTTAATTTAACTTATTTAGAGTTTATTTAAGTGAATTTATGTATTTTATAAAATTTGGCAGTATTATTTTGCTTTGAGAGTAGGTTTTTATTGTATAAAATTAAATATAAACGCCCAAACAACAAGATTTCAACATGGAATTGCTAAAAAAATACCTAATATATAATAATTAATTTTAACTAATGTTGCCTCGTTGGAAAGGCCTCGCTTCCCTGAATTCAACCCCAGTTGGGTTTGCCCAAAAAATCCAACGGGTTCGGGAGTTATGCCCTCTTTTGTGATTTCTCCAAGAAAGTCTGCAAAATGCCCATTGTCTCGGGAAATACTGGTCAGCCCGGGGTGGGATTGAATTCACAGACAGTTAAGGGAGATCCTTAACAATTTCAGATCCCAAAAAAGAGCGCTCCAGAAAATTCTCCTGAATCCAGAAATGTCCCGCTTTTCCGGATATTCCAGCGCTTTCTCCCTGTTGACTTTTCGAGCCCTTTTCCTGAAATCGTGCGACAATCTTGATGAGCCAAATTACACGACCTATCACTTTCCCAGACTCACTTTCCAATCACTTCCAATAAACCGGTTTTTTAGACAAGGGGGCGCAGGGAAGTAGATGTGTTGGTCTCACTTGTGAATCCAAGAAAAATTTCGGTCTCACAGCAAATTACACTAACACAAGCATAGCATAACTTTCTTCACTGGGACTGCGATAATTATAAGAATTTTTGTTGTTTTGTGCACAACCACATAGACAATAGAATTGTTACAGGGAAAAGAGGCAGAAATTTGAATGCAATACTCAAATTATACACAGACAGGTTTGACGTGAGTCCCAAGACTTTCCCTAAGCCTCTAGTCTGCCACATAAAAAAAAAAAAAGTGAATGGCCGTGTAATTTCACTCGATGGGGGGCACCTTGTTGGAAAGGGCTCGCCCTCCTGAATCCAGAAATGTCCCGCTTTTCCGGATATCCCAACGTTTTATTGCTGTTGAATCCAGAATTTATATTTTTAATTATTTTAATTTTAGTGGAAATTTGATGATTTTAAATTAATAAAAAGTGTATACATGAACTTTTAAAATTTGAAGTTGTTGTCTTTGATTAAAGATGGTTGATGTAGTAGCTAATGTCTGCACCATTGATTATAGAGTATGGAGATATGGAGAAACATCTTTGCAGTAAGTATGTTAGATGGCGATAGTTGTACTGATTTAAGTTGGAGGGCTGCAAATTTCAGAATATGAAAATTTTCATTTTTTTTTTTGAAAATTTTCATTTGCTTAGAAAAATCACAAAAGAGGGGATAACTCCCGAATCACTTGGAAGTTTTAGGCAAACTCAACTGGTCTGCATTCTGGAGGTCTAGTCCTTTTCAACGAGGCCCCATTCACAGCGCTGGCCCCAGCCCTTGTTGAGGGTGGAGCGAGATTGTCTTTCGGCGCCCTTTGTTCGACGCTTTCACTTCACATAAATTGTATTTCCAGTTGTCCTAGATAAAACTTTTTTCGAGTACTGCCAGCCTGTCATTTTCTTACGGGATTATATCTCCTCTTTTGCCAGCCTTTACGGGCTGGGGGCCCCTTAAGGATTTTGATGTCTTCTCAGAGCTGCTTCCCCGACGTTTGTCCAACAGCACCGCCTTCTTTGGAGGCTTGGTTGGTTGTTTGTATTGCATGGCTGGGCATTAGGGCTTGCCCCAGCCCGTAAAGCTGAGATGGTGGAGAGAGCCACCTGTATTTTCTTAAAGGGATAAAATTGTTGGTGGAAATCAATGAGATTTTGTTTAAATGATAAAAATCTTAGTGTATAGTGGATAGTCGAATGGATATAAGAACACGTCCGTTTACACCCATCCCATAGAAATTGGGCTGAAGTCCTCGCATCAGTTGGCTGAAGTCCTCGCAGAGCAATCGTTTGTTCGTTTTTTTCACTTGTGCTAATTTGAAAGCCTTTTTGAAAGCTTTTTGTGAAAGCGTTTTTTAAAGCATGTTTTAGGCTTTTTTTAGAACCCTTTGTTAGAACCCACATCCCAGAGATTGGGGTCTTGAATAAATTTCGGTTGAGAACCTATACTTATTATGAGAATGACCTATACTACGTATGGAATCTACTATATGGAATACTTTTTAAGTTTGGTCATTTAAATTACAATTGATTATGAATGCATTCCATTCTCCGCTCCTCCCCTTACGTAATGGGATATGTACTAAATGTACTTTAACTGTCGTCATGCCGTCAATTATAATTCTGCAAGTCAAGAGCTTCCTTCGAAATGTCTTCATTGGACATTGTTGGATATTTCCATTATTATGAAGTGAACGTAAGTTAACTTTTATCTCAGAACTGCAGGATACCACTTGCTATTATGCATGTGATTTCCTATATAAGCCTTTTGAATATCGCTTAGCGCTTTGCTGGACAGATTTCAAATTTAGGCAAATAAGCAAAGAGCACGACCTAAAATCCAATTAAGGATTTGACTTTTGTTATTTTGATTCCACAGTTTGGATGTCTGAAATTGAATGGTTGTTTTATCCACTGTAATATGACTGTTTGAAGTCATCTTGTGTGGAGTTTAGAAAACTTGTCAGTACCACGTTCCTTCAGAGCGAGAAATGGGGTGCTGCAGTCCTGCAAAGGCAAGAAGCGAAACTACAATGTACACGCTTTGTGCTTTGCTTTAGCTTAGGCGTCACCCTTTATACCATCACTCGTCATTCAAATCATGGACATTGCATCATGAACTGAACGACATGACAGACTGGTAGTATAAAGTGTTACTTCTAAGCTTGGTTTTTTCATATAAAAAAAAAGATGCAATGCTTAGTAGTAAGCTTAGATCGAAGGATGACAGCGGGGTTTCCACTTAGCTGTCTACCAGCGCTGGTTGTATCTTCCGCTAGTTCCTCGAGAATAATCTGAAATTTTCAAATTACTGATGGCTGCCAGCTGCTGTCTCCTACAACCCACCAGCACACACTGGCGAAATATACAAAAAAGATGGCCAAAACTATTTCTCTTGAAAATCATAGCGTAATTGTTTTATAATAGTTAAAAATTTTAAATAAAACAACTCAGTTCAATTTTTCCATTGTTGTACGTTAAATTACGAAGATTTTGCGGGGTCTCCGAGCCTCCTACGATTTTTTTTTTGGTGTCGTGGGAGGTAAAAGTATGAAATGCATAAGTGCATTTTACCTGTTGCCAGCAAAATGATGCAACTTTCATCTTCTCCTAGGACCACAATGCAGGAAAATCCGGATTTTTGTTATATTTTATAATTATAGTAGATAGTTTTACGAAAATTATAAGGTATCTTGCAGCGTCCTACGATGGTTTTTGGGCTCTGGGAGGTAAAAATGCGGTTTAATTTAAGCGAAAAAGAGTTTTTTTTTTCTGAAATTACATAAAAAACGCAGTAAATAGATGGATGTATAAATTGCGTGTTTATGTAAAATATATATAAAGACAGTCGGGAAAAGGGGGAAAACGGGGGAAAAGGGGGACTGCTTTTATATAATATAATTAGATCTCGTCGATTTATCGACTGTGCTGCAACTGTAGCGTTCCCTGAAAAAAAAACTGTACTTTTATTCATGGACTCAGTTTATCGAAATTAGCACATTTTAGCACTTGGACTTGCATTGATCTGAAAGCTAACAAATTAAACTTTACAAAGAAATAACAAAGACAGCGGAATTCAAGAGAATCATATATATTTACGTTAAATTATTACATTATAAATGTACAAAATATACATTCCTATACAATGTCGACAATATGAATGAAACCCCGAACGGAATCACGCAACAAGCTACAAAATGAAAATTCCTTACCTCCTGAAACAGGTTCCATGTCAAAAACCAATATTTATTATAAACAAATAAAAATATGAGCAAATAATATATCAACATAAATCTAAACTAAATTGAGCTCAGAGAAGTTTTCGAATTTCTTGGAAGTGTCATGGTGGTTTGCGCGCCATCTTCAGCGCAAAAAGTACTTACCAAGCAGCGCCATCTATCAATTTATTAGTTTACCTTATTTAAACCGTTTTGCAAACAAATTTTTTTATAGCCTTTTTGGCCAGCTTTTTTGCATATTTCGCCAGTGTGCAGCAGTACAACCAGCGCTGGGAGTTAGCTAAGTGGAGAACCTGCTTATGAGAGAAAACCATAAAAGCCAAAGCGACTAAGGAACAACTTTCACATATATAAAAAATCGGAAAAGCTCTGAAAAGCTCATCTTAACCCAGCGGAAATAAAGCAAGTGCTGCCACTGGGAACTTAGCTGCTCGAGTATTACAAATCGGAAGAAGTTTGATTCAACCTGCGAATTCTTCATTAGAAGCATTTTAGAAGCAGTAGAAAAATAGATATTGAATAAAGCGTATTCATGAATAGCTGTGGATGGTGTATGTGAAAAAGCTCCTAGATGTCGAAAAGCTTTTATTTCAGTTTTCTGCTTCATTTTTCCTTACCATGCGAGTGTGATTTTATTCACGGTATACAGAAACACAAGGTAATGTAAAAGAGACGACAGCTTCGAATACCGTAAAAAATGGGCGCCTGGTGACGTCAGCCCTAATGCAGAAACAACAACAACAACAGCTTCGATTTTATATGGGAAGTGTCCCCCACGTGACGTCAGCACTAAAATATCGTATATGATATACAGTCTTTTACATTACCTTGTTTCTGTATATCGTGGGTTTTACTAAACTGGTAAGTACTAACCACAACGTCCAATGCTGCTTTAACTTCATAGTCGAGCAAAGAACCACGGTCTATTGAATATATGTTTATGGTATCCATTTTTCGTTCTACACAATTTCTTAAAGCTCCAATTCTGCTTCCTTAGCGACATATTTACAGCTTTCAACTTTCGCTCCACTTTAGCAGTGCTTTGAATTAGTTTTGGGTAGGCTAGTCCAGGAGATTTATTTTTAGTTTTATTTAGAACGTGACCTCCTGACTTTGGTTACAGCTACGTATTTACACAGGAAGTGAATTAGTATTTCCATTTTGTTCGTCAGCGGAAGGCTAAGGCTAACGGTCGTTTTATGGTAGGCCCACATGTGCAACGTGCTCCCTCTCTCATATATGGACTAATAACTTGTAATGATTGTTGTTATTCTGGGAATATATTTGGGTGTTTCTCACCAAAGTGGTAAAATCGCTGTCCTTGGCAAATATTACGGAAACTATGGCGAGAAATATTTATATTTCTGCAAATTTGAATTTATAACTATCTAAACTATAGTATACAATATAGAAAATATCTCACTTAAAAACCTATATGGTTTCAATAACGTATTTTTTAGGTCTAAAAACAGTCCCCTAGCCGGTCCCCAAACCAAAATATTTTCTATTGAGTTCATTAATTGAACTAATCTTTTAAAAACAATTAACTTATATAACACAATTTAATCAATATGAAATGATATGCTATTAGACTCTAATATCAATTTATTTAAACTATTTTTTGATTAGTTTAATTTAACCTAAAGTTGGTCCCCGAATTTCATGAACAGTCCCCTGCCAAAGTTTCGAGTTACGCATCAGGCCATCTACAGTAAAGACAGACTTGTTAATGGGCGTAACGAAACGTGAACGACATGAAGTTAGCTCTGTTACCACCAAAAGTAGCTATACCTCATTTTGTTTAGTGTTACAAGAGTTAGAGGGGCACATGCGCGCATCGGTACGCAACATTAGACAGTCCCCTAGTAAGTGTTATTTTTCTTTTTTTAAAGTGTTCCAGTTTTCTCTATTGTGCATCGTTTTAAATAAGATGTCTTATATTGTTTCTATAAAACAAAATAAAGTTATAATGAAGGAATTTTATGGTACCGTAACAATTACACAAATTAAACAGTCCCCTGCCAACAGTCCCCGGTCAACAGTCCCCCGCCACATACAGAAACAGGAGACTGTTTCATTTATTAGGGCACTATTATTGTACTTTTGCCTTTGTTTTAGGTCGATAACCATCTTTTAATCATGGCGCGAGAAAGAAGAAAGTGTCTAAGGAAGAAATAAAAGTTCACAAGTTTACTTGAAACCACACAGAGAACTTGGAACTACCAAAGAAGACTGTTTTATTTTTATATATATGCGTCATGAGGAATGTTTTTAAAGTATATATACTACTAATAAATGCTCATTTCACTTATATATACAGTCCTTTGACATATGCAACAGTCCTCTGACATATGAATTTTTTAAATTTACTCAATAAGTCCTAAAATAAAACAAATATATTTGGGTCCCTTACTGTTTATTATCCACCAGATAGATATCTATTTAATTGTATATTTTTTTTTCATATTCACTTAAAAAAGTTACTGGGACAGATTTCTTGCAAAAATTTACCAGTTTACAGAGAAACACCCATTTCTTTGGGGGTCAGCTTAGGAGGCCCATTGTTTTCCTCTTTGATATAAGTAGACCAAGTCATTGTAGAGATAGGTAAAAACAGATGGTAGTCAAAATACTTTTTTTTTATCCCGCCTATTGTGCTGCGCTCAATTTTCAAGCCCCGAAGAAATTCCTAGCTTCACTACGGCACAGGTACACTTCGGTTCGAAATTCAAGCCTCTATAAAATCAACGACACCATATCTCTTACAGAGGGTAGGCTATCTACGACATTCCGCCCAGCAACTACCACTTGCGTAGAATCTGAAGTATAAAATACTCAATCTGTAAACTTACCCTCAAGGTGGATGAGTTAGCCTGCGCCGTTCATGTTCCCTGCCACTGCCCGGCTGCCACCTCTAGTGCCTAATTCCCCATCAGGAGGATCGGTCCTTGTATATTCATGTCGTCAGTAAGCCCCCCTTTTTTTTAATTGTCGATGGTTCTATAATTGAGTGTAGTGTCATGTTCTTACAAATCTGGAACTAAAGAAGTCACAAGTCACAATACAGTCACATCAGTGTGTGATGAATCTTAACTTGACAGGGTAAATGAATAGTAACGTAGAAGCGAAGTAGCGATATAGAAAGCAAAATAAGAAGTAATCATAAGAAATACGCGTGAGCTGGTTGTGACTTATGACTGGTCACAATTTATAATAAGGGTATATATATAGTAAGCCACCTTTTTACTGTTTACTATAAACGAGTTCAGTATCGTGACTTACAAATCTGCTTTTAGAATGCTCGGGCCAAAAGAGAGAACTATAAGAAATTAAAAGTAACTTAGAAGCAAAGTAGATGCAACTTGCCCTAGAAACCAAAGTTTGAAGTATTCATAAGAAGTTGCTTGTGACTAGCTTGTGAATTATGGCTTTTCACAATCTAGAATACGGGTTGTACAATATCTCAGAAATAAGCCACTTTTTTTACTATTTACTGTAATTGAATGCAGTGTTGTGACTTATAAATCTGGCTTTAGAATACAGGGGCCAAAAGTAGTCACAAGTCACAGCGCAGTCACAAGTGTGTGATGAGTCTTAATTTAAACGCCTATGCTACATAAATTAAAAGTAACTTAGAAGCAAAAAAATATATATAAATTGACATAGAAACCAAAATAATAAGTGTTTATAAGTAAGCGTGAGTTGCTTGGACTTGTGACTGGTCACAATTTTTGGAATATAGGCGTTAGATCCTTGCAACGTTGAATTTTGGGCGGATTATTATATTTTGTATAAACGGGAGCTCAAATAGATTTTATTTCGATCGATTCCAAATCGCTATGAGGGCGCATTTACTTTAAAAAAAAATTCTTATTACATTTTAGAGATGATGAAACTTGGGCGAAATTGGTTTTTTTTATGTCGTCCTTACTAATATTATAAATGCGAAAGTAACTCTGTCTGTCTGTCTGTCTATCTGTCTGTCTGTCTGCCTCTCTGTTACGCTTTCACGCCTAAACCGCTGCACCGATCTTGATGAAATTTGCTACAGAGATATATCAAATCAAGATGGTGGCTCTAAGATGGCGGGCAAATTACGAAATCGCGTTTCCCGATCCACGACATGGATATCAAATGAAAGGGTAGGACAAATTGAATACAATTATCTTCAAACAATTATTTTTCAAATTCAAAAATGGCGGCCAACGCAAGATGACGGAAGACACAATTGAGAATAAGAAGTAGAAAATATAACCTATCAACTTGAAATTTTGCACATATGCATAGTTCGCATGACAATGCAATCGGACCATTTCGTAAAAACAATTAAGATGGCGGTTCCAAGATGGCGGTCGAATTTTGCGATTATGTTCCTCGATCCCCCCCCCGATATGGGTATCAAAAGAAAGGGTGTGACAAGTAGCATACTATTATCTGTGTAGCGTCATTCCAAATTCAAAATGGCGGCCAATGGCGGATTAACTTTTTCTTAAACAAGCCATTCGATATAGGTATCAAATTAAAGGGTGTGACAAGTAGAATACTATAATAATCTGTGTAGCGTCATTCCAAATTGAAAATGGCGGCCAAAACAAAATGGCCGATTACCTTTTTCTTAAACAAGCCACTCGGTGTAGGAATCAAATGAAAGGGTGTGACAAGTAGAATACTATTATCTGTGTAGCGTCATTCCAAATTCAAAATGGCGGCCAATGGTGGATTACCTTTTTCTTAAACAAGCCACTCGATATAGGTATCAAATTAAAGGGTGTGACAAGTAGAATACTATAATAATCTGTGTAGCGTCATTCCAAATTCAAAATGGCGGGCAAAACAAAACGGCCGATTATCTTTTTCTTAAACAAGCCACTCGGTGTACGTGTAGGTATCAAATGAAAGGGTGTGAAAAGTAGAATACTATTATCTGTGTAGCGTCATTCCAAATTCAAAATGGCTACCAACAAAAAATGACGGATTATTCTGATTATGTTTTGGCAAACACAACAATTTTTCATCTTCGAATCTTAAAAAAAGTTGTAACATACTCTAAATTTTTTGAAATATTGGCGCTACTCTAAATTATATATAAAATATCCAAAATCAACTTTTGCAGATTTGTTCTGTTTCATTATACGTTATTCCTCCAGCGGACTGTTCTGCACTCATAATCTTTTTTTTTTTAATTAAAGACGTTGCAGCGCACGCGGGTTTTTGCTAGTTTTTGTTATAAAAAAAATGTAAAGTCCTAAAATTATTATTATTTTTTTTTTCGGGTGTATGATGCACATTTTAATAAATAAACTATTAAAAGTACATCCCAAATAGAGATAAACTTAAAATCATTAACATAATGATAATTTTTTTCTCCTATTCATGTATGTATGTATATATATATATTTAGTTATATAGCCTTGATGTTTTATACCTTATGCAACAGAACTTCACATTTAAATGCCCCCTGTTGAATATATCCTGCACATTCTGTATCCTGTGAATCTCTGTACCATATTCACAACCCCCAACCCCCCTCCCACCCATACTTATTTATCCCTCTCTATCTCTCTTTCTCTGTTTTTATCTGTCTCCCTTTTGTTTCCTTTTTTTTTCTCTTTCTCTCCCTCGCTCTCTCTCTCTGAAATAGCCTTTTTAACGTGTGTGCTCTCTTTGTATAGTTCTCCCCCAGCGCTCTACCACCCCATCCTCTTAAATACAGTCGTATTTCATACCAAAAACCCATAACGCTTCGTTCGTCCTTGCAATATATACATATATACATATATTTGCTTGTATTTGTAATAATAGTAACACAAAAAAAAAATACAGGACTCTCTCTTTGGATTTGGGTAGTATACGTGCTTACATCAATTATATCCTTGCCATTTAATATAAAAAAAAAATATACAGAAACGGGGGAGCCCTTTCTGTACACACTATTTTCTCCCCCTTTTTTTGGTATATACACTAATTTATATACATATACATACATATATACATATTATCCTTATAAGCTTCAACTGAGCACAAGTCACAAACGCGACAGATATTTCGTTTGTGGATGCATTTCGGTCGTGTTGTTTACGTTTTATCCTTTATTATATCGTGGGAATCAATTTGATTTAAAAAAAAAAATCCTTGATTTTTCCTTGAATTGTAAATTGAAAAGAAAATATATAAAAAAAAAATAAATATCCTTCAATTCTCACATCTTATCCGTCAGTTCTCGGCGCTTAAATGTTTCGTAAATAACGATCGGCGTTAGTTTTTTTTTTTTGTATATCCTTTCTATATATATCCTTTCTTAATTTGTAAATTCCTTGAAGAAGAAGAAGAAGAAGAAAAATTAATATGTTGTGATTAAAATTTATACAATTAAAAAAATTAAAAAAATTTACTAAATAAAAATAAAATTTTAAATATGGAATTATATTTCATGTGTGTGTGTTTTTTAGTGTGATTTATTTAAAAAAAAAAAAAAAAATTCAAAAAATATGAAATAAGAAAATAAGTTTTTTAATAAGTGTGTGTGCTATTTGAAAAATAATTGTGGATGTGTGCGCGCGTGTGGAATAATAAATAAAATTCTTCAGGAAAACAGGAAACAACATTTTGTGGAAAAATGAAAAATATATAACAAAATCCTTTTTTTTTTTTGCTTTTGTTATTAAATATCGAATATACAACACTTTCATATATCCTTGATTTAGTCCTGGAGAGCGCGCATAAAATACGAACAGAGAGAGAGAGAGAGAGAGATAGAGAGAGCGCACGCGATAAAAGGGAAATAGAGATAGATAGAGGGAAAGAGAATTGGCCAAAATACATACATACAATGAAGGAAAGCAACCCTTTTTCTTTATCAAAATACACACAACTTTCTCTCTTCCTTTATATTTATATATAGGATATGTATAAGTGTGAATTTTGACAAATTTGTTATATCAAAAAATTTTGATTTATAATCTTTTAGTGTATGAGTGTAAGGATGAAAGCTTTTTAAAATGAATATCCCTTTGTCAGTATTATATGATAACAAAAAAAAAAAAAAAAACATGAAAAGGATAATTTTCTTCTTAGTAAAAAGGACTTCTTGGTTAATGCGCAAAAGTATTTTATTTTTGTTATATTATTAAAAAAAAAAAAAATTAAATAAGGATGAGCCGTAAATTAATTTTTATGCATTTATTAATTCTTTATCATTTTTCAACATATTTATTAATTATAATTAACTAGCAAAAAAAAACCCGCGTGCGCTGCAACGCCTTTTAATAAAAGAAAATTATCTGTGCCTAGTTCGGGGTATGAAAATGGTATAATGAAACAAAGAATAAATCTGCAAAACATGATTTTGGGGACATAAAAAAATGTTTAGAGTTGACTATAAAAATATGTTAGCTACAACTTTTTTTTTTTTTTTTATTAAAATTCGAGGTTAATCATAACCTATCGGAAAAATTTTGTACTAAGTGCACAACAGATACCTAGCCAATTAATACTATATTCAGAATATGTCTTTTGCGCCATGGTGAACAATGGCTTGAAACGAAGATTGCCAACATTATAGGACGACACTACTGATTTGATCCTGAAACGGGGAGTTACTGCTTCCCGGTTTTCGTTTCCGGGCACTGGTTACACAATTTACTGTAACGCTTGTTTATAAGCGATGTTCAATGTTCCATTTTTGTAAGTTATATAACGTTTGTGGCATTACTGAGTTGAGTTGATTTAGTTGAGAGTTGATATTTTCCAAATTGTCATAAATGTCGCTCATTAAAATTTTCACGTCTATTACGAACTTTCAAACAACAGCCAGCAGCTACTGCCATGATTCTTATTAATCTCAGAACATTTTCTATATCCTATGTTGTACTGATAATTCTGAGATTTCCGATTGCGCTTTAATCTTTTGCTTTAAATGGACGTTTTCCAATCTGTCCCTAAATCAGTGAACATTTCAGATGTGCATCAATATCATCGGGCCGCTGATCTGTTGGCAATAGTGACTCCACAAAAGTATTGGTTTTTACATCTTAAATCACGCGATGTTCTGTTAATAGATACTTTATTTACCATGGTATATTCATCCCATTCTCAGACAACCATCATGCAGTCTTGTTAAACTTTAGATTTGTTCCACGCAGATTTTTAGATTTCTTCCGCGCAGGATTTTCTATATGATCTTCTCCGATCTGTATCTTAAACTTAGAATAAGCTGTTTTTCCTGATGTGAGTAAAGTTGCAGCAATCTCTGCTACTGATCTGATCTCATATTGGTCAAACAACCTACCTTTCTAAATGTAAAAAAAAAAAACATGAAACTTTACCTATATTCTTATTTTATTAACACTGGAACTTTTCGCTAGCGCCCCATATATTATATAGATATACTGGCTGGAGCAATAAAAAGTTTACGATCAGCATTATTTTTTTACTTTTTGGTTCATTTTTAAATAAAAGCATATATTTAAGTTTTATAAACTATATTTTTTTTGTTTTCTAGCTTTTAGTCAAAGGTAGTCCGCCATTTTATGTTTGGCTGACATTTTGTTCCGGCCGCCATTTTGAATTTGGAATAACACCAAATAGCAAATTGCATTCCACTTCTACTTCCCTTTCATTTGATACCCATGTCGGGGGGTATCGGCGAGCACAATTGCGAAATTCGGCCGCCATCTTGAAACGGCCATCTTGATTGCATTGTCACGTTAACTGCACATTTGTGCAAAATTTTAAGTTGATCGGTTATATGGAAGTGGGTCAAAATCAAGTTTCAAGATTTGTCTACATATGTACATACAGGTAGGGCTAATATAATAGTGTATATAAATAGCCTAAAACATGCCCGCAAAAATACTGAATATTCCAGTGAAAGTCCCATTCCAATCGGATTAGCCGTTTCCGAGATTAGCCCGAACAAACAGACAGACAGACATACCGACAGACAAAAATTTTAAAAATGCGTGATTTTGGTCTTGGTTCTACTGCTGTGAAATTGATTCAAAGCTACTTGTCTGGTCGTTCTCTCAAATAATTAAAATCCAAAAAAAAAAAAAATTTCCGAGAGCCCATACTTCTACGCTGTGGAGTGCCACAAGGGTCAATTCTTACACAAGGGTTTCTTACAATCCGATAGGCAGGGAACATTATTGATTCCTAGGTGTAACTCGTCATTTGTACCGTTTGCCAGACGAAGCCTAAGCAAAACTTTGGTGCTCTTTTTTAATACGGTACGCCACCCATCCAATGGCACTACAACCTAAATCAAGCCGTGGCCTCCTCTAGGGCAGTTCACCAAGTTTGACGGTCCTTTGCACCATGTCTCCAGTTCCGGATGTTCGCATTGTACGCATTGTCTCTGCATTAGCCGTTACAGAGTCTATCCATCTCCTCCTAGGCCTACCAACTGACCTATGTGTTTCCCAAAATTTCTGATACTATAATCCCTTTTAGGATACAATTGTCCTCCATCCTGATTACCAGTTCGACCACTCTTAGTCTGTTAATTTTTATTGAAGTCGAGAGTTGTGAGTCGTCAAAAATTTCACACAACTCATTGTTGTATCTCCTTCGCCATATTCCATCCTCTCTGGTTGGGCCTGTTATGCACCTGAGAACGTTTCTCTTATCTCGTTCCTCGATGTCCTGCGGCATAGTTCAAGTCTCGCTGCCATAGCACAGTACTGGTCGTATTACTCTTTTTGTTAGAGAGTTTCATTTTTCTGTGCACAAATCTTGAGTCTAGTTACTTCTTCCTTTTCGTCGTTTCGTTTTGTAATTGTAGATCACTACTACATCTTCTTCTTTAATGGCTCTACAACCGGGATCCAGTCCTGGCCTCACGCAACAAATGTATCGCTCACTGCAGAAGCGGTGCAACTCCACACTTCAAAACACTCGAAGTTGATCCGCTTCGGAGTCACATTCCGGCACATCCCCTGCTAAAAAACCAAAGCAACTGCAGAAGTGCACTAAAATTGCAGTTATAGTGCAGCCACTCCACTACCATAGCGAAAATGACGACAAAATACGACCCCAAAGCAAATCAACCTCCAATGCTCTAAAATACGGAGTCACACCACTCCTATATTGAACGACACAAATGTTGCTCGTTCCATAATAATTCTTTTTTCTGAGTGAGGTTATAAGCCTCACGCCAACCTTGCTTGGAAGGGACTAGCCCGATCATATTAGCCTATTCTCTCTCATAGGATAGTTACCATTAGCCACCGCTACGAGGTTGTGATCGCACTTCCATCTGTCCGAAATAGTTGCGGCACGTGCATGTTATGTTACTTATGCTGTTATTCCCCCTATTCCGCTGATGACTGACCACTATACCATTATAGTTGAAAGTTATATTTCTTCCCATTCTAAATCTTTCAGCTCTGGATTCTTGCATCTCCTTATTTTTTTCTTTTTTTATCTTCAGGCTTAGGATCCGGCCCTGATCTCTAGCAACTGTTCTCTCCACCGGTCCCGATTCTGAGCCGATGTCATCCAGTTAGGCATCCCTAAGCTTTGAAAGTCTTGGTCTACGTCATCCTTCCAACGAAGGTTGGATTCCCCTCGCTGTCGCACCCCATAGGTCTTCACCGCAGATTCTGGTATAGTTTACCTTTAGTCCCCTCCTTGATATACATTCTTTGTTGAAAAATAGCTTAGTTTACTTAGATTCTGCAGTTCCGTCAAGCGATTAGAAGGCTTCTTTCACACAGCTTATGGTTACTGGCTACTATTATAATATTGTCAGTGCATGCCAATACTTGTATCTGGATCTGTTGAAATTACTACTCACGGTAGTCGTTCCTTCATTGCTTATCACTTTTTCGCCATAGCTGCGCGTAAGTGCGAGAGGACATCTTCTTGTCTTTTTAGTTAGTAGGTAGTGCAACGGTTTACCCTGGGGACAATTTTTCAGATTGAGGGGGCAATCCATATGATGAACACTGTGGCCTAGTTAGGCTTTTTGGTTACGTACCCCACTAACGGAAGGGCGAAAGCAAGAAATTCTGTGATGAATTGGGTGTCTTCCCATGTTTCGCAACCGTACAAAAGAACTGCTTTAACGTTGGAGTTGTGAACAGTCGCAATTTGGTGTTAGTTTAGATCTCCGTTGATCTCCATATACCGGACAGGCATGCATATACGCCTCGTGCTTTATTTATTCTGGAACTGACATCTTCTTCTGCACCACCATTTTCGGTAATAATACTACCGAGGTAGCAGAATTTATCTACCAGTTCCACGTCACGGTTATTCAGCGCAGTCCGTTCAATGGTGTTTGCATTTATCCGCATTTCTTTAATTTACAGTCGGATTTAGCCTTAAGCCTGCTGGACTACTTTCTGTCGCTAAATTGTTGAATATGTTTTTGAGGTCCTTATGTCTGTGGGCCGCCAGCAAACAAATATCATCTGAGTAGTCGAGATCCTTAAGGCGGCTCTAGCAAACCCCATTGTATGCCTCTTGTGTTCTACTATCTGAAGCGCCGACAAGGATGTCATTTATTACTATAAGAAATAGTAAAGGCGAAAGTAGGCATCCTTGTCGTACTCCTAAGCTCACCTCAAACCTATCGGATAAGTTTCCATTATAGAGAACTGTGCATTTGAAATTGTTATATAGGGCTATACGAACCATATTACTGTGATATATTCCATTCATTTTCGTCTTTCTACATATTTTTTTTTTGTAACCAATTTTTTTTTTTGCCACACTTTGCTCTATTAATTGCACATCAATCTCGGTATATTTTTTCGATAAGTTCCGCGATGCCCATATCTGAACTGCATATTCCCATATACTATTTCTCTCGCTCATATTTACTTACTATCTAAAAAGTAAAAAAAAAAAACAATCGGACAAAATCTATAAATTTCCATCACATATGTATGCAATATTTGAATGTAAAATGCATGCCAGAACAAACAAACTAAAAATAATAATACACAATATTATCGTGTTTTTTTTCTTCTTATTATTTTGGGGATGGGCAGGTTCATCGACATTCACAATAGTACTTTTGGGGAAAAATGAAATATATACATATATAAATATGTATGTATATAAGCCATAGTATTTGTATCTAAAATGCTTTCTCAGAAAAAAAAAATAATAATAATAATAAAGTGTGGTGTTGTTCATCATTTACAAAAATTTCTTCAAGCAAAATAACAACAACAAAAAAAAAACTACAATAAAAACAACAAAAATACAAGTGATGAAATAAATCTTTCTCTCTCTATATATATATATTAACTTGCGCTCTTCATTTTCTGTGTGTTTTCTCCCCCTTTTTGCCTATCTAGTCAGCGAAATTCACTCACTACCTTTTATCACTTTCATCCCCTCTATTCATCTATCTACACCCTTCACCTTCCAATCCTCGTCCCCCCCCACCTATATTCATCGTTTACGTTTCCATCCCTTCCACACTTCACCAGGGGCCTCGTCTTTTTTATACTATGAAGCAAATTTATATATACATATATATAAATAAATATATAGATATGTATATTATATTATACACAAAAATATCTGCTTTGAAATAACTCTCCAGATGGGGTTATGGGGGTGGTAGAGGGTAGAGGGAGCAATTTCAGAGCTATATCAGAGAAATGGGCGAGAGCGGGAAGGTCTTTCTTGTTCAAGTATAGAATACAAAATTGAGTGATGGGTAGAAGAAGAAGAAGAAGAAGAATAAGGGGTTCTTGTATATGCATATTACAATAATGTATTGTAGAATATTTTATAGAACTGCATCCACCTGATGATGATGATGATGATGATGTTGAAGATTATGAAGATTAATTTTCTATTTACTGTACACAAAATCATATTTATCTATGAAAAGTATGGGTATGTGAAATGGTGACAGAAATATATATTCTTAAAAATGTACATATGTTTCATCTATCCACACCCTTCACTTTCGTATCTCTTCGATTTAATCTTGTTGAAATATGAACTTAAATCCAGAATCAATTTATCTCTTTTACTTCATAGATGTATTGAACCTCTTCAATTATTAATTTTACTATCACTGCATTACAAAATCAAATCCAACCGCTGCCACCAGATTTTTGTTTCTCATATAAAAATGAAAAATCCCACCGCTGCCACCAGATTTTTGTTTCTCATATAAAAAAAGAAAAACCCCACCGCTGCCACCAGATTTTTGTTTCGCATATAAAAAAAGAAAAACCCCACCGCTGCCACCAGATTTTTGTTTCGCATAAAAAAAAAGAAAAACCCCACCGCTGCCACCAGATTTTTGTTTCTCATATAAAAATGAAAAATCCCACCGCTGCCACCAGATTTTTGTTTCTCATATAAAAAAAAAAGAAAAAAGAAAAACCCCACCCATTATTTCTCTATGATCATTATTACAATTCAAAAGCTTTCGTAGAGCTATAAACAAATTCACTTGTCATAATTCTCAATTGATTTTTATATTTATTTTGCTTTCCAGGGTTGTTTACTTTGTGCTGTATTGCTTTTTTTTTTTTTATTATTATTATTATTGTTACTATTTTTAGAGATTTGTAGTGATATTAAAATGTGGTATTTTCTGTTTTGTACTACTTATTGCACAACACATAATAATAGCGCATAAATAGCTTACCATCTAATAAAGATATTTTTTAGAAAAATATATATCTTAAATATTCTTGGTGTTTTCATTATATTGTATATTTCTCTCCTTGTTTAAATCATCCGAATATAATAATCATTTTCATCATCGCCTATTCCATTCCTTCTATTCATTTTTTTTTGTTTTTTTGCATATCAAGTTCAAATCTGTTCAATAGCTTTAAAAGTATTTATTTATTTTATTTTTGTTTTTTTTTGTTTTTTTTTTTTTTTTTTTTTTGGTTCTGTTATTGTAAAATATATAGAGATTGGAAGAGATTGATATATATGTATATAAGGGCATCTCTCTTTCATACTTGAAAATTGTACAATTTTAGTATTATTTAAGCTTTGAAAATTGTATCTATAATTCCTCAATTCCCAGGACTTCTTCCTTTTCCCTCTCTCTCTGGGTTTCTTCTCCTCCACCAGCCTTATTCCGCCCGGTTTTTAACTGCTCCCATCCCATTTCTACTATGTCATATTCTTAGCAGCACGACAGCATATCTTCTTGAAGTATAACATATACTATATGTCTCATCATTCCTCACTCTCGATATTTTTGCCTCTCCACTCTCTATCCTTTTCCTACTTCCTGTTTTATACCCCGTATCTATCCGTATTTTTCTCTCTTTTTCAGATATCTTCTTCCTTCCCCTTTGCCTCTCCACCTCTCCTGTATCCCGCTATCTTTCTCTATCTCCTTTTTTCTCTCCATCTCCTGTCTCTCGCTATCTTCCTCTATCTCCTTTTGCCTCTCCACCCCTCTCTCTCTCAATTATTTCCCCCCCTTCTTATTCCTCTCCTTTTCCCCTCTCCTTCATACTTTTCATTCGCCTCTCTCGTATCGGTAGGATTCTTACATCGTGTATATTTCGAGAAGCTTTTGAAAAGAGATTTAAATGAGTCCGGGATGTGCGCCACAGGAGGAAACCGAAGAATGGAGGGGGAAGCTGTAGATGGTAGATGAAGTGGGAGAGCTGGGCTGACGGGCGGCGATTTGTATGCTTTGGTTCAAGCAAGGACAACAAGACGTACAACCTTAGATAAAAGAAGAAGAAGCATCAGACGAAGGATATAGATAGATAGATACAGGAAGGCAGCAAGCTATAAGCGTTATATGCTCTATGTTGTATGCAGGCATGGGGAGAGGGGGGAGGGGTTTGTTCGGGGGAAATATTCCGTGTTAGCCTTTTCATCATCTCTCTATTACAACAACAACAACAACAACAAAATTGACATTCTCTTCTCAAGTTGCCCAGCTTTTTACCTTTATGATGAATGTAATTGTGCAAATGTATATATGCATCTATATATATATATATATATATATATATATATATATATATATATATATATATATATCCTTTTTTGTCGCGTGACTTGTGTATCGACTAATATATATATAAGGCTATATACGTATACATCTATATAAATCTATATAATTTACATTTCTATATTCCGTCCCAGAAAACATCATCATTATTATTATTATTATCATCATCATCATCATATCCTGTATCATACATACATATATGTATATTGTGCATATACTCTTCCCTCTCTCTTTCTCTTCATCTCTCTCTCTCTCTCTACTTCTTTGTGTATGAATTTTCTCGTGTACACTTTTATTTTATTTATTTATTTTTTTTTTTCTTAGTTGGTTAGCTTGTTTGTTTGGGTGTATATGATTTTCTCAAAAAAAAAAAAAAAAACATAATAAATTCCTTATCCCCCCAGTGAAGTGAATGAGTGATGGTGTACAAAATATCCTTGTGCAAAAATCATTTTCATCTGTTTTCCTTACACGACTTGAAAAGAAAATATTTATATACATGTATATATATATATTTATTTATATATTTTATATATGTATAATGAAAGAAAATAAATATTAAAAACATTTTTGTTTAAAATTAATTTAAAAAAAAAAAACCTACAAACCCTGCTAAAAATTACCAAACACGTCAAAAACTAGGATTTCAAAAAAAAAAATGCGTGTTTTTGATTTTATTTTATGGGAGTGGGGAGGGGGAAGAGGGGAAAATGTAATTTAAAAATAATATATAAATATAAAATCCTCAATTGTTGTTTTTCATGTTTTTTTTTTGCGTTTTAATTCCGAAAATGTGCAAACAATAAAAACTCTATTTATATATTATATACCTATATATATAATCCAAAGAAGGTGGTAACATAATATGTGGAAATAATTTAACAACAAACAAAACAACTGTGTGTGCTGCAGTGTGATGAATTGTGAAAATAAAAAGTTATTTCCGGATTTTTATTGTTTTTGTGTGATTTATTTCAGTGGTGATGTTATATAGATGTTTAAAACAAACAGCATTGTGCACTTCTAGTGAACAGAGTGAATTTAAAAATTATTGTTAATATTGAAAATATTAAATATTAATCAAAAAAAAAAAAAACAAAACAAAATAAACAAAGTTGACATATATATATCCTAGAAATTGTGTTAACACAAAAATTTACTAAAATAAGAAAAAAAGTGAATTGTATAAATTTATTTTAGCTCTAAACAAAAAAAAAATACTACAGAAAAACAAAATAATTATACACAAAGTTTATTTACAAAAAAAAAAAAATTCTATACGTATCCTTGTTTGGCAGGAAAAGGATAAAGGAAAGTGTTGCTTTTTTACAAGAAAGCAAAAAAAACCTGTGGATTGTGTGTTTACAACAAGAAAAACAACAATTCGTTTTCTTTTTGTGTGTTATACGAAATAAAAATGTGCGAACCCTGGACAACATCCGTGCATACATACATAGATACACGGCAGATAAATATATATGAATATATATATATATACACATATATTTTAATATGGGGGATACATTTCTTGTTGATTTTTCTTTGTTATTTTCAGGTTTTTTGTATATCCCATATATATATATGTGTATATATTTACAGTATAAAATCTGCAAAATGTACAGGATGTGTCCTTGTTATGTTTTTTTCCTGTTGAATTTTAATTTTTTTTTTTTAATATAAGTCGAAAGCAATGAATTTTCTTTTTAATATTTTAATATAAACATATTTAATTAAATGAACCGTAAAATATTTATACTTTAATACAAATTTTATATTAGTTCTTTATAATAGAACTACTCAATTTTCTACAAATCAAGCAATTCTTTACCTAACATATGTGTATGTCCTAATCAGGTCCGGCGCTTGATTTTTTTTTTGCGCCAGGTGCAGTATAGTATATTGCGACCCATCAGCTCACAGTGAAGGACAATGGAAAAAGACACAATTCATTTAATAAATGAAATTGAATTTACGGGAAAACTTTTTAAATTTTTTTTTTAAGATATCCTGAAGTTTATTGCGCCCTCGTCCTATTGCGCCCGGTTCAAGGGCACCATTCGCACCTATGAAAGCACCGCCCCTGGTTCTAATACACAATTAAGATACACATCTATATAACATACTAGCCCTCTCTCAGCAAGCACTGGCAAATTAATTTTCATCAATCCCCACGACTAATATAAATTGTGACAAGTCATAAGTCACAAGCTTTTGAGACTCGTGCTTGTAAGCTGAAAATTTGAAACTTGTTTTTGTTGTGATTTTTCATCTGTTTTTTTGGTATTCTTAAACACAATCTCTCAGCAAGTACTCGCAATTAATCTCTACCCCATGCCCCACCACTATTATAAATTGTGACCAGTCATTAGTCACAACCCATATATAACATACTGACCCTTTCTAAGCAAACAATCGAAATTTATAACCTCCCAAGCCCCCCTTTCTCAAGTTCTAAATTGTGACAAGTCATAAGTCACAAGCTTTTAAGACTCGTGCCTGTCAGCTGAAAAATAAACATCTTAAATAATTCACTTCTAATGGTGACTTTGTATCCGTCTTATGAGATAATGCAAAGTTGCTGACTATGAGTTGAGCCTGTGAGTATTTTTGGCTGGAATTCTTGTGACCTGCTATTTTTTTATATAGTCCCGAGTGAATGCCATTTTGTTGATGAATGATGTGGGTGACTTAATTCTGGAAAATTTTCGCCCACCCAAAAATGAAAATTTGACACTAGTTGCACTGAAAATTGTTATAGGAAATATAAAATACTATAAAATATAGCATTAATTTCTTTCAAATAAAACTGCTATGGTGTAGGAAAAATATAGAACGGCGAAAAATATGGTAAGCATGGAGCTTTCTTTGCCGAAGAAATTGGGAAATCGAAAGCCATCTGGTCTCCGCGGGTAATAAAAAGGAAGGCGCCTCATAAAGGTGGCCAGATGGAGAGTACTTTGGCAGGTCTTTGGAAGTCCCAATTGGCTAAACTCCAAGCTATTGGTATTGACTCTGTTCTGAAGAACTGGATTGAGAGCTTCCTTTGTGGCCGTTCAATCAAGGTAGTATTGGATGGCGTCGTATCCGACCCCCACCCCATCTCCGCAAGTGTTCCCCAGGGCTCAATTCTATCACCAGCTCTTTTCCTAGATTTTATAAATGACCTGCTCTCAGTACCCTCCAATTCACTCCACAGCATTGCTGACGACGGTACTCTACGTTACTCCTATGGTTTTGATAATGTAACACAAGTGCGTGCCAGATCTTGTCTACATCATCGCCAACTCTTGTCCAATTTAATCAACAAGGACATCGAACGAATTCTTGATTGGGGCCACAAGAACCGCGTCGAATTTAATGCATTAAAAACGAAGTACTGTCTCATCTCCAACAAAACTTTCATCGACCCTCTTTCTATTTCAGTGGACAACAAGACCGTAACGGCAGAACCCTCTCTAAACATCCTAGGCGTAACATTAGCTGAAGATCTGCGCTGGAATAACCACATATGTATTCCAAAGTGCTAAACAAGCATCCCAGTGTCTAGGATTCCTCAAAAGGAGCAAGGTCCTCCTTCTGCCGTCTGCCAGTGCTATAATTTAAAAGTTTCTTCATTCGTTCCCGTCTCGAATACAACTCGTATATCTGGGCCGGGGTGCAAAATCGCGCTCTCAAACTTATTGGTGACTGCGCCATTTGCTCTTCAATTGACTCATTAAGCCACCGTAGGAATGTAGCAGCTCTTGCAAAATTTTATAGCTTTTTTCATAATGACTGCTCCATTGAAATAAGTAACCTCATGCCTCCACGGCAACATTTCTCCCGCAACACAAGACTTGCCCGCTCGGCTCACCCCCACAGTTTACAGCCCTTATCTTCGCGCACACTCCGATCTAGAAATTCGTTTATAACAAGAACAACTCATCTGTGGAACAACCTTCCAAAGACAGTATTCCCGAATTCATACAACATCCAAGAGTTCAAACGCAAGGTTCATCGCCACTTTCTGCAACACCCCCTTGACTCTCCCTAACCTATTATTTCCTTCTCTCTATCTTTCGAGCTAAGCTTACTACTGGACATGACTTATACGACATGAGGTACTAGCAGTACAGCAGGGTGACACCTGAGCTTAGACTATCGAAGCTTTTCAAAATGTGTAAAAAAAGTATTTGCAGAATCTTTACCCACAAGTATGATTTTCAATTTTTTTTTTTCATAAAATCTGCATTTTCCTTTGCAACTTTAAAAGCACACAAAAATTCCAAACAAACTTTAATTTTTAATTAATTTCCTGTCAAAAATAAAAATAACTAAAAATTCACGCACTTCTCCCAGTTTCTCATAATTACTTACCCTTTACTATTATCTAAGACCACTAAATACCCCTTATTCTATCTAAGACACAAATCCAAACAATAATGAACAAAATTTTACATTTCCCCAATCCGTTAGGTTCAAAGTTTCCCCTCCGCCTTAATTATGCTGACCCTCGACGAAAAAAGTATTTAAACTAAGGGCCACTAATTTCCCCTCATCACTCATTCATACACAATGCCCCCGTGCTGTGTGTGCCTCATGTCACCCTGAATTTGCTGCTGCCATCATCGCCCGAATCGCGGGAGGGGAAGTACGCCTCAGTGCTAATAGAATTTTGTCGTTTGGCACGATAAAGCATGCGATGATCTTGAAGGGGTCATGTTTCCTTAGAAAATGATCTTTGGGGGATTTGCCCGGGAGAAGCAAAGTATTTAAGCAAAGCACATTTCTTGTCGCTGATCATTTCGAAGTTAAGAGTCGCGAGTGTCAGGTGCTCTGGGGAGTGAAAAGTGTGTTTGTTTAGAGGAATGTGTTGTGTGGTGAAGACGTGTATTGTGTGTTGTTAGGCATGATTGCTGTTTAGGGGTGCGTTGTTAAGAGATGATTGCTGTTGGGGGTGTTAAAGGTATTTTTTTTTTCATGTTATTATTATTTTTAAATTTTTGTAAAAATAATTCGAATGAAAGCATAGTTTTAAATAAGTAAATAAAAATAAGATTGCATATAGCCAGTGCACTTGAAAGATCTTTGACGATATTTGTTTTTATTTTATTGATATATTGATCGTTCATTCAATTTGTCATCGAGTGTTTATCTTTACCAATATGGCAACAGTGAAAGGCTTAAAAACCCTTCTTCTTCGATGGCTTTACAGCTCAATTACTGGATAGTAGAAGCATGTGGGGTGGATGATGGCTTTACAGTCGTACAATTCGTGATTGTAGCGTATTCTTAATGCATTGTCTTCATTATATCCTTCGGAGAATCTTCCTCTCAAATATATTCAACTTGTCTGCGGATTTATGGGAGATACTCCATGCTTCACATCCATACGTAGCTACTGTACGTATGATGGTTTTGTAGATTCTTATTTTGGTTGTGGAGGCTGTGGATGTCTCTGGATTTTAATACTGGCAGTAGTGAGTAGTATGTTCTGTTCGCGGCGTTTATTCTTCTTTGTACGTCTATCGCTTCATCGTTGTCTTTACTGACTTTAGACTCCAGGTAGTTGAATTGGTTTACCCGTTCAAAGTTATATCCCTCCCCCCCCCCCCAGGTGGTATTGTGGTTTCTTCTGCTTCTTTCCACCCTTGACTGAATTAGAATCTTACTCTTCTCTGCGTTTATTTGCAGCCCTATATGTTTTGCTCCATCTTCTAATTCTGTGAATGTTTCTCTAAGATGAGACAGTGATCTTGTAAGGCAGTTTATATCGTCGGCATATCCTGCCAACTGTTTGGATTTGTTAAGCAAGGTTGTGTTCGCATCAATGTTTACCTTGCGAATTACTCCTTCTAGGCAGAGATTAATTAGCATGGGTGCCAGCCCATCGCCCTGCTTTAAGCCTTGCTTGACTGGGAAGGACTCCGTCAATTCTCCTTGTATTCTGACTACACATCTTGTATTTTCCATTGTCATTTTTGTTAATTTTATTATCTTTAAGGGGATGTTTAGATCCAACATTGTTGCATACATTTGCTCCCTGTCGATGCTGTCGTATGCTTGTTTAAAATCGATGAAGAGTTGACATACGTCGATGTTGTATTCCCAGCATCTTCGGAGGATTTGCCTTATTGAAAAAAGTTGATCCATTGTTGTGAACAAGTGAACAAGTTCTTTCTTTACAACTAAAACTGAATTTAAAAAAATGCCGCCCCAAAATATTTGCTGCCCCGTGTGAACCGCAACCCCATAGGTACGCCGCTGTAACAAGTCTCCTTGGTAGATTAGAGGTTAAGGCTCCTGTGCTGAAAGTCGAGTCGTAACGACACGACAAGTCATTTGAGTTGAAACAGGTGACGTTTCAGTCAAATCAAGGCTTTCAGTACAGGGGTCTAAACTCAACTTATGCCCTCTTAGGCTCTAAGTCCCTATGCTGAAACTTGTAATTCAACTGAAACGTCACTTTCTTCAACTCAAACATCTTGTCACGAAACTAGACTGGACTTTCAACACAGGGTCCTAAAGCTCCTCGGCTGTCATTCCAAAGGTTGGTGATTCGTTTCTTATACCTCAACATGTTAATATTTCTCCTGTCTTGTCTTTCATCTGTACAAACATTCCTTGTCCTTTCTTCTGCCATCGTCTATGAGCCACAATAGGAGGTAGGAAGTCAACTCCTGTTCAGATTTTACTAAAGTCAGCACTTTCTCGGCGCTAGTATTGGACAAGATGCGGGTGAAGTTAAACCGCGCTTCAATTGATCCAACATAAAAAAAAACCCATACTATTTACCCACAAAGCTAACAAAACAAACATCTTTCGGGGAAGTCTGTCGAAGTCAATCAATCAATCAATTTAATTTGGTTCACTGAATCAGAACACAAAAAAGTATTTTTAAGGGATCAATAAAAATTCCACAAACAGAAAATGATAAAAAAAAAACAAAATCCCTTTCGTCTTTTCCCATTCGGGCTGCAATAACAATAAAGAGAAGTGAAGGAAAAAATAAATCAGCAGAAATAAAGTCTGTGGGGGGGGAGCAGGCTTGGCTTTATGATAGAAGAAGAAAAACGTAGAGAGTTGTATTTTTGTTGAATATGTGTGGTGGGGGGGACCAACCTCCCATGCCGAGGAGGTTTCAAAGTAAAATAGATTTTGCCGTGGAGGGGGGGGGGGGGTGTATTTGTAAAATATATTGATATAAAAACGAAAATCTGAAAGAAAAATAAAAATAATTTCAAATGAAAATTGAAGGATTTTTATTTTTAATAATAATAAAAAATGCCTGTCCCTATGGATCAATCTCTTTCAATCTTCTTCTTTTCTTTGATCCGTTAGCTGATGGTCCGAGCGGGACATCCCCGCAACGGATACGCTGCTGTCGGTGCCGCTTTGTCTCGAACTCTATTCACGATTCGTTTCTATTCTTGCTGGTTTTTGGGCGATGTCTCGAGCCTCGGTAACTGATAATCGTTGATTCGCTACGTGTCGTCTTCGATATTCTTTAGCCAAGTTTTCTTCGGTGCCGATCGCTGGATCCTCCAGCTTGCGGAACGGTCTCGCCAGAGAAGTTTACGTGGCAAGCGGTCATCATCCATTCGGCAAACATGTCCAAACCATCATAGTCGACGTTTTTGCATTTCTTCTTCGTTCAGTGTCTGATCTGATCGCATCTTTGTCTGACTGTCTCGTTTCGAAGGCGATCGCGTAGTGAGACACCGAGGATCTGTCTCAAGCATCGCATTTGGAAGACCTCGAGCCTCTTAACGTCCAGTTTGAGCAGTGTTCACGTTTCAGATCCATAAAGAAGAATCGGAAGGATCAACGTTCGGGTAAAGGCGTACTTTTCTTTTGATGGAAATATTTGTTCGTTTCCATATGCACCACTTGAGCGAGACGAATGTTGCTGTTGCCTGGCCGATGCGGCTGTGAATGTCGGACGTCGATGCTACTTTAGTTACCTCAACCAATGATCCAAATATTTGAACCGCGGATCCTGTTCGATTTGGGTTCGATCGAGGTGAACACTGGCCCTCGATCCGTCCGTCGTCGTGATGCGATGCGAGAAATGTCGTATAAGATGTCCTTTGCTTCGGCAACCGTGTCGACGAAGACGGCGCTATCGTCGGCGAACATTACGAAGTTGTTGTCGTCGTATCGAACTCCGAGTCGTCCACCTTCACGCATAATCGCTCACGCAACCTTTTTATAACATGGGCCAAAATAAACTTTACGTTTTTTCCGCGGGCCGTAGAAGTTAATTGACATCTTCTTATGACCTGCAGATTAAAAGCATTTGAAGGGAAAGATCTTTAATGTGGTAAATTACACTATTCATCACTCCGTTCTAAATTCAAAAAGGTTCGTGTATAGTTTTTTTGCCTTTTTTTATGTTGCTTGATCAAGCACAGGGATCACCCCTTGTACCACTGGTCCGTCATGTCGTTTAAGTCATGGTGCAATGTCTAGTAGCAAGCTTAACCTGAAGGATAAAAGAGAAAGTATAGGTTAGGAGTCTAGAGTGTGTGTGTGAGTAGATGTTGATGAACCTTGCATTTGAACTCTGAGATGTCATATAAGTTCGGAAACAGCTAAACCTGGAGAGTTGACGTCTATTGATATGCGAGGACCTTTTGCTGAGTCCATTCACTAAAAAGTAACTAAGTTGTTTTCGATGTGGGTTTCCAGCTAAAAAGAAATCTGAAGCTAAAGATATGTTAAAACAGATAATGGTACAAGGCAAAACTCTCGGTCATCCAATAAAAGAGTTATTAAGTGATAATGGTGGAATGCTCGACAACGACCAAATTAAAAAAAAAATCTGGAGCTGGCTTTCAACGGTGCGTGATTTTGCTGATTATCACGCACGGCCGACGTCCACGGATATCCACGCACCGCACCAGGCCTTTTACAACGGTGCGTATCGGTGCCTGCGTGGGTCTTGATATTCGAAGCCATTTTGTCATTCAAAAATTCAAAATGAAAGGGAACGTATCGCTGCAGCTGCGGCCTTAGTGGTATTATTTAGAATGAAGAAATTAAGAAAGAAATTAAAAATAAGCTCGTTCGCTCCCTCCATTGTTCATGCTCGTCTGTTTTTATACGGACGATCGCGCCGCACCTGTAAGTAACCTACGCACCGCTACAGACTTACCTGCGCTTCCACAGAAGACACTCGTCCCATGGTGCTCCGTCCGCTTCTGTTTCTAATATCACGCACCGTGGAAGTCAGCTTGAGAATTAAATTGACTACATAGAGGTTTAGAGGGCCATACTCGCGTGAGCAAAACTGGGAGGCACGAAGGAAGAACACCGAATCATAGTGAAAATGGCAAGGACTTTTAAGTATTCCAGAAGAGAACCAACAATTTTTTTGTGTAGTTTCAAGAGAAATGAGTGAAGAAAATGTCAAATGGCACTTCGAAATCCTGAGTTTCAGAAAGACGGAATGGATGCCAGTTCAATATTAGTACTAAATTATGAACCTATATACATGTTGCTATGTTCGTTTAATTTTCAATTTAAACTAGGCAAATTACATCAAAAATTATTTAGTTATAATTTTTTTCTAAAGTTCTCGCGGATAGAAACTTTCCGGGGGTTGCCCACCGTTGGTTTAAAAGTGATCTACCAACCTATCTTCATAAACATTCACTTACCGAAAATAAAGAACCGGAATGAATTTTTCATTTTTTTAACAAACTTTTGTAGGATTTTTGTACATTTTTTTCCTGTATTTTACACTATTATTTGCCTATATAATTAATCAATCAAAAATTGAGTTTTTATATTTCTTCTTCCGACTGCCCCCATAAATAACTCTCAAACTTTTATGTTTTATTATTTTTTTTTTTTGGTACAGAGATGTTTTCAAACTCCGTGAAATTTGGCGCATGCTGGGGTACAAAGCTCTTAAAAATGCTTAAAAGCTAAGCAAAAGCTTCATTTAGCTCCTCCTATCAAATCACTTGTTTTCATTAAATCAGCAACGACTACGCGTATTGCTAGAGGGAGGTGTATTTTTCTGGCGCTTGTAACGATTATTTAAAAAGATTTACCAAACTCGGAATGAAAAACGTCGTAACACCCTGTAAATGTATATTTTTTGGCCATGTCCGGAAATTAACAAAAGGGCCGACAAATATTATTTCCCGGGCCGCTAAGATGTTGCCGCTGTATATGGATTTTATTTTAAATATTCAGTTTTTTTTGTTTTTGTTTCATTGCTTTTGACCACAATGTTTTTTCTTCATATACACCCTTTTTACTTACAGTAATAATAAATAAACGTAAATAATACAACAACAACAAAAAAAAACGAGTATAGCATAAAAAAAATTAAAAAAAAAACCAAAAAAAAAACAGAAAAAATGACAGAATCAAAAATCGAAGATAAAAAAATTCCTCAAAAATATGTTTATGAAGTGGAACTTAGTCCAAACTATACAACTCACGTATTGTGGGGAAAGTTTGTTAAAAATATGAAAAAATCAGCAAAAAATAAGAGAAAATTTAATTGAAAAATAAATAAAAATTATTAATTAATAATAATAATAATAAAAAAAAAGCAAAAAAAATAATAATAATAATAATAAATAAGTAATATATTATAGACTCATTACTTATTAAATGTTTTATAACAAATATAGTGTATATGTTATGTTTAATCTACAAATATGTGATTCCATGTGATATTGTGTTTTGTAAAACAACAACAACAACAAACAACAACAGCAAGAAAACAACCAAAAATTAAAAAAAAAATAATAAAAGAAAAAATTATGTAAGAAATTTTCTCTCGTTTTTTTTTATAATAATTATAATTATTTTAAAAAAGTTGTGAATGTGTATAAAAATAAAAACCTATATTGCGCCTAATTTATATATATATATAAATATATGAAAACAAAAACAAACAAACGGACACAATTTATCTATTGGAACGGTTTATATATGTATATGCGCATATAATATATATATAAAATAATAATATTAATAATGTATCTAAAGTATTATCAAAAAGAAGTGAGTAGTAGTAAAAGGACAAAAGTATAAAAAAAAAAAAAATAAATAAAATAATAAAAAAAAAAAAATAAATTAAATAAATAAATAAACATTGTAGACGAGCTTATTAAATAATTCCAAAAGACATATTAAGTACGAACTATTTATATATACATATTGCACGACCTATTGCAACTAAAAATAAAATAATTGTGTCTCTATTTTTTTTTTTTTTTTGTAATTTAGTTTGACTAAAACTTTGAACAAAATATTAGGGAAAAATAAATTATAAACATTTAAAAAAAAACATAAACAATTTACTACAACAACAACAAAAACTTTAACACAAAAAAAAACGGATTTTTTTCATTGTTTCGATTTAATTAAGCAATGGAAAATTGTAATGAGCCGCTAAATCTTTCAGTTAAAAAACGTCCAGTTGCTGTAGTTCCTCCTTCATCATCGCAAACAACAACAAATCTTTATAATAATATTTTTAATAATAATAATAATAATAATACTAACAATAATAATAATAATTCAAGTAGCTACAATATAATAAATAATACAGATCATACTACACAGCAACAAAATAATAATAATCAAACAACAATACAGCAGCAGCAGCTTCAAAACCAACAACAACAACAACAGTATTATAATAATATTCGTATAAAATCTGAAGAGACTGAATTAAGCTCAAACGAACGTACACCATCACCAAATTGTGGTATATTAAATATTGATGAGAAATTTATAAATAACAATTCATCATCACCAATTATAAGTGAAAGATTATTAAAAAATAATAATCAATTTCAACAAAATTTTCAACAACAACAACAACAACAGCAGCAGCAACACCAATATCATCAGCAGCAGCAGCAGCAGCAGCATCAAAATCAAGAGAATAATACATTAAGTGATATACTTATATTTAAGCAACATCAAGATCACTTTCAGCAGCAGCAGCAAAATTCATTTACATTACAACAACACCAACAGCAGCAGCAGCAGCAGGATACAACAACGACACAACAAACATCATTATCATCATCATTATCATCATCAGTAACAACAAATTTACTATCATCATTAGCTGCAAATCATCAATCATCAACAACTAGCTTATTAGCTAACTTACACAACTTCACAGACGACGATTTTAATAATACTGATACAAAAACATATTTAAATCCATTAGCAAATTTCCTGGATCAGCATCATTCACTTGATATAGCTAAAATGCATTTGGAACGTTATTTAAAGCTAACAAATCAATTTCTACATCATACTGCCTTAGCAACAGCACGTTCAACAACAACAACAACAACGTCATCGTCATCAGCCGGAACAACTGGTGGACAACAGCCATCTGTTGGGTCACCAAATAATCAAGATGCATTAAATTCAATAATACATACAAATATATTAACAAATAAAATAGCAACAAATAATTTAATTGGTATTATAAATAAGCTGCTAGAACAGAATATTATGTCTGAGTATTACTTTAAGCGTGGCATTGGACTACAGAATCAAGCGTTAACTAGCTCGTTAGGTATATCAACAGCTGATTTAAGTAATTGTAGTAGTACACAATTAAGTAATCAACAATCATCAATTCATCAACAACAACAACAACAACAACAGCAGCAGCATAATCAATCACAGCAGCAGACACATCAGCAGCAACAGCATCAGAAACAACAACAACAGCAGCAGCAGCAGCAACAACAACAGCTGCAACAGCAGCAGCAGCAGCAACAGCAGCAACAGTCACAAATGTCACCATTAAGAAATATTAATTGCAATAGCAAGCAAAGTTTCGATGATACAAGTAGCTGTCAATCATTGTTAAATAGCACTAGCTTTGCAACAACATTATCGACCCGTGCCGGATTGGATATGTCATCGCCAGATAATTCAACATTATCAACAACTAATTCACTTTTGCAAACATTACAGGGATTTAAGGCGCTTGCAGTGGCTGCTGCAACAGCAGCTGTTGAACCATTCGACTTAAGTCAAAGGTGGTTTTTCGTTTCATTATATTTGTGTTTTATATTTATTATTACTGCTATATTCTTAGTGGTCAATAATCGAACATATTCCTCCCAGTGGGAAATGGAGTGCTCCAACAGTGGGAAATGGAGTGCTCCAACAGCCATCTTTGAGCACTCCAAAAGGAGCTTACAGCGCCCCCGTTCCCAATACCAGTTCCATATACTTTTTAACATTGCATGTCATTGCAGGGGAGCATACGTTTTTATGTACCATGCTCTTATCCAAGTTCTAGATATTTCCATATCAATCTGGAAAAAAGGCTGCTATTTTTGGAACATTCGGGACTTTTCTAGAAACTTCGAGAAGCTTCACGTCTTCAATTACAATTCGTTAAAACTCTAACTCCTAGATGGCGCTAGGTTAACTGACTGAATAATTAGTTACAAACTACATATCGTTCAAATTCTAATAGATGGCGCGCATAAATCATCATACAAACTACAGTTCGTTCAAATTCTAATAGATGGCGCGCATAAATCATCATACAAACTACAGTTCGTTCAAATTCTAATAGATGGCGCGCATAAATCATCATACAAACTACAGTTGATTCAAATTCTAATAGATGGCGCGCATAAATCATCACAATATCATATCAGACTTTCGCAACTATACCCTTGCGCCCCTTTACAGAATGATTTATAAGCATTGAATTTAGATAGTTTTTTTTTTGTTTTTGTTTTTAAAGAAATTTGCTATATATCACTTTTTTGAGTGATGATCTACTAATATAATAAAAAATTTTTTTTAACAATTTCAATTTTACCCCATTCGTTCTAGAAGTCTGGACCAAAAGAATTCACCTAGTGTACAAGCAGATTGTAAAGATAATTCAAATGAAAAAAAGAAACCACATATCAAGAAACCATTAAACGCATTTATGCTGTACATGAAGGAAATGCGAGCTAAGGTCGTTGCCGAATGTACACTTAAGGAATCAGCAGCTATAAACCAAATATTAGGGAGACGGGTAAGTTATGTCGTTTTCATTTTTTTTTAATTTATTTTTTTTTTCACATTAATTATTTTGTGTTTAATTAATATTTTCTACAAAAATTTATAAATATATATTGAGTGCTTTATGCAAAAGAAAAAAAAAATTTAATTAAACTTTAAATTTAAACTAATCATATTGCAAAAAAAAAATAATTTTTTTTTAATTTTTAATTTTATTAAATCCAGACAAAAAAAAAGTTATATAGATATAATATTTTTTATAAACGAAAGCGAGACTTCGGAGAGTAGTTTTATAGTTAAAAAAAAAATAAAGCTAGAAGAAATTAAATTTTTTTTATAGATAATATCACAAAAAAAAATATATATATAGAAGAAGTGAAAAGAGAAGGAATTTTCATGCTGTTTTTTTAAATATTTTTAATTTTTTTTTCTAAATACTTATGTATTCCACTTATATAATTCCTTTTAATTTTTTATTTAAATTTATATTCAAAAAAAAATTAATTTTTTTTTGTTAAAATATTTTTGCATTTATTTAAATTTATGTTTTTTAATTAATTAATTTTTTTTTGTTTTTTGATTAAATTTTTAATTTCCCTTCCTTGTAAAAAATTTTGATAAAAAAAACTTGTTTTCTTTATTTTTTTTATTTTATTTTTTTATGTTTTTAATTTTTAAAAATAGTACTTAACCAAAAAAAAAATGCAAAAATATTTTACAAAAAAAAAAAAGTTTAAAAAAAAATGATTTACATAAGATCATTTAAATAAAACTTATAACATCCCAAAAAAAAAATTATATAAGTTTAAAGTAAAATTAAAAACCCAAAAAAAAACCCCAAAAAATCAAAACAAAACCAAAAAAAAACAAAACTTTTATAGTGGCATGAACTGACCAGAGAAGAACAGAGTAAATATTATGAAAAAGCAAGACAAGAACGTCAATTGCATATGGAATTATATCCGGGGTGGAGCGCACGCGACAACTATGGTTACGTTTCGAAAAAAAAGAAACGCAAAAAAGACAGATCGCCCGCGGATTCGGGAGGTATTGCAAATTTTCTATTTTATATAAAACCCAAAAAAAAAAAAAAACAAAAAAATTAACCAATAGTAAAATAAAAAAAAAATTTTTTTTCGATTATTAATTATCAAAAAAATAAATTTCTTAAAAAAAATTATATTTAAAAAAAAAAGCAAAAATAACTACAAAACTAGATATCACAAAAAAAAAACACTTCGAATAAAATTTTTTCGAAATTAGAAAATTTCGAAATTCCGAAATTTCGAAAATTTGTAATCTGGAAAATAATTTAACAAAAAAAAATTTTTTTTTTTATTTTCAAAATACCAAAAAAAAAATAGAAATCATTTCTCAAAACTGATTGAAGAATATTTATATGAAAGAAAAGAAAAATATTTATATATAGATAAAAAAAAACAGTAAAAAAAATATTAAAAAAAAATACAAACAAATTTCAGCTGAAATGAAACAAAATAATTTTCTATGTTCATATTTTTTTTTATTTATTATTAATATTATTGAAATAATTAGTTAGCAACATTGCGCAAAAAGGATATATGTTTTTTCTTCATCTTTTGCTAAAAATTAAAAAAAAAACAAATATGTAAAAAGAAAATCTCGCTTACTCTCACTCTCTGGTGATTATTTATTATTTTTAGATCTAATGAATTTTGTACTCTGCTCGGTCAATTATAATTTCCCAGAGTTTATCCAGGTAGTATAGAAATACAAAAACCATGGAGACTCTCTAATCAATCATTCTTCCTTTTCTCAAAACGGGTACAGAAGCCTACTTTAAGACATGTCTTGAGAAGCTCAATGGAATCTCTTTTGTAGGGGTTTTTTTTTCGAAAGCTTCGTCAACTTCCTTTGATCCACTTAGTTCTGATGGCTTTATCCTCAGTTGTATTAACGCATCCAAAGTTCTTGAAATTGTGTATTCCATTTCCTCTAATTATATTGGCTATGATAAAATTTCCCCCGGTTTTCTTAAACTCCTCTCCCCCCTAATTGTTCAAACTATCGCGCACATATTCAATTACTGCCTGACCACTTCCCAAGTTCCTTCGGTCTGGAAAAAATGCCATAGTGATCCGTTTACCAAAAAGTCTTCACCCTCGAACTTATCTGATTTTCGTCCTATCAGCATTCTTCCATTTCTTGCTAAGGCCTTTGAGAAAACTCTCTTTATGCAAGTCTTACGTTATCTTGAAACCAATAACTTCCTTTGTAAATTCCAATCTGGTTTCCATAAATCCCATAGCTGTGAGACTGCTGTATTAAAGGTGACTACTGATCTTCGTTCTGCGCTCGACCTGGGTGACTTTGCGATATTGCTCCTTCTTGATTTTTCTAAGGCTTCGTGCCTTTGGGAGTACCGCAAGGCTCAATTCTTGGCCCTCTCCTTTTCTCTTTGTATATTAATGACCTTCCCTCTATAATCCATCACTGCTCCTTTCACCTGTATGCTGATGATCTCCAGCTATACACCTCATGTCCTCCGATTCAGATTGACTCCTGTATTTCTCAACTTAATAGTACCCTATCCCAAATAAGAGAATGGAGTACTATCAATTTCCTAAAACTAAATCCTAAAAAATCTCAAGTACTTCTGCTTAGCCGTCGTCTTCAGTCCCCTGACAGCATTCCATCTCTTCTACTTAATGATATTCCCCTCCCAACTCTTGAGCGTGTTAATAATCTTGGCATTGTCATTAATTCCAAATTATCTTCCTGTAATCAAGTCTCACTTATGCTTTCCAAGATTTATGGAACACTACGAAAGCTTTGGCTTTATGGTAGTCTTCTGTCGTCCGCTGTTCGGCTTAAGCTTGTTAAATCCCTCATCGTTCCACATTTCATCTTTGGTTCCCTTGTATATATTTCCTTAGATTCAGCCTGCCAACAGCGCCTTAAAGTAGCTTTCAATGATTGCTTAAGATACATTTTATAAATGCGAAGATCAGATCATGTGTCGAGTATTCAAAATTCCTTGCTAGGTTGTGACCCCTTTCGTTTTATTGATGTCATGGCTTTAGTTCTTTTAAATAAGGTTCTATTCTCTAAAAGCCTTTCCTACATTTTCGACTTCCTCTGTCCTCTTCGATCCATGCGTTCAACCAAATTTCTCATTCCAGCTCATTGTTCGTTAATTGGTAGCCGCTCCTTCTCCGTCGCTCCGCTCCTTCTTTGGTCGGACTTTTAATCAGTATGAAGATGTATGCAAGTGCGCACATTGCAACGATTCGATATCGGCCGGATATCAGTATAAAAGTCAAACCTGACCGAACTATCCCCGATGGAAAGTCTGTAGTAGGAAGGGTTTAAAGTGTAGCCTCCCATCTATCCATCCACTCCCAGGTAGCTTACGGGGACTGATCCATAAAAAAGGCACAGGGCGGATTCTTGCGGAACACCGCATATCGTCCTGCACACATTCGGTCAATGAAGCGATCTAGGATGGAGGAAGTGTACTACTCGAGCTAGAATAAACTTCTAATTTAGTGAACTTGGGGCAATTGAATCGATCGGGTATTTGTTTTATGTTACAACTTAAACAATATTATTTCGAAACGACGCAAAACAACGTTTTGGAACAGTGGAGCTATTGGATTTTATTATACATCTTAGATAAGCTCGTTTAATAATACGTGATGTCCGCGCCATAAAAACAGGGAATCTCAAAATCGCAGTTTTCATTCTCGCAGTGAGAGTCTTAAGTCTCCATAGGCGAGTAACGTTACTGTGTTTGTATCAAAAGGCAAATAGCCGGCTCATTTATGGTATCAATCAAAATTCCATATTTCTTTTCTTTTATGGCGCGGGCTGTATCTGTGTTACATGTTTTTATTCTAAAAAAAAACCCTAAGATCTAAGAGGATCTGGGCACTACTGCAACCAGGAATCGTTTTGCCTGAAGAACGGTATTTCAGCATTGACCAGATTTCGAAGATAAACTTCGCGTCATAAAAGAAGGGAATCTCGAAATCAGTGAGAGTCTCAAATAAAGCCAACGGAGTAACATTACTCTGTTTAAAAACCAAATATGTACGTGCTCATTTATATTCTCAATCACAATTTTCTTATTTTATGGGGCGGGATCTACCTTGTATGCATGTTTCTGGGGCGGCGTTTACATAGGTGCAAATGGTGCACAAAACTTGGAAAAAAATTGAAAGTGTCCCCGTGCATTCATTGTTATATATTTAAGGAACTGCACAGAGTGCCTGCGCCTTTTTCAATTGCCTTCTGCAAGGTGTGGCCAATCCAATTCCATTTTGTTCGCTTAATTTCGTAATTATTCGTAATTCGTACTAGTCCTACTATTATAGATCGCTAATTCGGCGCGAAACACCTGGATCGCCTCTGTTCCAAAGTTGTTGAAGGCGCGTTCTAACTCCAGGAAGGCTGTTAAGTGGACTATTTTATTTCTATGCAAGATTCTACAGTAAAACCTAATACATGTAGTGCATTGACCATCTATTATCTTTCGGAAAACGGCATAAAGACCTCTATTATGGAGATTCGCGTGTTTAGTACTACAGATTTTCGGAGCCCAGGATTATGCTGCAAATAGTTAGGGAAGTGCAGCCAACACCAAAAAACTTTCTGGAGCATCAAACATTATTAGGGGGAGAGTTTTGTGAAGTTAAAGCAGCGCAAGCAAACTCAGTACAAAAGCAGGATCGCGAAGCAAATTCTGATTAGAAAAATGCAGAAGGGCGCTTTCATAGGTGCAGCTAGTGTATTTGCATCGGGCGCAATTGGACGGGGCGAAATTTTAGAAAAAATGTGAAAAGGGTTTTCAATGCCTTCATTTTCATATAATAAGGGAACTTCACAGAGTGTTTGTGTCTTTCAGAAGGGCGCTTTCGTAGGGTGCAACTAGTGTATTTGCACCGGGCGCAATTGGACGGGGCGACATTTTTTAGAAAAAAAGTGAAAAAGGTTTCCAATGCCTTCATTTTCATATAATAATGGAACTCCACAGAGTATTTGTGTCTTTTTCCATTGTCCTTCTCTGCAAAACAAAAAAAAAATACACAGAAATGACGAAGGCGCAATATGGTATATTGCACCGGGCGCAAAAAAAAGTCAAAAGCCGGCCTTGGATTGTTTATAGAGCCATCCAAGCCACCATATTGCTTTCATTTTTTTTGTTTCAATTCCAAACATAGATTTTTGTTGATATAAAAGAATAGTCACGAGAGAGAGAGAAAGAAATCGAGACAAAAAAGGAAAAGGATTTCATATATATATGCATATCAAAAAAGACTCTTCCTGAAAAAGTGAAATTAATTATTTTAATTTATTCCTAATTTATATTTAAACATTTCAAAAATTTCTTTTCAAAGAGAGAGAGAGAGAATAAAAAAAAACAATAGTTCCATCTATATATCTCTCTCCAAAAAAAAAAAAAATAACAAGAAAATTAAAAAAAAATCATCTCAGTTTATATTTGGAACCACATAAAAGATTATTAAAAAAAAAAAAGAAAAAAAAACAAAAAAAAAGAGAAAAAAGCAATTTATTCATAATTTTTAATTACATAGATAGTTTTATTACTAATTTTTTTTTGTTTTTTTTTTTTTAGTTTTCATTTTACTAGTAACACATTTTTATATAAAATCAATCGGCCCAATTTTTTTGATTTTGCAAATTAATTTTATTTACCAAAAAAAAAGAAATTTTTAATAAAAAAATAATACATGATTTTCCTTTATTTTATTTTTGTTCCTTATTTCTCAAAATAATAAATCAAAATCTTAGAGCATAAATTAAAAAAAAAAAGAAAAAGAAACACAATCTCCAAGGAAATAATAAATAATACCAAAAAAAAACGAAAAAAAAAATATAGACTATTAGGATTTTTTCCCTTCAAATATAAGATAATTAACAAGAAAAAAAGAGAAAAACTTAAGATATAAGATAATTAGTAAAAAATTTAGGGAGAAGAGAAATTTATCTTATATAAATATTTTATTTTTTAAATGGCAATAGTTTTATGTAAAATAATGTCTATTATTATTTGTTGTTATCCTTTCAAAAAAAAAAAAAAAAACAAAAATTTCAAAAAAAACATTTCTTAACCTTTTTTAATAAGGTAAGTAAAAATGGTTAGAAATTATTTAAAAACAATGAAACGTTAATGTTAAAAAAATCACAGGGTGTTCTTTTTTTTGTATTTGGAGGGAATAGAAGGCTCGTTGTTATTTTAAAAATATATTTTTAAAGCCAGTGCCAGAATAAACACTGTATATATACATTGAAGCGCGTTTTCTATTTTCAATAACATTTGCATTATATTAAATTGAATTTCGTTCACATCTGTATATTTATATATATATATATATTGCGCTTCTAAACAATTTTAGTCTGATTCTGGATATTTTAGTACGCTGGTCAAATTTTGACGTGGCGCATGCGCATTGACATTTCTGGCCGATGATGATCGATTAACAGTATTTAAAGAAACACTATAAATAATAATGTCCAAAATGATCTACACGTAAGCTCAAAAAAAGCCTAATAACTCGGACGTGAGCTTTATCCATGACAACAACCTATGTGGTAAGCTTTTTATGGTGAGCTTTGGGTGTGAGCCCCATCTGTGTGTGTAACTAGTTGAACTTCTTCATTGTAGTGTTTCTTGGGTAGACTTTTATGCTGGAATTTGATTCAATTTCCAATTGCTGATTGTGCAGGTAGACTAGATAGACCAAGACGGACTAGACAGACTAGACAGGCTAGACATACTAGACAGACTAGACAGACTAAACAAACTAGACAGACTAAACAGACTAGATAAAACCAGAAAAATCAGACCAGACAAACCAACGTGCCTGTCTAGCTGCCTACCTGTATTTGCTGTGCACTTAAGTCCTCTGGCCCAGGTCCGGCACTTGAGTTTTTTGCGCCCGGTGCAGTATACTATATTGCGCCCCATCAGCTCTTAATTTTTTTATCACAGTGAAGGACAATGGAAAAAGACACAATTCCTTTAATAGATGAAATTGAAGACACGGGAAAACTTTTTCAATTTCTTTTAAAGATTTCCTGAAGTTTATTGCGCCCGGGAAAACTTATTCAATTTTTTTTAAAGATTTCCTGAAGTTTATTGCGCCCGGTTCAAGTGCACCATTCGCACCTATGAAAGCACCGCCCCTGCTCTGGCCTGTCTGGTCTGATCCGTCTGGGCTATATATAACTGTCTATATGTGTAGTTCCATCAATTTGTATACAAAACATTAAAAGTGGACAGCTATACAGTTAGGCAACATGAATTCTCACCCAAGACACACTAGCTCACTCTAGTCTTACACAGATGGTGCTTGCCACATAAAAACCTCATCACACAGGTTCTTGTCCCGAATAAATCTCACACCCAGGCCCAAAAGCGAAAAAGTCGTCATTGGTCCAGAATCCCCATCGTCACTGCTACAGAGCCTGCTGCTACTACTAAAGCCCCGTTATAAAAGAAATTTCGTAACATCATTGGGCTTTGTGCACATTTCTTCTTCTCTTTGGTGTGAACTCCTATAATATCCAAGAAGTTCAAGCTCAAAGTCCAACACCTCCTGCTTTGGCACAATCTATTATTATTATTATTATTAAAACGCTCTACAACCGGGATCCGGTCCTGGCCTCTCGCAACAAATGTATCGCTCACAGCAAAAGCGGTGCAGCTCCACATTTCAAAACACTAGAGGTTGATCCGCTTAGGAGTTACATTTCATCACATCACCCGCTACAAAATCAAAGCGACTCCAGATAGTGCACTTCTGGAGCCGCTCCACTCTCACAGCGAAAGATATGATAAAATGCGACTCCAAAGCAAATCAACCTCCAATACCCTAAAATACGGAGCCACACCGCCCGATACAAATGATGTTCGTTCCTTAATAATTCTTTTTTCTGGGTAAGGTTATAAGGCTCACGCCAACTTTACTTTGAACGGACTAGCCCAAACATATTAGCCTATCCTTTCTCATAGGATAGTTGCCAGTTGCCACCGCTAGGAGATTATGATCGCACTTCCATCAGTTCGAAAAAGTTGCGGCACGGGCACGTTATGCTACATGTTATTCCCCCTATTTTAGCTGATGACTGGCATCATCTAGACTCTTATTAATCCAACCTGCCTTCTAGTCCTTTCTTTGAATCAAGTAGTGCCAAGTTAAGTAGTAAAGGTTGTACAATGACGAGCCCGCCATGATGGGTTGGTAGTACAAAGGGTAATTTCTAAGCTTGGAGTTTCACGCATGGACCAGCGACAATTCAATAAATCTGGGTTCAAGTTACTTTCCCTTTAATTTATCTTTCCTAACAAACTTTTATCTCTGCTGCCATTGGCTATAAGTGTATAGCGAAGAAATAGTCTTATCTGTTCGATTCACGAATTTAGCGTTCTGTCGGGCGGCACTAATCCGGTAGAGTTTACTTTCATTTTTCTTCTTTTTACAACCGAGTTCCGAGTAGAGCTTCCTATTCGATAAATCGTATTCCACCCCCGCTCAGCCACTTCTTAAAAGAAACGTACACAAACTGCGAAGGATCAAATTTGAACCTTTGGTATATACCATCATCTAAGTTTTCTTATACCTCTAACTCGGACTGGAAGCTTTTGCCTATCCCTCCTCTCACTCGAGCACACAAGCAGAATGCAAGCTACTGGGAGCTCGTCTGGCTCCCAAAAGCTGCTATTGCCCATCCAGCGCTATTGCCCAATAGTTTCTGTTTCTGTCATACGTGTTGGTTACGTTGTCGACTTAACTTTGCTTTATCTCCCACTGTATAAATATTATCAAAATTATTCAATACACTCTAAATGGGTGGCTTATTTGCCACATGATTAAACTGTCTAAAGAACACGTTGTTGAAGCGTTAGGTGCTCCTTTTTTCGATTATTATCAGCAACTATCAAATATGAACTTACTTAGATGACAGCCAAATTAAAATCGCGGTCCGAAATTAAATCAAATGGACCCTGTACAATATGTGGTGAAATATATTAAATATATCCCTTTATTTAACTTCCCTACACGCTGTTGTGGCGTTAGATTCATAGTATCAATTATAATCCACAACTGTCAAATACAAACTGACAAATGACAGCCAAATGAAAATGGCGGCCATACTAAATCGGGCCTAAAACAATTCAAAATGGATGCAACATAATAAATAAATATATCGATTCATTCAACTTCTTACACATACTATTGCTTTAACACCGCAATAATAAAAATTGTGATCGAGAGAACTGTCAAATATGACAAATGACAGCCAAACCAATATGGCGGCCAAATAAAAGTCTGCATGTTTTAGTTCCCCCTCTCTCTCTCTCTCTCGCTCTCTCTCTTTCGAAAAGTTGTAGGAAAGTGTATATAAATATAATTTTTGTTCAAGTTAAGTTAATTGTAATTGTATATAAAAAAGTCAACAAATTAGGTAAAAAAAACACAAAACCAATCTATGAAAAAAATAAAAACATTTTTGGTTTCTTTACTCAATTCAACTTAATTCAAGCAAACAAAAAAAAAACTACAGTTGGTGATATTATATATTTTAAATAAACTACATATAGCCACCACTGCTGCGTTTAAAAGTTCAAGTAAACCAATTGGAATTTTAATTAATTTTTCTTTACAAAAATAATAATAGACTATTATAAAAATAAAATAAAATAATAAAATTTTGAACAAAACCAAAAACAAAAAAAAAATACATTTTATAAGTAATTTTAATTCGCATGCGCCCGAAACCGTTGTACGATCAGTCAAAATATATATAATTTTATTATTCGAAAAATATATATATAAAAAAAAATTTTTTTAATTAATTAATTAATAAATATAATAATTAATAAATAAATATATATATTTCCACATCAAATTGATACAAAAAAAAGAAGAAAATTCTTGTGAATATTATTTACAAATATCCATAAAACAAAAATTGTAAGTATTTGCTGCTTTTGATCTTATTTACTTTCGTTTTTACAACCAAAAAAAAAAAAAAACAAAAAAAAATATATATACAATTTTTTATTACAATGCGCATGCATTTTTTTATTTCAAAAAAATATATAAATTTTTAAAAATCATTTTTTTTAATAATAATAAATAATAAATGAAAACTAAAAGAGCTTTTTTTTATATGTATACACAATAAATTAAAAAAAAAACACTCGAGTCCAGAAATTATGTTCCAATTGGTATACCTGTCAAAATTTTGATTAATAATTTAAAATAAAAATCCATGCACCAAAAACAAAACAAATATTAAAATAATTAAATTAAATATAGCAATATTAAAAAAAATATATATTCTGTGACTTTTGTGTAACAGAAATGCTTTTTTTTTGGAAGTGTTTTATCGGACGCAGAGTTGACGACAGAGTTGACGATAGTTGACGACAGAGTTGACGAGAGAGTTGACGATAGTCGACGACAGAGTTGATGATAATCGACGACAGAATTGACGAGAGTCAACGACAGAGTTGACGATAGTCGACGACAGAGTTGACGATAGTCGACGACAGAGTCGACGACAGAGTTGACGATAGTCGACGACAGAGTTGACGAGAGTCGACGACAGAGTTGACTAGAGTCGACTATAGAGTTGACGAGAGCCGACGACAGAGTTGACGATAGTCGACGACAGAGTCGACGAGAGTCGATGACAGAGTTGACGAGAGTCTACGACATAGTTGACGAGAGTCGACGACAGAGCTGACGAGAGTCTACGACATAGTTGACGAGAGTCGGCGACAGAGTTGACGAGAGTCGACGACAGAGCTGACGTAGTCGACGACCGAGTTGGCGAGAGTCGACAAGAGTCAGCCAACTCTCTCTCTGACACTTTCGTCAACTCGGTCGACTCTGTCGTCAACTCTGTCGCCGACTCTCGTCAACTCTGTCGTCGACTCTGCGTCCGATAATACACTTCCTTTTTTTTCTTTTTTTTTTGATTCATTTAAATTTTAAATTAAAATTATAAAACTATAAACCATAATATTATAATTGGCTCTTGATTTTTTTTATCGACCATTCGCTCTTTTATGTTTCATAGTACTCTTTGTTTTTTTGTTTTATATTTAAAAATAAAAACAAAAAACATGAAAAAAAAAATAAAAACAAAACTAAATGCCACTGTTTCTACATCATTTTTTTCGCCAAATTAAAAGTGAAAAATAATACAATCACAATTGTTTTTTTGTTTTTGTAAATCAGTCTTGGGAATTCCTCCCTTTCTCTTACGTTACACATAAATAATAAAAATAATATTTAAAAAAAAAATCTATAGAGCGTTCGGTGTAGTAAATTTTACACGGTTTTTTTTTGTATAAAGAAAAATTAATATTCCCTGTTTAGTTTCTATAGAACAATCAAAAAAACAAAATTAAATAAAATTAAAAATTAAAAAAAAAATTAAATTTTTGTGTTAATTTTATTCAAAAAAAAAAAAAATCGACAATTTGTCTAAATTTTAATTATAATCTCTCCCTTTTTTCATTGGAAAAAAAATAATGCATATATTTGAAAAAAAAAAAACAAAACAAATTAAAAAACCAAAAAATTTGATATGATATAAATAAAAACCAAAAAAATATATATATATATAAAATTAATACAGTGGCATGCACTTGGTCGTGAAGAACAGGCCAAATATTATGAGCTAGCTAGACGCGAAAGGCAATTGCATATGCAAATGTATCCAGATTGGAGTTCGCGGACGAATGCATCACGTGGAAAGAAGAGGAAAAGAAAACAAGATACAAATGATGGAGGTAGAATTATTAATTAATTAATAATAATAAAATAACAGAATATACATATATAGAGAAATAAACTAAAAAAAAAACAAAAAAAAAAAACAAAATAATTAACAAACAACAAAAAAAAATAAATCAAAATTTATTATCTTATATTTAAAAATAATATTTATATAAATATTAGCTTAAATTATTATTTTTTTTTTATCAAAAAAAAATACAAAAAAAAACAGAATTAAAAAAATAATAATAAAAATAAATATTGTCGTCTCTAATGAATTCTGTTTATTAATTGAGTTTTTTGTTAATAAAATAAAAAAAAAAACAAATTAAAAAAAAACACTAGGCAAAAACCCAAATCAAAATTTTTATCATCTCGAAATTATTTATAAACAAAATTTACGATACCCAAAAAAAAAAAATAAAAAAAGCCAAAAGAAACATTGATTTTCTTCAATGCACAATAAATAATAATTTACAATAAAAAAATAAAAATAAAAACATTAAATAAAAACGAAACAAAATTTAATTTTTTTTTGGCAAATAGAAAACAAAATATAGAAATTTATTTATTTATATTTATTTTGTTTAATTCTCAAAAATAGAAAATCAAGTATATTTAAAAATAAAAAAAAATTCACTATTATTATTATTATTCTTATTATTATTACTATTATTATCATTATCTTTATTATTATTATTATTATTATATTATTGCAAAAACAAAAATTGGGCTCAACTTTGATTTTATGTACAATAATTATTACCCTTTTATTATATGTATATATATACATAAAAAAAGTAACAATTGTTAAATAATAATGATTTTATTTATTTAACTATTTATTTATTTATTTTTATCGCATACAATTAATTTATTTTTCTTATTTTGCTTAATGAAGAAGAAAACACACAATAACAACAACAAAACAGCAACAAGATAAAAAAAACAAAATATATAAAATAATAATAAAAAAAAAATAATTTGTTGTAGATTTAATAATTTTAATTTAATTTATTTAATTTATTATTATTTTTTTGTAATTTATAATTACATTTACATGGCGCATAATATAATTTAATTACAATTTATATATACATATGTACAAATGCGCTCCATTTTTTTTTTTTTGGAGAATAGAGAAAACTAAAAAATTTGAGAAGCTACTGCTTTAAAAAAAAAAAAAATAATAATAAGCTAAAAAAGTTATAATTTTGATTTTTTTGTGTGGAAATCTCAGAAATATTTTTTGCAGTTTAATTAATATTTAATTTTATTTTTCCAAACGAAAAAAAAATTATAAGCAATTTTTTTTTTAATGAAAAATTATAATCTTCTTTATATATTACAATACTTTTTCCCATCTATACAGGGTGTATTAATGAGTATGTCGGAACGCCTGGCTACGGATAGGTCTTGGATAGATGAACAAAACATTGTTAATGGTGGGTGGGAGGGGGGGGGGGTGGGGGGGTACGGTTTAGCCGCTAGGGCGTTTTGAAATTTTTTTGGTAGAAGTTTACATATCACCCTGTATTTTTGTAACCGCTTAGCCTACGTGCATCAGCAAAATACCAGTGAACGCAGAATTCCTTCACCTGTATCTGTCATTAACCAATATATATATTTTTTTTACAAAATTGGAAAGCTTGGACAATTTCCTATGAATAATGTCTAACAATTACTATGCTACGACCTTTACTTTTGAAGAGTTATAAGCAATTTAAATGCGAAAATTGGCCTTATTTGGTGCTTATTTGGTACTTTTCGACAAAACTCAGGTGAAAAAGTATTAAAAAAAGGACGAAATAGAGCCAATTTCGTATTTTGTATATGTATGTAGTAGTAAAACTTGCAATAGAGGCCCTGTTTTTTTTTAAATTTCCTCCACTACTGTTTCCAAAGTAATTTTGAAGTCCTTCAAAGGTGCGCGCTCGTAGTGCAGTGATTAGTGAGTTAATCGGTCATCAGTTATCTGTTGAGTTATATGGTTTTAAAAGTCTTTGGTTATAGGGTTATGCCCGACTAGCATTTTGGGTGCTAGTGCAGATAAGGCCAATATGAGGCGCTCATGTGGATCCCGTATAAATTGCCCTATAAGGCCTATACAGTGCATCTAACCCCTTGTCTCATTGGCGCCTCGTCATAAGGAATGCCTCTTTTGGTCCCCTTGAGGAAAACTCATTGTTACCCGATCCCGAGTGGAAAAAAGAAGCCGAATTTTTTTTTAGAATTCACGCTTTTTCGCGGGTGTTCACGGCGTGAGTCTGGAGCCACCTAAGGCACAAACATATTAGCGCAAAGGCGGTGACAGCGTCCGCCTGCGAGAGAATATCCCATACATTTTATTTTTCAGCGCCGCCTGTCCATTATGTCAGCAAATATTGTGGTTCGTGTATTATAAAGGTTTTTCCAGTCACCAATCTGTTTTGCGTTGAGGCCATGCACTTGTATTGTATGCACTTGTGTAAATACAAGTGTATTGCGTTGAGGCAATGCACTTGTATTGTATCTAACCTACTATGCTAAACTGTCGTCTTCGCTTGTGTGTCTGAAGGGCATCATGACGTTACCTGCACGCCACGGTCTGTCAGGCGGATACCTGAAGTCCTCATCCCCCAGTCCAGACTGAGTATTGTATTGCCTTCATCGGGCCGTGCCTGCGGACCTGTCCTGGCAGCACACAGTGCGGCCGATTCCCAAAAAGCTGGCCAAAAGTCGATAAATCAAGTAAATGATTCAAAATTTCTAACTGGGGGATTTCGGGGTCGCTGATTACGAATTTGATATTAAAAATTAGAAAAGCCACCCCCTTCCACCCCTATTGGCCAATACCTCGCGTGAAATAGCGTATATTATGCAACATAATCAAGATGCATGTCAATTTATAGGTTTTCGGGGTCGCTGATTACGAATTTGATATTAAAAATTAGAAAACTCACCCCATTCAACCCCTATTGGCCACCCTCTCGCGTGAAATAGTGTATATTATTCAACATAATCAAAATGCATGTCAATTTATAGGTTTTTCAAAATCTTCTTATAAAAGCGGGCAAGTTTGGGCAGCTATAAATCTTGTTTTATTCTGTAACTAATACCTCAAGGAATGACCTCCATTAAGTTTCAGAGCGGAACAACACGGAAATTTAAGCGATAAAATATTTTTGTTTTTTATAAACACACAAAAAATTTTCAACTTACATTTAATTATAAAAATAAAACTAATTTAATTTTTCTCTATTCTCTACAACTATAAACAATTATTTAATTTTTATTTTTTTTTTATTATTAATTTTATTTATTAATTTTTTTGTTTCATTTCAACAAACAACAAGAATAAAAATACAAATTTCAGAAAGAAAATTTAAATTAGAAAAAAAAAAACTTTTTTGTTTTGAAATTACCAAAAAATGAAATAACAATCATAAAAAAAAATACCAAAACAAAAAAATCGATTTTAGTTGAGTTCATATTTTTCTTTTCTTTTTTTACATATATAATATTATACAGAAAAAAATATTTTTTATGTGAATGCTTTTTTTCAAAAACAAAAAAAACAACACAGTTTTGTTTTTTTCAAAAAACAAAAAAAAAACATTTAAACTTTTATTTTACATTTTTAACTTAGAACGAAAACTAATTCATTTTTTCTTCTTTTCTTTTCTTAAAATAAAAAAAAAAAAATATAGGTAACAATATGAAGAAGTGCCGTGCTAGGTTTGGTTTGGATCAACAAAATCAATGGTGCAAGCCATGCAGGTATGTTTAAATAAAAAAAAAACTTGTTATTATTATTATTATTATTTTTATTATTACATACATATTTTTTTTTTATATATAATTTATCATTATTATATTTTAATGATTAAAAGTTTATTTAGTTTTGTTTTTTAATTTTCTTACACTTTAATTAATTAATCGCCTTCTCGTTATATATAATATATATTATTTTTTGGGGTTTAATTTCGTTGATATTATATATATATTATAAACGAAATTATTATTATTTTTTTTTTTACTTTTTATTATATAAAAACAACAAATAATTATTTTTAAATATAGGTTATATTTTAATTTAATTAATAATTTTTATCATTATATCTTATTTTCTATTAAAACCACCAAAAAAATGCACAAAATGAAGTTTATTATTATTTAATATCGTTATACTTTACGTTATTAATTAATTTATTTATTATTATTATTATTTTTATCTTGTTTCAAATGCAAATATCTACACACACACAACAAAAAAAAAAGAAAAAATAACAATATAAAAAAGTAATAATTTTAATTTCTCTGTGGAAAGACGTATATAAATTTCAACAATAATAAAAAAATATATATATAGAATTATAAATAAATATAGAAGAAGAAAAAACAACAGCAGAAAAATTTGTTGATAATAAATTGTAAATATTTTTTAATTTTTTTTTTGTTTTCTGAGAAAGAGAGAGAGTAAAAAAAACATTTTTATTTAATTTATTTTAATATATTTTTACCCAAACAAAAAAAAATGGTAGAAATATTTAATTTTTTTCTAAATAATTAATTAAATTATTTTTATTTATTTTTATAAAAATTTTTTTTTCGTAATCAAAAAAAAAAAATAATGACACGAATCGAATGACACTTGCTTCCTTTTATGATTGAGTTTTTTTTATTTATATTTTTTATTTATTATTTAATATTTATTATTTAATATTTATTTCTTTGTTTTTTTTTCTTTTTTATCATTAAATAATTTATGTTTGTTGTTGCGTACGCTTTTAATAATTATCTTGAAGAAAAAACAAAAAACATTTATCAAGGCCTTTTTTTTAATGAGACAAAAAGTAAATAAGTCTTTTTTAAATGTATTGTAATTAATTTCGTCGCTTTTTTTTGCTATTTTGTATTAATTATTCGAAATAGTATTCATTTTGTTAATTTTATACTACTTCGAGAGGCGGCCCTAGCCCTTGTTCAGGGTAGAGCGAGATTGTCTTTGGGCGCCCTTTGGTTGACGCTTTCACATCACATAAATTGTATTTCTGGTTGCCCAAAATAAACATTTTTTTGAGCGCTGCCGCGGCAGCTCTAGCGTGATGGAGGTTTATCTGAACAATTAGTGCACATTTCCTTAGGGGATTATATTCCACCCGTTTTTGCGAGCCCTTTTGGGCTGTGGTTGCCCTGCTAAGGATTTAGGTGGTCATTTTAGAGTTAGGGTTGATGATGGCGAGAGTCTCCAACTGCTCACTGCAGGCTCCCCATTCCACCAGCTCAAAAAATGCAGTAGCCACGATCTTGGTATTCGAGCAACTTACGTCTTCCATTCCCGGAGCAGACTCCTGGAGGGTTCAGTTGGTAACCTCGGCTTTTCTGCTTCCTTGGTGATCGGAGTGGACATGGTTGCTTACGAGGTTCTGGCGGTCGCTGAGGGGACAATGAAAGTTTAACTGGGAACAGTTTTGGTCCATAGGCTATTATGCCGCCCTGAACCTATGCTGCGCCCAACCAAACTTGTAGCCAAGTTGGCCTCTCGAACCAGCTCGTCAACAGACCTCCCGTTCTCAGAGAATATCATCTCAGTGAATGGTGGGTGGTGAGCTTTGGGGAGTACTGTCCACTCCTGCATCCTTAGGGTCCTGTTTTGAAACCTTATCCATTTCAACATAATGTCAATGAGGTCTCCTGTTGCCGCCAGGAAGTTCCCGAACACACCAGGCTCGCTTCTTTACTCCACCAATCATTCACATGGCCGGGGCCGAGTCCGTACAGGTAATGGCCAACTACCCTGGGCGGGCAGCAACACCTAGGAACCTGGGCTGTTCTGAGCCCTGTCCCAACCCGGCTATCCCCTCCAGAAGACTCCCTGCACGGTAACTAACTGTTCCGTGGTCAGGATAGTCTCCGAATAGTCAGTTGCAAGCAAGTTGTTTCTAGAAGCCTAGAACTACTCCGAGGCCGACCTTCTACTAAATGGCACAAAGTGTTAGAAACAACTTGCTTGCAACTGACTATTCGGAGACTATCCTGACCACGGAACAACTAGACAGACGTCCCAAAAACCACCTTGGCTTACTTCATGCCATCGAACTCATTCTTGTAAGTCGACGTAGGAATCTAGCAGCCCTCTCTATACATTATCGTTATTGAAAGAGCGACTGCTCCACTATAATTCAGAACCTCCTACGTGCACTTCAATATTTTTCCCGCAACACAAGACTAGCCCGCTAGGTCCACCCCGGAGGTTTGGTTTTACCCCTATATTTCCTAATAAGACCGGCTGCTTCCAATGCATTATTTAGGAAGATTCTGAAGCTCCTCACCTGATGTTTGATATCTTCAGCGTTCCAAAAATGGGTGGAAACATCCTCAGTAAGTGATCTTTCCAGCACTTGTCTGTATACAAATACCCAATCCCAATCTGTATTTCCAATAGGCTCTGCAGTGAATCTTCTCGGGTTTTGGTAAAATTGACAAATCCGCTGCCACCACCTTCCGAGGTCTTTGTTAGCCATTCCCCCCCGTATCTTCTTCTTTCTTTCTTAACGGCTCTACAACCGGGATCCGGTCCTGGCCTCTCGAGACTGTTCTCTCCACCGGTCCCGATTCTGAGTCGATTTCATCCAATTTGGCATCCCTAAGCTCTGAGCGTCCTGGTCTACGCCATCCTTCCAGCGGAGGTTGGGTCGCCCTCGCTGTCGCATCCCATAGTTCTCATCGTAGAGAACTTTCCGAGCAGGCTCATCTTCACTCATGCGAGCTAGATGCCCCTCCTAGGATGAAGAAAACAGGCAATTATCTTGGTGACCATAAAGTGCGTCATTCAGCGTACTCAGTAGGCCGGTTCTCTTTCGATTGTGCTGGTCAAACAGCATTGGACGTGGTTAGTACTTAGTTAGGGACCTGTTAATAAAACGACACTCGCGTTTGGAATGCTCAATTACGAATACATTCATATCTGTAACAGATATTAATGAGAGTAAGTAAATAAGTAAATTATTTGGTTGTTAGGTATTTGTAATCTATCGCTGCTGAAAATCGAATAATATATTCGCTCTCGCAGTTCACGCTAATATCACAAAAAGTGCTCATCAATTCTCACAAGGAATCGAGTACTTTTGAACGAGTGAAATGCACTCGTTGAGTAATTTTCTTTCGATGAGTATTTAATCGAATATTCTCCACTATTTTCGTATCCCTAGTGACCAGTCATAATAAGTCACAAGCTGTTATGACTGATGCTTGTGATTGATAATTTATTACTAAGTATCTGCTGTTTTGGTGTTCTATAAGTCACAAAAAAAAGTCGATTTACCCACATAAAGTAACCAACTATTCAGCCTGATCCTGATTTCCTATTTAATTTATCTTCGACAGCCTCTTCTTGATCTTCGCTTCCTCCAGCATTTGCTTCCATTATTGTCATAGTTTGGTCTAGTGTTGGGTAGGACGCAATTATAAAATGAGTTTGTAAGAGGAATCTCCTTTTCCTTTTAAACCAGTTAAATATCTGACTTCAAATGAGGCGAGGTGCCATTGTATTGCTAGCACGTCACGTAGTGAATGGCTCAAACGTTGCGATGCGGGTAGATCTATTTCGTTTGCTAAAGAGGGGATGCGATAAATGATGAATGAATGAATGGGAATATTAATTATCGTGCCTATGAATTTTAATTATAAAAATATTCTTTAAAATTTTCGTAAACTGTATAAGGAAAAACATATTTACAAAATTTTAAAATGAAACTCCCTAAAATTGAAAATAACACGAAAATATTTTATTTGTTATGGATAGAGATTTAAAATTTGAATCTCTTATGCATTAAACTGAACCAGGTAGGTATGAAAGCTATGCCTCCAGAAAGTATATTTATATTTTAAAATCGCACCTCGCCCTAAAATGAAGTAAGAAATATCTCTCGAGTACAAAATTTCACTCCCTACAAAAATGTAAAAGATTTCTCTCCAGTTTGTATTTACAATCTCACCACGGCTCGATTTAAATTGGATATTTTGCTGCCGCAAAAGAAGTAAGAAATGTCTCTCCACTTCGTAATTTACAATCGCGCACGATACACTCTCATATCCCAGTAGTACATTAATTTTGAACCGGGTCATTTCAAAAAATTTGAGGCCTCAGTACAATTTACTATCGTGTACGGGACAAATGAACTGCATCTTGTAAGTCCGGCTCAACTCTAGTTTGGTCCGTCTTCTCCAGTTTTTTTAGTTCTAACCTCTAAAAAAAATAAATCGATATTTTTAAATAATTTTTAATGAAATAAAATTTTAATTTAATTTATTGTGTTTCATTCAGGAAATGTGTCATTCCACAAAGAAAAAAGTATTAAATAAAAATAAAATAAACGATTTTTTTTTCTTTCAAAAAACAAAAATGTTTCCTTTTGAATATATATATATAAAAAAAAAAAGAAAACCAAAATATTGTTGCACAGTTTTTATGTTTAGTTTTTTTTTAAATTTAAAAAAAAATAAACAAAAAATTACAAACAAATATAGAAAATATGCAGATATATAAATAATATATAATTTAGCATTTTTTTATTATTATTATTATTATTTTTAATTTTTAATTTTTTTTTAAATAGAATTATTTATTTTTCCTTGCAGAGATTGAATATTAGAATATTAAACACTTAAAAAAAATATCACAAAAATTAAAAGAGAAGAAAATTTTCAAAAAAATAATACAAAAAAAGAATTGAACAGAAAGAGAAAGAAAACAATTTCTTTGTTATTTTTATATATCAAAATTAATAATAAATTAAAAATACAAAATTAAAAATTAAAAACATCTTAAAAAAAAGAAACAAAAGCGCTTTTCTTTCTTTGGATTTTTTTTGAAAATTTTTGCATTCCCAAAATAGTTGGCATATAAGCAATCAAAAAAATAAAATATAATTTTTTTTTTGTTTTTAACCTTTTTTTAAATCTCCTTTTTTTATAAAAAAAAATTGTGTTGTATTTTATTTAATTATTTTTTTTTTAATTATTTTTATTATTTATTTATTTATTTATAAATAAACGAAAGAACACATTAATCAGAAGCATCAAACAATAAAAAAAATTTTTTTTTTGTTTAATAACAATTTCTCACATAATTTTATTTAATTTGATGACGAAAAAATATACAATTACAAATTAATTTATTTTTCTTTATTATTATTACTATTATTATTATTATTATTACTACTACTACTTCTACGTATGTAAGTACAAATTATTAAATTATAATACAACTGTTCTCTTTCTTTTCTAAGTTTTTATTTTCATGTTTTTTTTTTCTCAACAACAGAAAAAAATACATATTTTATTTTTAGGGAATTTTGATATTTTATTTTTGAGTTTCCGTTTTTTTTTAATTTTATTTGTATTTTGTTTATACTTTTTGGAATATATTCTTAATTTAATTTATTATTTTTTTTTTGTTCAAATAAAATTTTTGTTCAAATAACAATAATTTAAAAAAACAAAAAAAAAACAAAAAAAAACAAATTATATTTAAAACAAAAAAAAAATCATTCCCGGATTAAAAAAAATTAGGTATATAGAATAATTATTTTATTTATTTCTTATTTATTTTCTTTTATTTATTTATTATTTGATTATTTTAAAGGGATATATATATATTTTTATGGGGTTGTTAAAAAACCAAAAATCATAATATTATATAATATTGAAACACTCACCATATTAGAGGATATTTTTTATATATATATATACATACATACATATATATAGTGATAAAGCTTTGATTTTTTAATTAAATTTTATTAAATAGAAAATTGAACTCGTTCTTGTCCGTCCCAACGTCCGCTCTTGTAAAAAATGCGATTTATAACTTTTTTTTTTAGTTTTAGTTTTTTTTTATCATAGTTTTGTAAATTTTTTAAGCTATTTTGTATTCATCGATATTATTATTTTTACTTTTGTTTTTCATTATTATTTTTATATGACAATTTATTGTGTAGTTTATATAATAAGCTTTATTTTCCTTTGAAACTTTCTATTAGAGAATCCAATCCCGCATCTCAAAATCTCAATCCCACAATCCCGCGAGATCGAGCTCAAAAATCCCGCAGGATTTGCGCGGGACTGAAAAATAATTCATAGATTTTGTTTTAAATAGTTAAATTCATGAGGTATTGTATTCAGGGGCGGGGCGCTTTCATAGTTGTGAATGGTGCACTTGCACCGGGCGCAATTTGTCGGGGGCGCAATTTCAGAAATTAAGATTTAAAAATATATAAAAAAACAAAAATGGAAAGTATTCTCACAGGTGCAAGAAATTGCACAAATTTACCCCCAATTTCTGTCCCTGTACTCCTTATGCATGTTGCCAGAGAGATTTTAGCTTCGGGATTCAAGAGATTCTCGAAAAAAAACTCGCAAGGGAGAGAAAAATCTCTCATTTATTTGGAATACTTTTACAGCACGACTACAACCAGTTTGCAATTAAGATGAAATCTTTGCCCGCACAAGAGGACAACTGATTTTGGAACAATTGGTGTTAGTTTTTAGTCACGAGGATTTGGGAAAATATCAACTGACATCCCTTCCGATCGGCAGGAATAGTCGGGACTCGAGCAGCTCAAACAAGTTTCAAATAGGTTTCGTTTTCGTCGACCCATGTATGGATTCCCACTTCCGTACATGGGAAAGATCTCGGAAACAGTTGCGTATGCAACTGGAATTGCAAATGAATCGACTCGTGTTCGGAGGGCCTCCATCTTTTTTTTTATTAACACTTTACAATATTGTTAGTATTTTTCTATTAAGTCCCGGTTCTTATAACGGGTGATTCTACTGCCCAAATCCCGCGAACCCCGCGGATCCCGCATGTCTAGTCCCGCATTTCTGATCCCGCAAAATTGGTGCGAGATCCCGCATTTGCCAACTCTTGAACATCTCACATGCCGGAATATGACACTTATTTGGCAAAATTCATCGGCCATATTGGACTCGAAATTTAAAAATTATAAGTTTTGATCATAAATTTGTCAATTGCAACCTTAATTAAATTCGTTAATTGCAGGGTTTTTAACCTTAGATATCCAGTTTAATTGGAATTGGAATACAGTTTGAAAAATTGGTCCACTATATTGGCTTGGCTATTTGGAATTTATAATTTCTGATCACAAATTCGTTATTAAAAACACCATATATAGATTTTCATTGGAATCAGAACGCAATTTCCAAATTCGTCGGCCATTTTCAATTTATAAGTTTGTTGTTTGGTAATTTAAAAAACTTCAGATACCGATATTCATGGAAATCGGAACATAATTGGCAAATTTATAAATGGGTGCTCATTTTAAATTTCGGTCATATACAGTCTTGCAGATAAGTTTAAGACCACTTGGATATTTAGAACATCGACGAACTTTGGATGCGAATAACTTTCATGCATCGCACTTGACAAAAACCAAATTAGGCAAATAAAAAGTCTGAAAGATTTGTAACGAATTGATGTATTTCACTCTCCATTAACTTTACAAGAAATTATAATATAAACTTAAACAGTATTTTGGTGCCGCAGAAAAGTTTAAGACCACCTGAAATTTACAGAAATTTTTTTTAAGAATATGCGTACTTTTTATAAGAATGCAAAGTATTACCAACATTTAAGCTTTGAAATAATATCCTTTAGCCTTCAAGCATGCTTTTAACCGTTTTGGTACAGAGTTAACCAAGTTTTCCGCCATACACTGGGTCATATTCCCCCGAATTCTTTTAACTCGGTAAGGTTTCCGGGTTTTCGCTTTGAAACACGATCGCCCAAAGTATTCCAGCAGTTTTCTATGATGTTTAGATCAGGACTAGTGGGAGGCCAAGGCAAAATATCAATATTGTGTTCTTCAAACCATTTTTTAGTGTAATTAGCTGTGTGTGGCCTTGCGTTGTCCTGCTGGAAGATTATTCCTCGAAGGGGCATTCTCTCTTCAATATAAGGCAATAGGAATCCTTCGAGTATCTCTACGTATTTTTCTTTGTTAATTGTTCCTTCAACTATGCAGAGGTCTGAATAATCATAATATGACATAGCTCCCCACACCGTGTCCTTCCCCCCGACCATTTGTACTTGTTGTTGGATGCAATCTGGTCTGTACCTTTCGCTTGGTAATCGACGAACGCATTTCCTCGAGTTAGGCACCAATTGGAAAGTGTTTTCATCTGACCAAACAACTCGTTTCCACTGATCTATTGTCCAGTAACGATGATCTCTGCACCACTGCTTTCGTTTGTTGGCATTCCTTTGGCTTATAAGCGGGTTTTTCACAGCTGGGCGACTTCTGTAATTCAAATCGCACAAAACTTGTCGAACATAACCAGGCGTTATTGTTTGTTCTTTGAAATGAAATAAATTCTTTTCAAGTTCATTTGCGATTTCTCGACTTGAGGCGAATCTGTTACCCTTTACGATTTTGATCAACTCCTTCTTAGCATATTTATCTGAAATTGACGGACGTCCTGACCTTGGTTTGTGCTCCACAGATCCAGTTTCTTGGTATCTCTTTATGGTATGTTGTACGCAAGTTTTACTAACTCCTAAAATTAACCCAATTTCACGCTGAGATTTCCGTTCTCGATGCAGAGCTACAATCTGGCAAGCTTCTATCGTTTTCTGGTAACCTTCTAACCTTGCTGGCAACCTTCTATCGTTTTCAGTATAAACTATTGAAAAACAAAGCTTACCTGCCAAAGAATGCTGTTATCTACCTGTAATTTGCCCATTACGCTAATATTTGAAAAAAAACAACCCTTAAACTTTAATTAAAGATATTTGCAGCAGTCACAATATCAGAATGGCTTTGTGTATGGGTATATGGTGCACATATAAAGTGGTCTTAAACTTTTCTGCGGCACAAAAATACTGTTTAAGTTTATATTATAATTTCTTGTAAAGTTAATGGAGAGTGAAATGTATCAATTCGTTGCAAATCTTTCAGACTTTTTATTTGCCTAATTTGGTTTTTGTCAAGTGCGATGCATGAAAGTTATTCGCATCCAAAGTTCGTCGATGTTCTAAATATCTAAGTGGTCTTAAACTTATCTGCAAGACTGTATTTGCATAGGCTTCGAGATGCATCATGGGGGACCCGAACGCACCTTCATGCAAATTTCGAAGCTCTGCGATGACTGTTGCGCCCGCTGTAATGCACGCATATACGAATACACGCATTCACGCATACACCTATATACATACAGAAGCTTTCTATTAGCATTATTCTTATTATTAATAACCCGAGTAAAAATGAAACACGCCTGCAGCTAGAGCATGTACTCTCCCGCCACAGGCATGCACGAGATCATCTGTATTACTTTAAAAAATTTAATATGACGAAGACCATAAAGGGTGCCAATAGCATACTCATTAGAACCGGTCTAGTTTGATTGCATAGGTCAAGCAGCATTGGGCGTCGTTAGTGCTTAGCTGGGGGACTGCTTAGTAAAACAACATTCGCGTTTGGAATGGTCTATGACGATGCAGATGCATTTATAAATAAATGATCATTCCTGAATATTTAGATTTCCGTGCCTGTAGCGGAAGAGTGCATGCCTCTAGGGAACAATTTTTTTTTTTAGATTTTCATGCATGTGGCGGTAGCGTGCATTCCTGTTGCGGAAGCGTGCATGCCTGGGGCGGGAGCGTGTGCATTTTTATGACATGCCTCTTTTTTCTCTATGTGTGATGGCTGCGGGCGCGTGCGTGCTAGTAAGGAAATTAACCAGTAAATTATTTTTAATCGGGGAGTAAAAGAACACTATGCCATTACTTTTTGGGCGGATTTCCTGTTTTTTTATTTTAGTTTTTTTTTGTTTTTATTTTTTTTGTTTTAAATATAAACAAATTTTTTCTGATATAAAAACAACAAAAATAGCAACAACAAAAAATTCAATCACAATTCTATTGTATATATATACATACATATATTAAAAACAAATCTTTTTTTTTCTTATTTTATTCCAAAAGTTTAATTTTAAACAAATTACAAAAAAAAAAAATAGTAAGGTAAATTTTAAAACAAACAATATGTAAATAATAATTGAAAAAAAAAAAAAAACTTATTTATATTTATTATTGGACATGTAGATTGTTTTGTTGATTTAAAAAATAACATTCAAAAACAAAAACAAAAAATTAAATTAAAAATATCAACATTTTCTTTTACTGAGACATTTAAAAAAAAATATTTAGGCAATTTTATGTTTTTTTTTTATTTTAAATTAAAATTCCAAATTTAATCTTATATTTTTTTTTTAGAGTTTTATTGTTAAATGTTTCTGAACGAAAAACCAAACACAATTTTTTTTAGCTAAATTAAAAAAACAAAATTTTATTAATATATTATATGTATTAAAATTAAATGTATTTAAAATTTTTAGTTTATTTTTTGTTTTGTTTTTACATAAAAAAAAAATGAAAATATTTATTTATTCCTGTTGCTTTTCGGTCTTCCTGTTTCTTTTTTATTTGTTTATATTTAACCCAGCCAAGAGAAAATTAAGTAAAAATTAAATTTACAAAACTACTTGTGTATATGTTTTTTTGTTTTTTGTTTTGTTTTTTTTTCAAAATAATTAATATTTTAATTCTCTTTAAAATAGCATTTATCACTTGGTATTTATATATTTAAATATAATACACATTGCTATTATTATTATTATGATTATTAATAATAATATTTATATTTGCGTTTTTTGTTTTTTGTTCCAATTAATATCTTGTTAATATAAAATCGCTATCTCTTGATGTTGTTGTTATTTAATAAATATTTCGCTAATTATATACAGAAAACAAACAAACAAAGGTTTTTTTTTTGGTTATTAGTTTTTCTTTTCATAATTTTTAATAGTGGGTGGCGTGAATAAAAACTGAGTGCAAGCGTTCACTCATATTTTTGCAGGGAGCACTTAGTTTGGCGTGAATAAAAATAACCTTCGTTAGGTTTTCGTTAAGTACTTCACTCTGTCATTTCCCCCAATAAAACTGAGTGCAAGCGTTTACTCATATTTTTGCAGGGAACACTTAGTTTGGCGTGAATAAAAATAACCATCGTTAGGTTTTCGTTAAGTACTTCACTTTGTCATTTCCCCCAATAAAACTGAGTGCAAGCGTTCACTCCTATTTTTGTAGAGAACACTTAGTTTGGCGTGAATAAAAATAACCTTCGTTAGGTTTTCGTTAAGTACTTCACTCTGTCATTTCCCCCATATAAAGTGAACACTTCTTTTTGGTATGAATAAAATTATGTTTTTACATTTGTTTGGGAGTGAATACTCGTAACAGTCAAGGGTAGTGTGCGAGCAGGGGCGGCGCTTTCATAGGTGCGAATGGTGCACTAGCAACGGGCGCAATTTCTCGGGGGCGCGATTCCAGAAATTAAGATTTAAAAAAAAATTAAACTTGGAAAACAAAAATGAAAAGTATTCTCACGGGTGCAAGAAATTAAACGAATTTACCCAATTTCTGTCCCTGTACTCCTCATGCAGGAAGTTTCCTGAGATCTGTATTGTATCTGTTTACCATGATTGATATAAACTTGAGGGCGCGGTTGCTGCACTTTTGAATTCTCTTTCAAGAATTGTTAAAGCAGGTAAAGGAACGAAATTAGGAAAACAAAACTCCTTGTGGCGAGTACTCCACTTTAATTGTCCTTTTTTTTGTTTGTTCCTATATACCCCGGCTTCACCGGTCTCAGTTCAATAAATTCATTTCAATACGCATAAGTGGCTCCATCGGCTGGAATGCTCAGTTTATGCTTGAAATTGTTGTTGGTTTTTCCACCAAAAGTTAGAAATGCAAAAGCTCGCTAGAATGATTTTCCATTATTTCAGTTGATTACTATCTTTTGAGCGCGCTTTTATGTTCAATCTCAATTTTATGTTATGTTGGCCGAAATTAGGCTTTATTTTTCCTGAATTCAATATGTGAAAATGTATGGAAACTCAGGCAAAAATTTAAGTTCATTACATCAATTTCCTCGAACTTGCGCAGTTCGGCCGGTGAAGCCGGGGTATTACTGTCTAAAATTAATATGGCCAAATCCAAATGGGCCAACCAACAAATTTTAGCTGTAATCGTCAGTTTCCTTTTGAAATTTGATGAAGAATCGCGCATGGGTTTTCACAACAACAAAATTTTCCAACAAACTATACGTTAGAATTCTTTAGCTTGTTGCTGTTCTTTTCTTTTCCTTAGTAAAAGGGAGACAAAAAAATAAAAACTATACAGTTGTCAAAAAAAAACTGTCCGCCCCATCGCTCTCGGCTACTCTCTTCTCCGCAAACGAGGTTTTCAGTATATTTTTGTTGGTTGGATGTTGACCAATGTGAAACTTTCTATCTTTGTGCAATCTTAAATTATTTCTCCTATCTCTTCTCCCCATCCCTTGAGCCTAAATACCCTAAAAGGAAGCTCTCTGTTAAGTTTCAGTTTTTAGTATTTTACCTGTTCTACTGTGTTTTATGATAAAAATACTTTGACTATTACTTAACATACAAACATTGACACTTCAACACTTGAATAACAAAAATTACCCCCTGAGTGAGAATTGCATTTGAATGAGGAAACTTTTATTCACACCAAATCGAGTGTTCATTTTTAACGAATCACTACACTCCGAAGTGTTCACTGTAAGTGTACACTCAGTTTTTATTCACACCACCCACAATATATTCCAAAATTTTTTTATTTAATATTAAAATTAAAATAAAATAAAAAAATCAAAACAAAATTATTACAAAATTTTGTTTTTTTTTGTTATTTCGGAATTTATGTTTTTAATTTTGTTTTTGAATTTCTTTTATTATTTTATTATTAAAAAAAAAAATATCCACAAAATTCTTGTAGATTTAATAATAGTTCATTTATTTATTTATTTATTTATTATAAATGTTTGCCTTTATAATTTTATTTTATTTTTTTTTTTCATATTTTTTTTTATTTATTATTTGTTTCAAAATAAAATTAAAATAGTATTTTTAAAAAAATATCATTTATATACGTCTTTTTCAGAAATGAAAATAAAAATATACTTTTAAATTAAATAAAACAAAAAAAAATAAATAAATTTAAATATAGATTTTTATCGTTCGTTTTTTTTTTTTGAGTTATATTAAATTTCTAAACCTTTCTAAATCTACAGTCAGCGTCAAAAATGATGCAACCCATAAAAATTTGAACTTTAACCTTGAATAACTTCGCCATGCGGAAACGGAAAATAATACTTAATATCTTAAAATAAAGCTTTATTTATCAACAAAATATTAAAAAAAAAATATTTCATTATAACTGTGAAATGTTAAAACATAAATTTCCAAGAATTATACCTCATTTGTGACTGATAAATTTGGAGCTTTTTTTTTATTAAATGAAATATCATTTAATTTTGTTTCAATAATTGTAATGAAATTTTATTGATAAATAAATAAAGCATTATTTTAAGATATTAAGCGCACTATTTTCCGTTCATCCGCATGACGAAGATATTCAAGGTTAAAGTTAAAATTTTTCGGCTTCTATTAGGAGCGATAGGTTTTGCTGGCAGTTTTGCCTGTTATGACTGAACGGGACAACCTAAAGTCTCTAAGGTGATGACTGAAGTAATTATATGAATATTTTAATTTCCATCAATCATGACTGGTAGAATTGATTGAAGGATTAATAGTTTAATGGATCCTTTAGGTGTTGCGCGTCACTTTTGACGCTGACTGTATATTGTGTTTTTGAAAAAAAAACAAAAAAAAACTTATTTATTTTTTTCGATATTAACATTGAAGCTTTTTATTTTTATTTATATATTTTATGTTAATTGCTTTTTTTATTTTTGAAAATTTAAATTAAGATATTTTATTTTATTTTTTTTACTATATACATATTGTGAATAGTTGTTGTACCGTTCTCTTTATATAGTTTTTATTTACATTAAAAAAAGAAAAATAATAATGATAATAATTATTTATTATATATTTATACTCATAAAAACTCCTCTTCGTTAATTTTTAATGCAAACCTAAATCTCGTTGTGCGTCCGTTGCAATGAAATTTTGCAAAAAAAAAAAAAATCAAAAAACAAACCAAAAAACATTAAATTGTTTTGATATACATAATAATGTATATTTCGTATGGATTTCGAAATTTAATATTATCAACAACAACAACAAAATAAATAAAAAACACGCAAAAATATTATTATTATTATTAAAAAAAAACAACAACAAAAAAAACATGAAATTTATCCAGCCCTGGCCTACCAGTAATGCCAACAACAGTATCAGGCGGATCAGTACTTTTACCAAATTCATCATCATCATCTTCTTCATCAACGTCCTCAAATCATCTACAAGTAATTGGATCGTCTGGTGTAGCACAACAATCTAGTCAAGGTCCTAATGGGGGTGGACCACAACAGCCATCACCACAAGCGCCAACTTATGTTAATTTGTAAAAAAAAAAATATATATATACATAAATATAAATATTAATTATAGTATAGAAATTTCAAAAGAAAATTAAAAAAAAAAAAGAAAAAAAATTAAAAAAAAATGGAAACTTGAGAAAAAGAAAACCATAAAAAAAAGAAAATCATAAAAACCGAAAAACGAAAAAGAGGATGAACATTAAAATTGACAGATTTTTTTTATTTATTTTTTTTTTGAAATATACAAATTTATGGCACAAAACTCGAATCAACAACAACAACAACAAAATATTTTGAGTATATGATTTTATTCAAAATATCGCGAAATACAAAAGCGCAGAATCAAGGACAAACAAAATAATAATAATAATAATAATAATAATAATACCGAAAGATGTTGTTTTTTTCTTATTAATATAATTAATAATAATAAAAGAATTATGAAAATGATTTTCAAATGAATTTTGTGGAACATGAGTTTTTCAAAAACAACAACAACAACAATAACAACTGCTGTTCAAATTTAATTTGGATGAAACAAAAATTAAAAAAAAAAAACAAACCAAAAGTAAAATGGAAAATAGCACAAAACAAAAAAAAAATACAAAATATAATATTAATATTCATCAATTCATCAAAAAAAATAAATTCAATAAAACAATAAAAATACATTCAACTTGAGATCTATGTGTACTTCAACGCGACCGCCACCACCAAGCAAGCAACCAATCAACCAACCCCCAACAACATCTCATCAACAACAACAACAACAACTGAATAACATCCCTAAAACTGTGTATGCTATATTTCACTCAATATTTTTTATATATATATAAAAAAAAATCTAATTGTTTTTTTTTTATTTAATTTATTATTAATATTATTTTTTCACTTTAATTGTTTTTCGATGTTTCTGATTGATGTTTTTTCGTTTTTATTTTTAATTTTAAATTTTAATGTTTTTTTTTTTTTTGAGAAATATGAATATCGTATATTTAATATTTTATTTTTTTTAATATTTTATATGTTTTCTTCTCTTACCTACCTACCTTACACCCCTCGCCCAAAAAATATTAATTCAAATTTTTAACCAATATATTATTTTGATTTATTATTATTTTTATTATTATTATTATTATATTTGTTACGAAAAAAAGGAAGGATCTTATTAATATTTTTTTATGTATTTTTTTTTTATTAATTTTTTTTTTGTTTAGCAATATGGATTTACATATTTCTAATTATTTATTTATTTATAAATCGTGCTTCACCAAAAAAAAAAGAAAAAAAAATAAATAAATAAAATTATCGAATTTCTTTATATTTATTTTTTTTTTATTATTATTAATTTTAATTTTATATTTACACGATTTTTTTGTGTGTTTCTTTTATTAAAAAAAAATATATTAAAATTAAAAAAAAAGTAGAAAAAGGAAATTTATAAATAAAAAATTAAAACATAAAACTATTGTTTTAATAATAGGAAGTGTCTTATCGGACGCAGAGTCGACGACAGAGTGGACGACAGAGTCGACGACAGAGTTGACGACAGAGTCGACCGAGTTGACGAAAGAGTCAGCCAACTCTCTCTCTCTGACTTTTTCGTCAATTCGGTCAACTCGGTCGACTCTGTCGTCAACTCGGTCGACTCTGTCGTCAACTCTGTTGTCGACTCTCGTCAACTCTGTCGTCGACTCTGGCGTCAATTCTGTCGTCGACTCTGCGTCCGATAAGAAACTTCCTTAATAATTTATGTAATTTTTATCAAATTAAACTTTTATTTAAATTATTTTTTTATGGATTTCCTTTTAATTTTATATATTTTTAAATATTTCCCATATTTTATTTTTTTCTTCCAAAAATTATTAAAGAAGAAGAAAGTAATATTACTAAAAAAAAAATCCCAATTTATAACTTTAATTTACAAAAAAAAAGCATGTGAACTTTATTTTTATTTTGTTTTATTTAAGAATTTTTAGTAATTACTTTGTGATATGAATAATAGCAATTGCTGTGATATTTGTAAACTGAATGCGCATTTTTATTTTAAATATTGTTTACATTAGCATTATTAAAATTATATATATATATACAATATATATTTTTTTAATTAATTAATAAAAACAATCAAGCTTTTTAGTGTTTTTATATTGTAGATGATTTGAATTATTTTTTTAATGTAATTAAAAATTGTTTTATATTTATGTAATTTTTTTTTTTTAAAAATATAGCTATTATTTATATTTTTGTATGAATTTTATAAATGCATTGCATTATTATTATGTATAGTATATAAATAATACATGCTTGATTTTTTGTGATTTTCATTTTATGTAATTAATAATTAATAAAAGTAGTTTTTAAGATATTTTTTTTAAATTAATATTTAATATATATTTATATAAAATTTAAAAAAAAACCAAATTTTAAACGCAAATTATGAGAAACATTTTTTTTAAATATTCAAATATTTATTATAATGTTTAGCAATAATATTGTAAAGATGGTGGTAGATGCAGAGGCGGCGCTTTCATAGGTGCAAATGGTGCACTCGCACCGGGCGCAGTTGGATAGGGGCGCAATTTTAGAAATATAAATTCCAGTGGATTCATTTTCAACTATCCATTCAGAATTCATTTTTATTTACCATAATTTATTTTTCCAATTTATTATCTCGATAAAATATTGTGTACGTCGGTCTGTCCCCGAACTCATGTGAATCGGGGCGGAAGAAATAACACGATATAATTTGATCGGAGCATTTACCTTGGAGTTTGTGCCTTTGCCCATTGCCTTTCACGTGCGTTCAAAATGTGAACGAGCAATATGGCATACTGCACAGGTCCCAAAACAACTAAGCCGGCCTTGTCTCCTGTCCCAGTAAAGAACCATGACTCTGGTAGTGAGGAAAAGTGTTATTAAAAGGTTCTTAAATTAGGTAATGAAGGGCGAAAACTCATTTGCCTGAGAGAACTATAGGTCCAGAAAAAAAGAAATGAAAAAAATATATATATATGTCAAAGAAGAAGATTGTCGTGGTCGGCGAAATTCTGCAGAATACAGAATATATCGGAAAGTCTCTAACTTCATAAAGTAATGGGAAGGATGGTAGAGAAGCTGAAGGAATCTAGCAAAATCATGAAGTAAGTTCACTCTCCAGGAAGCTTCTTTTCGGGCTACGCATTGCGATAATTCGAAATCAAGTGAAAACGAGGATGAAGCGAATTGGGTTGATAAGATCATGACAAAAGAGGGATGGAAACCGACTATAGAAGCATTTTCCATTCCAGATATCGAATGGCTTGGCGAAATATTCTCCGCTTTCTCCAATTCGGTAAGAAGGCCATTGAACTTAAAAAGGGGCGACGCTTTCATATTGGCAAATGGTATACTTGCGCCGGGCTCAATTCCACTGGGACGCAATTTTTCCATTGTCCTTCATTTCCATCAAAGAATGAGGAAAATACCGATATACTGCACCGGGCGCATAAAATTCAAGCGCCATCCCTGGGTAGATGGAGGGAATTGCAATTTATATTTGCTTAATCAAAAAAAAAAAAAAAGAAGGAAAAAACTAATTGAAAACTTGAAATTTATAATGAAAAATTTAAATTTTATATTTTCTTCTTCTTAAATAATGATACTGCACTAAATTTTATAAATGCAGTAAAAGTAAGAAAGCTTTTCTGAAAGCTATCTTGACCTATTCTTAAGGTGGGGAAGGGAGCTAAATATATTGCCTGATTATAAAATTTTCGCAGCAGTTTGCATGGCAGCTTCTAAATATGTATATACGAAGGTGATCTGAAGAGTTTCAGATCGGAAACTTTTCAGCCACCCTCGTATATATCATGTTTTATGCAAGTCGTCTGTCCGTGTCCATTATTAATGGCTTGGATGGCTGCTTCACTCAATAGCTGGGTCTCAATATCCAAGGGATTTAGAAGAGCCACCACTACCATATCCCAGAGGGCCGTTTTTCGAATAAATCCCGCGCCCATCATCTTCTTCTTCTCTGTTGAGGTCTTCTTCTTCGACGATCTGGTTCTGGCCTCTCCCAACTGTTCCTTCAGCCTTCTTCTTTGGCAAGATATTGGGTTCAAAATTACCGTGACCACGTAACTTTTCCTATTGTACTACACGCTTTCATAGAGTTCGCGTCATATATGTAGAGAATCCCAAAATTCCTGTTTTCATTCACAATGAGAGTCTCAAGTCCTTGCCACAAGCGAACAACGTCACCATGTTTATATTTAAAAACGCAAATAACCGCGGCTCATTTACATAAGTTCGCATGGGCGCTATATTTTCCCTTCTTTTATGGCGTGGGATCTATCTTGTATTTATAGGCCAGACCTATTGAACAAGTTCAGCTTATCGCTTAGACTTAACTGTTCGAGTAAAGGCACGGGACACTCACATTGACAATGAAGGGCAGATTTATCTTCCTGCAAGATGGTGTCCTCCGTTTTTCATTATACCTCCATGCGCAGTAATTCAGGGCACAGTGTCCGGTAGTCAAGCCAAATAAATGTCCTGACATATTTTTTACTACTCTCCCGATAAATTCTTAGTTGTGTTAAGAGATTGCACAGAAAGGAACCGGTAAGAGTTAGCAGATCCAGGCGTTGGTGTGTTTCATTTCATATAAGTCCAATCAGCAAGGGATGTCCTTTTTTAACTGAGTGAGTGCCTCAATATCCGATTCCGGATCGATAATGTAAATTTGTTCATAATAGGTCCCTCACATATTAGGGATTACTCCGCCTGAATGCACAGAAGAGATCGAACTGTCGTGTACAAAAACTACCCAGTGCCATGTAGACTTCAATATAAAAACTTTACATCTTGGTTTGGTAGGGTTTAAAAGATGTGCTCCCTATAACCTAATGTAAGCGGTCTCTTCCTTTTGCGGGGGTCATGCTCAGCATCCATTTAGAGTTAACAACATCAACACTTGAAAGTCATCGTAGGAGAATCGTATTGAGAATCAGAGGTGAGGTGGAAGGCGTCATATCCAGGGATTAATCATCTGGTTGCACATTACTCCCGACCTATATAGATTTCCTTCTGTCTTTTCTACTCTCTTTAAAAGATATTCAATTAATTCCCTGCCTTTTTTCCTACCATCATCTCTATGCATAGTAAACGAGGAAGCCAACTCCTGTTCGATGACCGGAATCAGCCTTTTCTGCCACGGTAGTAGTTTTAGATAGTGCACTGGTATAATAAAACCACATGTTGGCGTTGTTAGTTCTTTCACTCTTCTTTCTTTCCGACTAGAGCTTGCTATCTAACATTATACTAAATGAAAGAACCGTCGATAGTATAGACGTGGCATAAGCATGAGAGGACGAATTGTCCCGTCTACTCCATGCTTTCAGTGGTAGTTTAGTCTAACTCATAAATCCTACCGCAAAATTCAAGTTTTTCTTCACTCCGGATCTCCTTCCCACTTAATTTTCTTCTTCCCGAAAAATCTGCTGCATCTGAGTAGCTTTTATGCAAAAGTGAACAAATCCAGTTTCAAGTGCATTTTTCTCTCCGAACGTCGATTTGCTCCGCTGCCACCAGATTTTTGTATTGGAAAGCTTAGTGCTGGCTTAGCCTCGACTCTGTCTTTTCATGTTGACTGTGGTTCCTTCAGACGTCGATCTACTCCGCTGCAACCAGATTTTTGTATTGAGGAGCTTAGTGCTGGCTTAATCTCAACTCGGTCTTTTCATGTTGACTGCGGTTACTCCAAACGTTGATCTGTTCCGCTGCCACCAGATTTCGGTATTGAGGATGTTAGTACTGACATAGCCTCAGGTCTGTTTTCTAACCTTTACCGTGGTTCCCCCAGACGTCGATCTGCTCCGCTGCCACCAGATCTTTGTATTGAGGAGTTTAGTTCTGTTTTAGCCTTAAAACTGTCTGCACCTTTACCGTGGTTTATCTAAATTGGTCGTTTTCCATCTAAACTATTTTTATGCATCCTTGAGTCATTCATTCTTTGAACATGACCGACCTAACGTAAACACCGTGTAGCTTGATATGGATTTAGATCGTCAGATAGGTCTGATCGTTCCCTTGCCAGACCAGGCGTATCATAGATGTTATAATTAATTTGGACAATATTTCGGATATATTTACTTGGCTTGTCATATAAATCATGATCAATCTACATAATCGTATCAATCTACCACCCCCTTCCATTCAGGGAGAATCAAGAATAAGAACTCGGATCATATTAATCTATCCTCTCTTTTAAGAAAGTGAATGATCGCACTTCTTCTATCAATCTGGGGTAGTCTTTGATATTGATCTACCTACAGCACAGCACTTGTTCGGGAACGTTGATAGGCCCGTGTGCTCCTTGTCTGATCTGTATGTTTAAACCTTCTAAACCAATATCCATAGTAAATTTAAATCGATGGAGCAGAATCCCTGCAATAGCAAACGAATATTTTGAATAAATTTACCAGAGATGGCGTTACGAACAGTTGACGCAACGCCATCTTTTGGGAATTTAAGTTTAAGTTCGGGAATTTTTGTGTTGAAGAATTAGGGTGTTGTTTTTTTGAACATTATTTAATATAGGGTTTCATTGGAGTTTCTATAAGGGGTTTCAGGGGTGCTTTATCGTAGTAAAACTGATCAAAAAAAGATTTCTCATAATTCCAAAAGTTATTGAAATAATATTTAAACAGCAACAAAACTTAATTATGCATGATCGATGTTTTTTTTTAAATATCGTGTCTATTTTTAATTAATACAAACTATAATATCAAAATTTTTTTAACTAGTGTTAAGAAATTCATAAACAAAAAATTTTTTTTTAATAATATATTTCAATTTTACTAATTTTTTTCTCTTTTCTTTTTCCTTTCTCCCTCTTCACAACAACAACACCAACAACAACGAAACACCAATAAATAATTGTGTATAGACGTAAAAAGAAATGCATTCGTTATATGGAAGCAGATGGTGAAGATAATAATGTTGATCTCGATAATCATAATGTTAGCGATGATAATCTTGGCAGCTGTGGTAGTGTTGATGATGTTAAAACACCAGATGATGATACAGAATCATTAAATCAATCATTATCAAGTCCAGGATGCTTAAGTGGATTTTCTAGCCTGCAAAGTCCATCAACAAGCCTTGCTAGCCCACTTAATTTATTAACTAGTCCATCAACACCGAATACAATGCATAATAGTAGTCAAGATCAGCATCAACAGCAGCAACAGCAACAGCAGCAGCAAATTCATCATCAATCATCTCAGCAGCAACAGCAGCATACAATATTTTCTGATAGTACACAAAATAGTAGCAGTAATAGTCAACAACAAATAAACAATTTAGAAAGACATAGAAAATCATTAGGAAATAGCACAAATAATAATAATAATAATAATAGTAGCAGCAGTAACAACAGCAACAACAACAACAACAGTAATAATAATAATAATAGTAATATAAATAACAACAGTAATAATAACAGCAGTAGCAACAACAACAATAATAATGATTTAAACATTAGTGAAGGAACAAATAAGATCATGACATCAGCCTCAAATATATCAACATCATCATCTACATCATCATCAGCTGCAGCAGCATCCCTAATAGTACCAATTACATCAAATTTACAAATAAAAACTGAAAAAATGATGCACGGCCTTGCTGTTAGCTCATCGCCAGGCTTAAGTGGTGTTACCGGACGTTTAGGACCATTTATGGGCTTAAATTTAAATGATAGAACATCACCACATCAGCTTCACCATCAGCAGCAAACATGCATTGATATAATGTCATCATCGCCATCATCATCATCAGCAGCAGCAGCTATGCTAGCTGCAGCAGCTGCATCACCTAGCCATTTATTACTATGTAATAAATCACCACTAACGCCATCTACAATTCAAAATACAGATAATAGCAATGATGATATAGCTAGACGAATACGATCGCCAGCGACATTAACAAGTAGAACAACATCATCGCAATGCATTGATGATAAAGCAACAATAGATAAAACAGCTATTGATAAGCTAATATTATCCCAACGACAGCAGCAAATTATCAATACAAATGTGCAATCGCCAGCATCATCATCATCATCATCAGCAACAGTAACTGGTGGTTCTGGTACATTTTCATCGGATATGTTTTTTGAAAAGACAATACGTAATCCAGTTGGTGCAAATCCGCGAGACGTTAATAATCCACTCAGTATAAATCAGCTAACAAAGCGAGATTATACGATAAATAGTAATAGTTCACCGCCAGCATCAGCAACAATACAATCATCGTCACAAACACTACCACCCCAGCAGCAGCATCATCCGCAACAGCAGCAGCAGCATCAGCATCCGACTAGCCAGCAACATCATTTACATATGTTAAATGCTGCTAGCCCATCATCTACAATATCATCATCATCAACATCATCATCATCGCTATCATCATCTTCGGCAACATCTAGTGATGTACAATCAACAAAGAACAAGACACAATCATCATCATCGGATGGTTCGAGTCATTTATTTAGTACACCATCGCTATCACATTTAACATCATCGTCACAATCCCAGCATAATCAGCAGCAACAGCAACACCATCATCCGCATCATCAGCAACATCAGCAACAACAGCAGCATCAGCAATTATCTCAAGTACATCAGCATTATCAGTTATTATCATCATCTGGTGGTACTGATTCATCAGCTGGATCAGGTGTTATACAAGATCAACAGCAGCAGCAACAACAACAACAACAGCAGCAGCATTATCATCATCATCATGCATTGGCAATTAGTCAACATTTACAATTTTCCCACCATTTTCCAGTTGTAGCTGGAAATAGTCCGCAAAATAATTTATCAAGTGGTATTAATGGTAAAACAGCATCATCTAGTTTAGGTTCAGCAACAACAACATCACATCATCGCGGTAGTGATGGCGATAGCGGTGCCATCAGTGTTACATAACACTTTATTTTATTAAGCAGCAACAACAACATGATCATCATCATCATTCAGCATTATCAAAATATGAAGATAACATAAAAAAATTATTCTTTTTCTTTTTGTGGATCTCTAGCCACAAAACAAAACAAAAAACAGCACCAACATAATATACTGCTGTTGCTGTGTAAAATTTCTGAAAAAAAAAATTTTTTTTGTTTTTTTTTCGTTTTTAATTTTTCCAAAAAAAAAAAATATTATTGATGCAATTATATTTCTAAAAAAAAAGGTGTAAAACACAAGAAGAAAAGGCAATTAATAAATTACCTTTATTCAACAGGTGAGATTTATATTATCTTTATATATGTATAATAAATACGCCTTTTCTTAAAATACATTTTAAAAACACACACACACACACTTACAAAATTACTTTTTTTTTCTTTCACCATATTTAAAACATTTTTATTAAGGAAAAACAAAAATTATTATTTATGTATATTTAAAAAAAATGGGTTCAACTTTGATTGATTGTATTCAGATGTGCCACATAATTTTTGCCATATTTTTTTTTCTTATTTTTTTATTTTTAAATTAACATTAGTTGAAGAAAGATAAAAAAAAAACAGAAACAAAAACAAAAGAAAAAACAAACATGATTTTTTATAAGTTATGAAAGAAAGTACTTGAGTTTTGCGCTATGTGTTGTTTTAATGGTTTTGTTGTTTACTTGATGATTATAGTACGTATTTTTTTTAATATAGTCTTGCATCGTTTACATCAGTTTTTTTTTACCGCCAGTAAAGTATTTCAGTAAAGAATAAGATCATATGTTTATTAAGTTGATTTTTATGGACCTTTTTATTACCCTTTTATTACCATTTTATTACCTTGTTTCTATGTGCAATAAAAGTCTCAAGTGTCGCACAAGTGAGCAACATTACTCTGGCCACAATATCTTAATATGTTTATTAAGTTGATTTTTATGACCTTCTTATTACCATTATTACCCTGTTTCCATGCGCAACCTCAGTCCTCAAGTCCCAAGACTAGCGCTGCTGTTCGATATACGAAAAAAATATATCGTTGACAGTACAAAGGGGCTTTACCTGAGCCTCTAGTCTTTAGCAACGTTACGTCTGGCCGTAATATCTTAATACGTTTATTAAGTTAATTTTTATGGACGTTTTTATTGCCCTTTTATTACCATTTTATTACCCTGTTTCCATGCGCAATGATTATCTCAAGTCTCCCACAAGTAAGCAACATTATTCTGGCCGCTATATATTAATTTGTTTATTAACTGGATTTTATGACGTTTTCATTACCATTTTATTACCCTGTTTCTATGCGGAATGAGTCTCAAGTCCCCCACAAGTGAGCAACGTTACTTTGGCTGCAATATCTTAATAAGGTTATGAAATGGATTTTATGACGTTTTTAATACCGTTTAATTATCCCATTGCCAGGCGCAATGAGAGTCTTGAGCCCCCCACAAGTGAGCAACGCTCCTCTCGTCGCAATATCTTATTACGTTCTTATTACCCTTTTATTACCTTATTATTACCCTATTAACTTCCAATTATACTCTTTTAAAAATGCTAATTTTCTGTGGAGTTTCCTCAGACTGCCCTTAACTTTTTTCAATATAATCTAATTTTCCTCCAGTAGAGATTGTATATCCTCCTGCGCTTCCTCCGCCCGCGCCACTGCAGCAGCAGCAGAACCATAATCCCTATTCGCATTTTTAATCTTCTCATTAAAAAAACAACAATATTAGTTTTCCAAGGTAATGAACACGAAAGGACTAGGATTCAAATCAATTTTAGTATCAAATCTAGGCTTATCAATATAAAGGGTTGTTTGGAGACACTCTTGATAGCACACAAATTTCAGTTCGATAAAAATATGAAATGTTTGGATATCTGGTGAGCGGAGCAAAAGTAGTCCCACGACTTTTCCTTTTCTTACGAGCTATTGGTCAGCAGTGGGTCCGCTGTATAATGCCTCTATGCCTACGTCAGAAGACACCGCGAGATTCGCGCCTATAAGGTAGTGCCCGATTCTTACTGACTAAACTCACTAAATCTTTTTGTGTTACGTTCAAGCACAGACCCGGGACGAGCCGTATTACTCCAGTATGATCCCTAAAAACGGGATCCCTTCAAGGTTAGCTCCAGAACCGGAGCAGTCTAGCCGTCTAGTTACATTTACCTGCTAACAATCCTTGCAGTTCCTTGCGTTTCTCTGTTTATCTGGGTTTCGTAACGCTTAAGATTCTGATGGATGGACACTTCCATCATTTTCCACCTTATCATATCCCAAAATCCCACGATCAATCCCCTACTAAAAATCAGACTATCAAGATAAGCCTAGTTGTATTGAAGTTTAATTCACAGCCCAGCCCCAGTTTGCATAAAATAGCACCTACGCATAGTCCAAACTGGTCCTAGGTTGCAAACGAAGCCTTGAGACCACTAGCCTTATCTTCATAGTCCAATTTTCAATTCGATACAAATCTAGATGTTTGGAATTTTAGTAGGCGGAGCTAAGGAGTCAAACGATTAACCGTACTATGTGCCGACTAGAAAAAGACTGCAAGCCAAGCCAAAATTCCAAACACAGAGTGTACAGAGTGTTTAGAAACATCCATGAAACTCTGAATTACAATTCGATGCAAATAATTTTTTTTTGTAATTTTGGTGGGCGGAGCCAAAGAGTTCTATAATTATTAGTCCTACTCGGCGCAGATAATAATAATGTTAATAGAATAACCAAATGTCCTTCGCGTCTTATTATTTTACAACAGTTTATAATTGAGAACTATTTCAATGTTTCGGACTTTCATACCACGCACCCCATCAACTGCACGGTTTATTGCCAAAAAAAAAATTTTTTTCGGCAAGGTATTGTGACTAAGACAGAAAAAACTAGCCAACTATTTTCGATAGCCTCCAAACAACTCGAGCAGTATTTTCAAAATAAATATTCTGAGTTGGATTATAGATGTTTACATGTAATTCAGATGTTGACATGTGATTCAAATGTTTACATGATTTTGGAACAGCAATATTTCCGAGATTCTATTTTTAATTATACTATATATATATATTGTGATAGACATTTAGTTGCTAGTTTACATGTAATTCAGATGTTTACATGTAATTCAGATGTTTACATGTAATTCAGATATTTACAAGACTATGGGATAGCAATATTGTTGATATTCTGATGTTAAGTACAATAAACTCTCTGAAAGACATTTAAATGTTTACGTGTGACTCAGATGTTTACATGTAATGCAGATGCTTCAGATACTTATATGTAATTTAGATGTTAACATGATTCTGGAATAGCAATATTTACGAAATTCGCCTGTTATTATATTCATACAATAAATATTCGAATAAGATATTACGACCTTAACATGTAATTCAGACGTTTACACGTAATTCAAATGTTTACATGATTATTAAAAAAAAAAAGCAATATTGCCCAAAATTCTTGTACTATTCTAAAAAATAAGTCCTAAATGATAAAATATCCAACAATAAAAATTATTTTTACATCAAAACGACGCGAGAAAATTTAAAGAAATAAAAAAAAAAAACAATCGTCCAGTACACAACATGCCATTATTATTACAATTATTATTATTATTATTATGTAAACATATATTCTAAAGAAAGAACACGAAATAACAAAACAAAAGAAAAACCATACAAAAATTCGAATTTTGTTTAAAGGATAATTGAGAGACAACAAAAATATTAAAAAACAAATCCCTATGACTATTTAAAACAAATAAAAAAACATTTAATGAAGACTGCTTAATTTTTAGATAGTATTTCTCTTCTTGTCATATAAAAAAACTTTTTTTTTTAATTTTTTAAATTACTTTTATTATTTTTTTTTTTGTATGTATATCTATTCAGAGTAACAGACAGCCAAAATAAGAAATATTAACTTAAAACTAAAAGAAATTTAAAAAAAAAAAAACAAAATGTTCACACACAAAAAACAAAATAGTTTTGAAAAAAAAAATTAAATAAAAAATTAAATACATACATATATAAAAAAGGCACACTTTTGCAATAAAACAAAAAAAGGGAATAAAGAACCACCACACAAAATCAAAATATAAAAAAAAAAAATAAATAAAAAAGTGTTGGCAAATTATTATTATTAATTAATTTTTTTAAACAGAACAAAAATGCAACACAAAAATCACATTAAAAATAAATGAAAGAAATAAATTTAAAAAACAAAAAAAAACATATAACTTATTATACCTATACAGACACACGACATCAATAAAATAAAAATAAACTAAAAACAAAAACATAAGAAAGAAAAAGAAAAAAAAAATAAATAAATAAAAACAAAATAAAAAAATAAATTAAAAAACAAAAAAAAAAGAAAATTATTGACAATTATATTGAAGTAACAAAATGGGGACTGAAATGAGTGCCACATTATTATATAATTTATAAGTTTAAAAAAAAAAGAAAAATAAGAAAAAAAACACGTGAAATAAAAATAACAAAAAAAAGCAAAGCGTCATTTTAATGTTTTTAATCTTTAAAAGATGAAAATATATATATAAATATAAACTTAAAAATAAACAAAAAAAAATTCATTTTTAAGAAAGAAATTAAAATGAAAATTTGCAAAAATTAAAAACAAAAGTATATATATATATTTAAAAAATTCAAAAGATAAAAAAACAATTTTTCTATGAAAAAAAAAACATACAAAAAAAAAACCAACAATATATTGTGTAAAAAAAAAATAAAGTAGGTACATATATTGTGTAAAAACAAAAAAAAAATAATAATTTTTTTTGGGACAAAACTTATAAGAGAATAAATCTACTATCGTCTGAGTGAGCAATTACATACCATCAAGCGTATTTTATAAGAATATATAAAAATAACAAACACAAAAATAAATTGAATACATAAAAAATTCATTATGTAAAAAATTAAAAAAAAAACGTTTAAATTTAAATAAAAAAAAAACTTTTATTATTTTTTTTTAACTATTTTATAATTATTATTTTTTTTATTATTATTATTAATATTTTTTTCTTTCTCACAGGATTGAATTAAATTCTGTTTAAACAAAAAAAAAACATAATAATAAATATTTTTTTAAAACATAAGTGAGCAACGTTCCTCTCTTTCGCAATATCGTATTACGTTCTTATTACCCTTTTATTACCTTATCATAACCCTTTTATTACCTTATTAATTATGCTCTTTTAAAAACGTTAATTTTCTGTAGATTTTACTCAGACTGCCCTTATAGTCCAGTCAATGCACGGAAAATATGGCCAAACCTGGAAATCCTGCCAAACAGCACCAATTTGAACGAAAATTTGGATTTAGGTTCTGCTTACTCTCTATTTCAAAGTTGTCAATGAGCAGACTGTTGCTTTTTATTTTTTAGGGGTGTAAACTATCCCTATTCGAAAATCATTGCAGAATTGTAGATTCAAGCGTTTAATCGATAGAAATTATCATTGCATCATGAATTATTACTACTTGCAATCCTTTTGAAAATAACCCCTATAAAAACAACCCCTACAGATTAAAATTTGATTTAAAATATTATGGGTCTTAAGCTTTTAATTTATATATTTTTAATTATTAATATATTTTTTGATTTAAAAAAACACAAAAACTCAAAAAATATAATTAAAAATCATGTTCTTCTTCATCGTCACTCCAAGTCTGCCTCATCCTCTTCTTCCATCTCGCTTTCCTCTTGATCTATGTAATTTCACCCCCGAGAAGAGGTGGCATCAAGGGCGGCGCTTTCATAGGTTCAAATTGTGCACTTGCACCGGGCGCAATTGAACAGGGGCGCAATATCAGAAATTAAATTTAAAAAAAAAACTGGAAAAAGTATGCCCGTGACTTCATTTTCATCTTTTAAAGTAATTTTTAATATCACGATTTGTTTTTCCAATTTATTATGTCGATCAAATATTCTGTACCTGTATCCCCGAACTAATACGAATACCGAGGGCGGAAGAAGTTACACGATATAGTTTAACCCTTAGCTGGCCCACCTCGATTTTGTAACATAACTGGCCTATGGGGTGTCCACGCACCCCACGCGAAAAAATCATTTCCATGGAAAATATGCAATATTGACCGTTAAAAAAATCAAGGTGGGGTCTTTGACAACCCTTTTTTATGTACTAATAGTTGAGAATTTTTTTTATTACTACGACAGAAAAAAATTAAAGGTGCGAAAAACATGATAACACGACATTTTGCTTCAAAACATCAAAACTCCTATATTTTTTGATTGTGTGGACTCCCGCACCCGCGCAAAAGTAATATAAATAGCTCCATCTAACACACAACCTTCAAGATAGTGTACTTCTGTGGTCCCGCATATATTATTTTCAAGATTTATATCATGAAAAGCGGTTTTTTTAGATCTGGGGTGTCCCTGCACCCCCAGGTCCAGCTAAGGGTTAATCATTTATGTTGGATATCTACTAAAATGAATATTCAAGTGTGTGTTCCTTTGTCCATTCCTTCACTGCGAACACAAAATGTGCGTTATTGCATCGGCCATATTGTGGCATATTGCACCGGGCGCAACAAAAACAAGCGGCGTCCCTGGGTGGCGTCCACCCCCACGGTAAAAGCAACCCCTGGCATATTTGACAACTTTGAAGAAGAGGGTAAGTAGAACCTACAGCCAAATTTTGGTGGAAATCGGTGCTGTTTGGTAGAATTTCCAGCGAAATTGTGCATTGACTGGACTATTAACCTGTTCCAAATATAATCTAATTTTCCTTCAATTCTGTTTAAACAAAATATTTTTTAAAACATAAGTGAGCAACGTTCATCTCATCGCAATATCTTATTACGTTCTTATTACCCTTTTATTACCTTATTATTACCCTATTACCTCCAAATTTTCCTCAGACTGCCCTTAATCTATTCCAAATATAATCTAATTTTCCTTCAATTCTGTTTAAACAAAAAATAAAAAGAAATAATAAATATTTTTTAAAACAAAAAAAAAAAAACAAAAAAAAAATTAAAAACAATTTTTTTATTAAACTACAAATTGGTGCTGTGTACGTATGTATTGTTCAAGATTTAGTACATTATTCTCTTTAATATAAAAATAACCTTTTTTTTAATTATTATTATTATTAAAAACAAAAAACAATAAAACAAAAGTAATTTATAATTTACATTAAAAAACAAAAAATTAAATAAATAAAAAAAAACAAAACAAACTCTGTTTTGTTTTTATTTTTATTTTTCAACCATTATTGTATTTTTTTGTGTTTTTCCAAAAAAAAAAGCAAAAAAAATTAAATAAAAAAAACTATAACCATTTATGTTAAAACAAATTTAAACAAAAAAACAGTGGTAAATAAAACAAAAAAAAAATATTAAATGTAAACAAAAAAAAAGCAAGTCATGAATGTGTTGTGTATAGTGTTTGCATATACTGGTATGTGATAGCATTTGAATGATTTCTTATATAGTGGTTTAAAGAAATATATATATATATAAATAAAAATATAAATATAAATATAGAATGTATAAAAAAAATGAATAAATAATATTAGGAATTCCCGTGAGAGCTCATTGAGAAAAATTTTAAAAATTAAATAAAAAAAAAACAAAAATATATAAAAAAAAATGAAAATGAAATGAAAACAGGAGTGAAAGCGAACTATGATGAATTATATAAGTGCGATAAAAAAAACTGATTTAAGTAAGCAACAAAAAAAAATTGTAAAGGATCAACATATTTAAAAAAATAAAAATGGAAAAAAATTTTATACTGTACTATATTATACATAAATAAAAAAAAAGTATAAAATTAGATTAAAGATGAAGGAAAAACAATTAAACAGCAAAAAAAAAAAATTATGAAAAATAAATGCCAAACTAGAATTAAGTTTATAAAAAGAAAATGAAAAAATAGTACGTAAAAATATTTGTGTAAAAAAGAACAAAACAAAACAAAAGAAACAAAGCAAAAAAAAACACACACTAACACATTTTGACACATACACACATATAAAAAACACATCCTATACGAGATTTTATTGATAAAAAAAAATTTCTTCATATCATAAAAATTCTCCTTTTCACTTTCAAAAAATATGTTTCTTTTTTAAAATTTAATTCGCATAATGTTATAGCCGCGAACGAATGCAAAATATTCAGGTAAACTACTTAAAACACGTTAGAATACACTTTCGATGTAATATAATCAGAAATTTGGAAAGATAGCCTTGTCTAAATTATGTCATAAGTCACAAGCTTTCCCCATATTCTAAATTGTGACCAGTCATAAGTCACAAGCTTCCCCGTTTTCTAAATTGTGACAAGTCTTAAGCTTCGCCCTATTTTAAATTGTGGCCAGTCATAAGTCACAAGCTTCCCCCTTGTCTAAATTGTGACAAGTATTAAGCTTCGCCCTATTCTAAATTGTGACTAGTCATAAGTCACAATCTTTTGATATTCCAGCTTATCATTGAGAGCTTAAGACACTATTTCTTGTGACTATCAGCGGTTTTGGTAAGCACTCAGTCACCAGAAAATTCTTAATATAATTCACCTATAATGGTAAATTTGTATTCGTGTACTTCAACGTTTTTTACCAGTCTTAAGTTACAATTTTTGGACATTCCAGCTTGTCATTGATAGCTTGAGACACTATTCTTGTGACTATCAGTGGTTTTGGTAAGCACTCAGTTACAAGAAAATTCTTAAATAATTCACCTCTAATAGTGAATTTGTGTTCGTGTACGCCAAATATCTTTTTAATCCCGATAGACAGGAATAAAACCTTACCTTCCTATTCCTGATTGTGACCAATACAATCATTTGTGACTGGTTCTTGAATTTATGACTATTCTTGTGATTATAAGCTGTTTTGGTATTCTAATCATGCAGTCACAAGAAATTCATCAAAAACCCACCTTTAATGGTGAATTTGTGCTCGTGTAATAATATAAAGTAAATTCTGGGTGAAAATTAAGCAGAATGTAGTGAACACGTTCGAGGCTGTTTTGCCTATTGAGCCTGTAATCGGCTGTTTGTACAAAAGTTTTACGTTTTTGATAGCCGTTGTGGCGAACTACATACTTGTTGTGATTTCATTGTGACTTGTGACTGTTGGGGTAAGATTGCAATTACATAATTCTAAAAATTAAACATAACTCCACTTATGAAGCTCATAGATAGAAAATACATTTCTTTCGTAAATCGGGTCCAAAAGTACTGTGCCCTATCGCAATACCCCTCTTACCCCCCATAATTCATATTTGTTGGCCAGAACGCAGGAATACCAGGTTTACCAGTCTACTTAGGAGGCTTGTCGCTTAGACTGGCCAATTTGAGCAAAATCTCGTCGAAACCTGGTTCCTCGATATCGCGGGGCACTCATAGAGAACATGACAAACAGACTCCTCCGTGTCCTCCGCTTTTCTTATCTTCTATAAGTGGCAATTCAGGGTACAGTGTCAAGTAATCAAGACAACAATTGTCCTGACATACTTTGCACTGCGCCCCACTGGTGAATGCTCCAATAGCTAGTTCGGGGAACCTTGTTTAGCCGGCTTTTCATTGCTTTTAAAGCCCCATACCCCACCCCCATAAACCGGAATCCAAACAAAGGTTATAGCTTGATTGAGAACCCCCAGCTCAAAAACTAATTTAGACTTAGTCTTACAGGACTATATCAACCGGATTGTCGTTTGGCTATCAGAGAATATAAAAATCCATTTGGTTTTGTAGATCCTTCTTAAGATCTTGTGACTTTATTGTGACTTCGTTCATTTCTGCTTGAAAAACAGTTGTCAGTGTGCCTCGGCTTATCGCTCTACTGACTAAGAGACAGGGCACAGTTTTAAATCTTAATTTCTGAAATTGCGCCCGGTGCAAGAGCACCATTTGCAGGACCCGTGAAAGCACCACCCCTGTGTGCCATAATACTCGTCTAAGTGAACTTGCTTCACGTTTTTCAATTAACGAAATTCACAAGCTCTCACACAAGCCCAGAATATCTCTTCTTTGCTACGGCATTCACCAGCCTAATATTGACCTTAGCGAAAGTTTACATCGTATTTTTAGTGTAGTATCTCAGTGATACATTTCCTGATTCGGTGATAACTGACTAAATGGGTCAGAAGGTCTCATATAACACGAGATTCTCACACAACATCATTTTTTTTTGTAGAAATCAATATAATCTCCTTACGTGTTACGGTTTCCTGCAATTTCTTGTACATTTGTTATATTAAAACTTTTCTTTACATAAAAAATTAAATAGAAATAAATTATCGATAAAATCTTGTGTATATAAAAAAAAAACAAAAATAAAGTTTTAATGAACGCGGCCGCCCGTGTGGTTATTATATATCCTGAAGAAAAAAATTGTTTTCTAATTAAAAAAAAAAAATCGAAAGAAATTTTCCCTATTTAACCCGGCCAAGACACAGCAAATTATGTTTTTGTTTAAAAAAAAAAAGAAAAGGTTACAAAATAAATATGAAAAGCAACGAGAGAGAGAAATAAAAAAGGCCCTCGGTTATGCATATATATATATACTACAAAAAAAAATTTATTACATGAGAAGAAGCATTGAAAATTCACTTTTATATATTATTATGCGAAAGAGAGATTTTTTTTTTAAAAATACTACTTCTGGTCTGCAGAGTCGTTATTTGATCTACACTAATCTCAATTCAACTCTTATAAATTTAAGACTAGGATCTCGTTCCATAATTTTTAAGTCCCAAGCACCGTTGTTAAACTCCCAACCAGATTCAACGACAAATAATCATTTTATATTCTAGATCGTCATTTTCGTTTAGAATCATTAAACCTCTGTTTAAAATTTTGTTTGAACTGTTCTTTCGTCTGTTTCATATACAAGGTTCTTCAGCAGCCGAACTCTTTCACTATTGACAAAACATGTAACTATTCCCTTGTATGTATCACCAATCACAATCGCATATTTCATGCAATCTCTTCAGCTTCTTGAGTCAACTTTAATCCCCCATGATGGTTATATGGTAGAAACGTTCAATGCAGACTCTATTTAGCTGCTTATTCTCCGAATTGATTAAGAAAGAATATATTCCTTGTAGGTTTTAAATCTTAAATCTTAATTTCTGAAATTGCGCCCCATCCAATTGTGCCCGATGCAAATGCACCATTTGCACCTATGAAAGCGTCTGGATGCTTTAATATTCGACAAAGACTGTGATGCTGGCAGTGTCAGATTACCGGATGAATAAAAACGGTGAACTTCTGCTAGACGAGAAAAATACCCAACCTGAGCAAAATTCTTTGATACGCTATTGTTAACCGATTAAGCCGGCACGAGGACCCTATAACTTCTAATGTCTGTCGATACCCCAGTAAACATACATTATATTCTATTACATATATGCTAACTATTCTACCATCAAAGGATATTCTTAAAACCGTAATAGGAAAAAATACTAACGAGTAAAAGTAGCATCCTTGTCCTTGTCATACTCCGACACTTTCATGCACTTCAGCTTTCCTTTTGTGAAGAACTCGGAGATTTCGATTTTCTGTGTAAAAAAAGGGGTTTTTGTTAATACTATTATTTTTGACTGATAGGATATAACGTTGTCGTACTAATATTGCCATATTTAAAAACTCATATTTTTACCAAATCGAATTTCTTCATAATATACGTATATACGAAGGTTAACCCAGAAAAGGAGATGGATGTGGTACTAATTTTTAATAGATTGTATTGCATGATGATCCTCAATGTGTTGATATTAGTCTATACTGGAGCGATCATTTTATAATCGGTTCGATTTACTGTTTCGTTTATTCTAGACAACATCCTAGATAGCAAAATGTTTTGGGTAGGTCTTTTCCGTCATTTTAGATAATAGAGTCATTTTCTAAAAAAAAATACTACCAATTAAATTTAAATTTAGTTTTTGGATCTTGTAACAGGTCTTTCGAATGCGATCCTACATGCCTCCTTTTATATTCATTGGACCCAAAAGGTACCTCGGTTCACTTTTATGGCCCCCACACACGCTACGATCCACCGGAGAGGTCTAGGTCTCTAGATGCAGGTATGTCTGCAGACCGGAGCGTGTGGAAATAGACCTGTGCAGTTTTTTTGCACCTGTACCTGGTGTACTTGTAATCCGTTGTAATCCTAGTTTTTTATAGTCTCTGTCCGGGCAGTCGTCGCTCGGAACATCGTCTTCACTCAATAACATTGCAAAATAAACTGAAGACTGCTCCGGCGTCCTCATACACGCTATCGGCATGCGGTCGACCTGTGCAGGCAAAAATGTACAGGTAGCCTCTACCGGTATACCGAAGCGTGTATGCTTACATTACAGAAATCTGAAGAGAACAGCAACAATGCACAGCCAATAAGAATCACCATTCGTGCCGCATCCAAGACAAGAATAGTAATCGCAATTCAGCAATGACCATTAGTAAGGCTGCTGGAAAAGATGACATTCCGCCAGAATTGCTTAAAGCCGACTTATGTTTCATAGCAGATGAGTAGGTATTGGGTCGGTTGAGGGTGTGAACTAGGTCAAGTTCAAGGTCAATCACCTGTAATTATGCCAATTAGCTGACAGGTCATTAATCACCGGTAATTATGGTAAGTGGGTGACTTTGGACCTCTACAGCCAATCCTGGAACGTCACACCTGTGCGGAAGATGCGGCAAAAAAAGGGGATGTAACAAAATGCGACAACTTGGGTCCGATTTGATTAAATTTGATCCGATTTGATCCGAATTGATCCGAATTTAGATTAGATCAAACACTTCTGCATAGACCATATTAAAAAAAAAATTCGGATGAAAAATTTACAATTAAAAAAAGGATAAAAGCGTGTTAAACTTCAAGAACTATATACATCATTTTCCCATATACAAAAATGTAACGCCAAGGTCCCAGCGTATAGATGGCATACCACCGCATTTGTTATTCAGGCCTATTCTGAACTTCGCTAGAATTTTCTTACATGGTATGTGCTATGAAGAGAAGAACATTCTGACCCCTGTGCTGAAATTCGAGTCGTGTGTAGTGACAAGTCGTTTGAGCTGAAAAAAGAGACTTTCGAGTCGAATTACGACTTTCAACACACAGGCTTCTACTATAGCCCCCTGTGCTGAAAATCGTAATCCGACTGGAAGGTCACTTTCTTCAACTACGTCACATTGTCACATTACACGACTTGACTTTTTGCGCAGTCTAGCGGGATCAATTCCAGCCTAGTTCAGAGTAGGACTGATTATAATTTAATCGAAAAAAAAAAAAATACTGACACTAAACTGACTAAAAACATGATGGTAAAAAGTCCATTCCCAATTAACCCTCCTATCTTGGATTTAATCCGAGATAATCTAGGATGATGTTTATGCTTACAATTACAATTAAGAATTACTCTTGTTGATGTTTACAGCTTAAGTAAGGGGTCGTCCATAAATTACGTGAGGCGATTTTTGCGATTGTTCGACCCCCCCCCCCCCCGCCCACCATGGTGAGATTTCGTGAGATTTGGCTCGACCCCCTCCCCTCCCCCTAATCTCACGTGAGATTTTTCAGATTTTAAAAAACCGCAACCGTGGTCTGAAAGTTATCGCCAAACCTCTCCGGCCGCCAACTGGATGGGGCCTGCAGTCCAAGAAAACTGAAAGAATCTTTATATGAGTTGGTCAGTAGTGCTGCAATCGACCACTTCATACAACAAAATTTTTAAAATACTTGTATGAAAAGGTCGACTAAAACAGCTTCATTTTCAAACAACTTCTATTCAGTTTCAAGCCGCGTAAATACGCACGAATTACCGTCGGACCTGAAGGCGGGAACTAGGCGCGAAAGACATTAACACTCGCATTCGCACTTGGTCACAAGTGTTCACGGCGTGAGTCTGGAGCCGCCTTAAGGCACAAACTTATTAACGCGCTAAGCCAGTGACGACGGCCGCCTGCGAGAGAATTTCCCATATGTATTTAATTTCTCCGTGCCCCGCCTTTCAGCAAATATGGTGGTCTGTGTATTTTAAAGATTATTCCAGTCATCAATCTGTTTTGTGCGTTTAAAGTTTTCGTTGAGACCATGCACTTTTATTAAACAATCTGCTATTCTAAACACTGTCGTCTTCGCCTGTGTGTCTGTAGGGAATAATGACGTTACCTGCACACCACGGCCTGTCAGGCGGATACCTGAAGTCCTCATCCCACAGTCAGACTGAGTATTGTATCGGAGTGAAGTCCTCAATACCAATACTCATCCACGGCCTGTTTGGTGGATACCTGAAGTCCTCATATTTCAATCAAACTGAGTATTCTGTGGCCTTCCTCGGGTCGTGACTGCCAACCTGACCTGCCGGCGGCCTGTAAGTACACCGCATGTAATTAATAGACGACCCCTAATTTTGTTCTTATTTTTTTTTGTTGCTCCCCAAAAACTAGTACTATTGCTGCTTGTTATTTTGAATTCATTCCTCATTATTATTATTATTAAATACTGCTCCTATTAAATATATTCATAATTTTGTCTGAATCTTCACACCACACGTTAGTTAGGATATAAAAAAAAACTCGATCTTATGCATAAAAAACAACTTCGATATAAAAGTGAAATTTCTCTTAAAAAAAAAAATATAAAAAAAAACTTTTTTTTAATTATTATTTAGTTTTTAAATAAATCGAAACGATATCTTCCATTTTATCCTGTGTTTATTTTAATTTTATATTTTCATAAATTTTTTGTGTTTATTTTACACAAAAAAAAACGAATAAAGATAAAAAATGTTCATAAATAATATTATTATTATTTTTTTTTAATTTTTAAGGTAAATATTCTTTTTTTTTAGTTTGTTTTATTTTTTATTATTAATTTTAACAAAAAAAATAAAGAAATTATTTTTACATATGTATAAAAAAAAATTCATTTTTTGTAATTCGAAATTTTAAATCAAAATTTTATTAAATATATATATAAAAAAAAACAAATTTTTTTAATTTTTTTTTGTTAAATACGTTTTGTTTATTTGTTTTATTATTATTATTACTATTATTATTATTATTAAAATTAAAAATAAATAAAAAGCTTCTTCTCTAAAAATGATAAATATAAAAATAATGCTAAAACATTATATTACATACCCACATATATATGTATATATACATCAGAAAGAAAGGACAGGGAAGATTTTTATAGTTATTATTATTATTTTAAAAAAAATAAAAAATAAAAAAAGGCATTTTTTTTGTATAGTAATGAGATATGTAATAAATAACAACAAAAACAAACAAAAAATACAAACAAAAAAGAAAATGCTTATGTAAAAAATTTTGTGCAATATTCAGTATTTTTCTTCCTATCCTTTTTATATTTGTGTTTTGTTTTTTTTTCTTCTCTGTTTTTAAGAAAGAAAGAAAAAATATCTGGTTTTTTTTATATATTATTTTATCTTCGTTTTATTATTATTATTAATATTATTATTACTAAATAATATTAAACAATTACGTAAAAATGTTTTATTTTTAATTAAAAATAAATTGTGTTTTCCTTTTTTTGATAAACAAAACAAAAAAAAACAAAAAATAATTTTACAAGAGCACAAAGCCTTTTATTTTTCTATATTTGTATATATTAAAATGTTTTAAACTTTATTATTTTCACTTTATTATTTTTTATATATAACATTGTTTTAAGGGCGTGGGGGGATGGGATTTCAAAAAATAAATAAATAAATAAACAAACAAGCAAACCAAAAAACAAACAAACAAAAACTATAATTTTCATTTTTTTTTTATTTTACATAAATAATATAACATAAAATATTAAATCAAAAAAAAAATAAATAAATAAAGCAGAATTTTGAAAACTATAGATCAACCATCACAAAGACAAAATAAATAACAGTTACAAGTCAATAAGTTTCTGTTCTAGGATACACAATAACAAAATAGTATAAATTTTAGTCGTTAGAGAACAATAATTAATAAAAAAAAATAAATAAAAAAACAATCAAACTAATTATTAGGTTACATTTAAAAATGAATTTTTAATTTTAATTATAGCGGGGCCATTCATAATTACATCACACGTTAAGGGGAAGGGAGGGGGTCAACGAAGTGTGACATTGGCCCCTGTGCTGAAAATCGTATTTGCTGTCATAAGAAGTGACGCTAATACAGCGGTGTGCTGATAATCGATTCTTGTCGTGTAAAATCTGCTGACTATAAAGACAGCTTATTTGGTATGCTGACAGTCGTTTTTGTTTTAATTTTGTTGTCACTTTTTGGTCGGGGGCTGTTTGCGTTAGTGACAAAAGTAGGGAAAATTTGTAAGAAAATGCATATTTGTTATTTTGGAGTGGTCATAAAGGGCAGAGATATGCTGCAAAAATTACACAAATTAACCTTTCAAGACGTCAACGTTACCACGTAATATAACTTTGGCTCCTAATAATATTCTTAATCTTTCGCCACCAGACCAGACATCTGAGTTTGAATTGATTTGGTTACCAATGTAAATATTTCTCTTTGACCAGCATTCATCGCTCGTTGAGCCAATTGGAACTGGCTTTCGTTCCTGGACAAGTGTGGTACTTCTTCTTATTCTTCTAACTCAATAGGTTCAACTTGTTCTAATATGAGCCGTTTATTTTGAAAGTGGGGTAAGTCCGTTTTTGAAAAAAATGAAGATAACGGTAGTTCTAGATAAAACTGAATATGATCTTTTAATGTGTAAACATGTCATGGTCAAAAAAATTCAGAATCCTAGTAATCAAGGGGATGGAAGTTTTAGCTCTTAACAGTGTTGTAAGTATGTTTATTTTGAAAGTGGTGCAAGTCCATCTCAGATTGAATTTTTTTTAACCATACAGCAAAATTAAGTTCGGTTGCTGTATGGTGAAGCAAATCTGATGGTTTAACATCAGTCTGAAATGTAGAATGTTTTTATCTATTTATCTTTGATATTTGAAGTTGCTAATTGTACAATATTTCATAAATAATAAGAAGAATATCTCAATTTTTTGTTTTGATAATAACGCCAACACCAGGAAATTTTAGTAATCGTGGAAACACTGTTGAAAACTTAACAAACCAAATTACACGGCCCATCACCCCTTCCATCAATAATTCCAATAATGTATAATTCTTATTAAAATGAATTGTTTTTGTTATGTATATTTTCTACTATAATATTTACAAATTGTGTCCTTTTTATTCCACTTTTTATCAAATGAATATTTATATTATTTTGAATAGTATTTTGCTTTTATTATTAAAAAAGTATAAAAAAACTTGTTTAAACTATATTTTTTATTTTCTACTTTTTAGTCTATTATATATGTCTTCTGTCATTTTTAGGGACCGCCTTATTAGATTTTAAATGACGTCGTACCGCTTACTGATTTATACTCGTCATATACTTTCACTTGATACCCCTTGGTAAAGCAAGGATAAACTGCCATTTGTGTTAGTCGAAATTTTGAATTTGGCAATACAGCTAATATTATCCTAATTGTCATATCCTTTCATTTGATACCCATATACCGAGCGTGTTGTAAAAAAATGTAATCCACCATCTTGTGTTGGCCGCCATTTTGAATTTGGAATGCCAACCGAAGTTTATTTGACATATTTATTCACTTGATACCCATATTGAGTGGATTGTAGAGAAAAGAGTAGTCCGCCATTTTCGTTGATCGCCATTTTAAATTTTCAGATTTTGACAACAGATTCGTCATTAGTGCTCATAAAAACCCCCCAATACCGATTTTAAATGGAATCGGAACACAATTGCAAAATTCGGCCGCCATCTTAGAACCGGCCATCTTGGCTCTTTTACAAAATAGCCAGATTTCATTGCCACACGAACTATGCATATTGGTAAAATCTGAAGTAGATCAGTTATATGGAAGTGGGTCAAAATAAAGTTGCAAGATTTGTTTACAAAGAACATACAAACATGCATCCATAAAGGGAAAGCTATATAAAGCTAAAACATACATACATTCATACGTATAAACAGACATACATAGACACCTCAGGTAATAAAAGAGCCTAAACAGGCTGATACAACTGAAATTGTATCCACTTAAATTAACAATTATATCAATCCATTAATTTTGAAAGTGAGGCAAGTCCATTTGGGTATGGAAAAAACTTTATTTTCTTGTAGCCAGCTATATTAGCACTATTGGATAATAAACTTATATTATTTAAGAACACAAAATGCAAAAAAGTAGTTTATTAGGTGCTACCAATATTTTTAATTTTATTGAAATGCAAATGCTTAAATATCTCGAAATAACAAAAAGTGGACTTGCCCCACTTTCAAAATAAACGGCTCATATGTGGAACGCGAATTAGTTATACATACCATATTGCCAGTGCTATGTTAAATTTTGTAAATTTTTACAACAATTTAATTAATTCACATTTTAGGTTTTTTAAATTTTTCGTCATTTGTGACTTTGAAAAAAACTTCCCCGATACCGAGTTTCAATAGATTCAGAACACATTTCCAAAATTCATCCGCCATTTTAAATTTTTGAAATTTTGACCACAGAATCGTCATTTGTGGGCCTAAACTCCCCCCCCCCCCGATTCCAATTTTCAATGGAATCGGAAACCAATTCCAAAAAATTTCCGCCATCTTGAATTTAAAAAAAAAAAAAAAAAATTGACCGATTGCATTGTCGCGGAAACTCCAATCTGTATGTAAAGTTTCATAAGAATCGGTTAAGTAGAAGTAGTTTTTGGGAAAGCTTTCGAAAAATTTGAACCAAAGAAACAAACAAACAAACAGAGACATACAAACACATATACGAGGTCAAGCCAAATAAAATCATTAAAAATAATTTAAATGGAAATACATATAGGTATATTATTTCGGATCTTCTGTTTTAATTTAATAATTTCTAGATGTAAAATTGCAAAATATGTGACGTCACACTAGGAAACCGGGGAGTGGCACAAATGTGACTAGCTGTGACAAGGACGGGGGAGGGGTCAAAATGTCATGAAATTCGTGTGACGTAATTTATGGATGGCCCCTACTTGGTTGTTTATTTTTATTTATTTATTTATTTATTTTTTTTTTTCAATTCCTCCCTCACAACCCCTTTTTAAAAATGCAATATGTAAAAAAAAAATGAAAAAAAAACACTTTCTTTAATTTCAAAATTTGTTTTTAAAATAAAAAAAAAAAAAATAAACAGAAAACAACAATTATTTATGATAATGAAACAGAAAACAAAATAGTCACATTTTAAATAAAAATTAAAATAAAAACAAAAAAAAAACAAAAACTGATCCCAAAACGTAAATCAAAAACAAACTTGTATAAACACTAAATAAAACACAAAAAGCAAACACTCAAAATAGACAAACACTCAAAACAATACAAAAATAAAGAACCAGAAAAAAAAGGCATTTTTCTTTATGGTGAGACATTGTTAAAAATAATAAAACAAAACCGAAAAATTAAAAACATAAATAAAATAAAATATATTTAAAACAAAAAAAAAAACAGAAAGAAAAAATATATTACTCAATAAAATGGAAAACAAAAATCAAATAGGCAAAAACCATAGGCATAATTTAACAAAAACAAAAAAAAAACAGATTGTATTAAAATAAAACATTTAAAATAATGAATAAAATAAAACAAACACGTACATATTACAACAACAAACAAAAAAGAAAATGGGAAAACAATATATACATATATATACCTATATATAATAAAAAAACAAAAATTTGTAATATAAAGAAAAACGCGAAAATAGATGAAAATAAATAAATAAAAAAGAAAAAAGGGGAAAAAATATAAAAACATAAATAAAAAAAACATAAAAAGTGAATTAAATAAATATAAAAAAAAACAACAACAACAAAACAAACAAAAAAGAGACTTATTTCGATACGATGAATAAAAAAAAAAATAAAGCAACAATAACACACACACACACAAAAACAAAAAATGAAAATAAGAGAATTTTAAGTTTAATTATAATTAAATTGAAATATTATTATTATGAAAATGAAAATGAAACAAAAAAACATGTTTTTAAAAAAAAAAACAATGGAGAAAAATGAGATATGAAAGAGAGAAAAGTGAGTAAAAAAGATAAACAAGAAAAGTTCATGTTGTGAATAACATTAGAAAAGAGAAAAATTTGAAACCATATATATATATATATATACACACAAAATAAAGAAAAGAAATAAAAAAAAAATATAAAAAAAAGTATTAAAAAAAAAAATGTGTATTTTTGATTATTTTTATTTTTTATTTTTATTTTTAAAATTTCAATGTATAGATCTTTTCAAACTCCGTGACATAAAAAATTTGAACAGTTCTGCGCACCTATTTAAAGTGGAAGGACTCTCCGAGTCTCAATTCATTTATCAATTGCTATAACCGTTTTCGTTCACTCTCTTTTACTCTGTATCGGGAATTATCTTAGCAGTATGAGTGATAAGGTGTTTAATGATCCTAGAAACTTCTTTAAATTTATCAACTCTAAGAAAAAAGTTGATAGCTACCCTAATACTATGCAGCACACGAACTGGTCAAGCTGTGAGTCGCCTGCGATTTGCAACATGTTTGCGTCATTCTTTCATCAATCCTTTTCGCCTTCTGACTTTCAGCCTAATGACAACAATTTTCGTCACATAATTCCTAACCGAGAGGCTCATTTTTTACCTCTCTCAATTACCAGTGCTGATATCGTGAAACATATCGACGAAGTCCCATTTGAATTCACTTCTGGCCCGACGGTATTCCTCCCGCTGTCCTTAAATCCTGTGTGGAGGTTCTGCAGTCTACACTAAAAACCTTGTTTCAAAAATCCCTGGATAAAGGGTACTTCCCTACGCTTTGAAAGAATTCGTTCGTAATTCCTATTCACAAAAGTGATAGCAAGAACGAAATATCGAATTATAGACCAGTTGCGAAGTTGTCTGTTATTCCAAAACTTTTTGAATCAATTACATATCTATTCTGCAATCGCTCCTATCTGCAAGAGGCTGCTCTCAGCGTATCTTTATATGTGTTGAGCAGAGCTTTTAAATACCTGTAAAACCCCTGCTCAACCAGACAGAGCTAAATGAAGCTTTGTCCGAGCTTTTGAACTTTTTAAAGATATTTGCTGGGGTACATGCGCTGCATGGTACAAAAATTACAAGGTAAGCTCATAAGGGCCCCGTGACGTCATTCAGATCTTAGTTCACAAAGGAAAAAAGCTTTCTCGTGACGTTACTCAGATCTTTTCTAATATAAAAATGGTAGAAGCTTTTCAAGATGGCAACTGAGCTTTTCCTTGCGAGCCAACCTTGTATTATGGTATCATGCATGCGCGGAATGTCACGACGTTTGAAAATATCTATACATATCCCTTTCGTTTATTTATCTCTAACTCTACAGACTCTCGATAAGGATAGACTGTAAATGTACATATATAGTTAGAAGATGAAAAAATGGAAAGGGAACATTAATTACACCGTTTTATTTTTTGATGGAGATACCAATGCATTGTGTCTTTTCATTAGTGTAGTAAGAACGATCTTCTTAGCTGCAACTACACGCATATAGGAATGTTTCAAATATTCATCATCTATGCAATTTTTTGTTGATGTAAAAAAAATCATTCAACATACTCGTATATTCTTTTTCAATTGATATGAACACTATAATATGTTGAGCGGCAATCATCACGATACATTGGCTTATAGAAGACCACGCTGCTAAACTGGGCATCCCCCCGTATAACACCTGATGGGAAACACCTGTTCACTTACTTTTGTAAATACCCGATTTCAGCTAGTTACGTTTTGGAAGACTTGACCGACAGGAGATCAAATCACTGATAAGCTTCCTAAATTAAACAGGTTGGCTTTGGACATCCGAAATACCCGACCAAACAACCAACAATTAAACGAGTTGTAACAACAAAACGACAAGCTAAAGCGCTAATTGGTCGCACTGGACGCAGCTCTACACCTACCTAGCTTACCTACAATATGCTAAACGAGGTGGGTCACAGCCCATACAAAATCGCCCCAGGCCCGGCGCAAAAGGAAAGCATCTCAGATTATCGGCAACAATGAGTATTGAATTTCCGTACTTTATTGCTAAAATTGGCGCTATTTTGTACTTTTTTATTATTCTTTTTCCTACGCTTATGTCGAAAAGTACCAAGTGCCAATTTTAAAGTCAAAATTGCTTGCAATTTCACCAAATAAAATGTAATGAGTTTTTGTTTATATGAAAGTAAAACTTTTAGTTTTGAATATATATATATATATATATATATATATATATATATATATATATATATATATATATAAAATGCCAAAGGGGATGGGCATAAATCCCTAACCCCTTGGAATTTTTTGGCAAACAGCGGATCTGAATTCGGGGGAGCAGCCGTTTCCAACAACAACGGCCTCTGCTTAAATCATCATCACCCCGATTATTCGCGGAGATGGGGTGAAAACTTTTTTTATCATTTCAATTGAAGTCTTCAAAGAGCTCTATTCAATTGTCCAGGATCCAAGCAAATGATATTCTAGGTATGGTAACTTCTCATCTCTTTACCCATTCAATCGCCACCCCACCCACAATTCCAACAACCTCCAATACCATGAATTTTATTTTATTTCCAAACTTAAACGTACATTAATAAAAACAAGCCACTAACGCTTGAACCAATGTTGCAATTGCAGAATTATCCAGATTTGCTCTGGATAAGCCAAGAGTCACCAGCCCAAAATCTTCAAAGCTGGCGGAACAACGAAAATAAATCGAAGGAATACTCGCTGGAAGCTGTGACATCATATCGCTTCAAAATTAGTGCCAACATCGTAATCGCCACTCCACCTACAACCCCAGCAGCCACCGACATGATTAGCGGCGACCACCGACGATGGTGACTGAGAGGAAAGGAGCAAGCACCAACCACGGTAAATTTCACTTTCCAACTTTTGTTAACTCTTCAAAATAATTAACGATCTGTAATTTCCAGTGCAACCAATTCAAGGATGAAGTACACCTCCACGCAGGTATCCTGAGCATCACTGCTGTCCATCCACCGCAGCCAACAACCTGCGCAAGCAAATCAAAGGACGACGGAGAGGAATTTTCAAAAAAAAACACCGACCACCGACCGAAACATAAAATAAATAAAACACAATAAGTGAAAGTTATTAATTAAATGATTAAAATTTACATATAAGTTATATTATACCATTTCGAAAATTAAATTGCTTTCTTAGTTGACAAAAAAACAGTTTTTTATTTTCTTGTCATCCACCCCAATCTGTAGCACCTGCCCTCGTTAATGCTAGTCCTAGCCGCCCGCATAAAATTTTCCTCACTTTCAAAAAAATAACACAAAAATTTCTTCGGCTCGCCGGGATTTGCACCAGGCCACCATAAACCCCAGGCAGCAAGCCGACAGCCTCAACCCAGAGCAGAGGATCAATGGATCTACGTCATAGCCCGTAGTAAGGGGCTAGTGAATGGCTCCTTTTAACTATTTTCGTCTTCCTCGTATTGCTTTTTCTCCCATTCTAAACACCACCACCCTATTCCCGTCTTCCTCCTCGTATTGCTTTTTTTTCTCATTCTAAACACCACCGACAGCGTGCGCTTGGAACTTGAGAATTTTGTCGCATTTTGTACTGAAATTCAGGATTCACACCAGGCCACCATAAACCCCAGGCAGCAAGCCGACAGCCTCAACTCAGAGCAGAGGATCAATGGATCTACGTCATAGCCCGTAGTAAGGGGCTACTGAATGGCTCCTTTTAACTATTTTCGTCTTCCTCGTATTGCTTTTTCTCCCATTCTAAACACCACCACCCTATTCCCGTCTTCCTCCTCGTATTGCTTTTTTTTCTCATTCTAAACACCACCGACAGCGTGCGCTTGGAACTTGAGAATTTTGTCGCATTTTGTACTGAAATTCAGGATTCACACCAGGCCACCATAAACCCCAGGCAGCAAGCCGACAGCCTCAACTCAGAGCAGAGGATCAATGGATCTACGTCATAGCCCGTAGTAAGGGGCTAGTGAATGGCTCCTTTTAACTATTTTCGTCTTCCTCGTATTGCTTTTTCTCCCATTCTAAACACCACCACCCTATTCCCGTCTTCCTCCTCGTATTGCTTTTTTTTCTCATTCTAAACACCACCGACAGCGTGCGCTTGGAACTTGAGAATTTTGTCGCATTTTGTACTGAAATTCAGGATTCACACCAGGCCACCATAAACCCCAGGCAGCAAGCCGACAGCCTCAACCCAGAGCAGAGGATCAATGGATCTACGTCATAGCCCGTAGTAAGGGGCTAGTGAATGGCTCCTTTTAACTATTTTCGTCTTCCTCGTATTGCTTTTTCTCCCATTCTAAACACCACCACCCTATTCCCGTCTTCCTTCTCGTATTGCTTTTTTTTCTCATTCTAAACACCACCGACAGCGTGCGCTTGGAACTTGAGAATTTTGTCGCATTTTGTACTGAAATTCAGGATTCACACCAGGCCACCATAAACCCCAGGCAGCAAGCCGACAGCCTCAACTCAGAGCAGAGGATCAATGGATCTACGTCATAGCCCGTAGTAAGGGGCTAGTGAATGGCTCCTTTTAACTATTTTCGTCTTCCTCGTATTGCTTTTTCTCCCATTCTAAACACCACCACCCTATTCCCGTCTTCCTCCTCGTATTGCTTTTTTTTCTCATTCTAAACACCACCGACAGCGTGCGCTTGGAACTTGAGAATTTTGTCGCATTTTGTACTGAAATTCAGGATTCACACCAGGCCACCATAAACCCCAGGCAGCAAGCCGACAGCCTCAACTCAGAGCAGAGGATCAATGGATCTACGTCATAGCCCGTAGTAAGGGGCTAGTGAATGGCTCCTTTTAACTATTTTCGTCTTCCTCGTATTGCTTTTTCTCCCATTCTAAACACCACCACCCTATTCCCGTCTTCCTCCTCGTATTGCTTTTTTTTCTCATTCTAAACACCACCGACAGCGTGCGCTTGGAACTTGAGAATTTTGTCGCATTTTGTACTGAAATTCAGGATTTGCACCAGGCCACCATAAACCCCAGGCAGCAAGCCGACAGCCTCAACTCAGAGCAGAGGATCAATGGATCTACGTCATAGCCCGTAGTAAGGGGCTAGTGAATGGCTCCTTTTAACTATTTTCGTCTTCCTCGTATTGCTTTTTCTCCCATTCTAAACACCACCACCCTATTCCCGTCTTCCTCCTCGTATTGCTTTTTTTTCTCATTCTAAACACCACCGACAGCGTGCGCTTGGAACTTGAGAATTTTGTCGCATTTTGTACTGAAATTCAGGATTTGCACCAGGCCACCATAAACCCCAGGCAGCAAGCCGACAGCCTCAACCCAGAGCAGAGGATCAATGGATCTACGTCATAGCCCGTAGTAAGGGGCTAGTGAATGGCTCCTTTTAACTATTTTCGTCTTCCTCGTATTGCTTTTTCTCCCATTCTAAACACCACCACCCTATTCCCGTCTTCCTCCTCGTATTGCTTTTTTTTCTCATTCTAAACACCACCGACAGCGTGCGCTTGGAACTTGAGAATTTTGTCGCATTTTGTACTGAAATTCAGGATTCACACCAGGCCACCATAAACCCCAGGCAGCAAGCCGACAGCCTCAACTCAGAGCAGAGGATCAATGGATCTACGTCATAGCCCGTAGTAAGGGGCTACTGAATGGCTCCTTTTAACTATTTTCGTCTTCCTCGTATTGCTTTTTCTCCCATTCTAAACACCACCACCCTATTCCCGTCTTCCTCCTCGTATTGCTTTTTTTTCTCATTCTAAACACCACCGACAGCGTGCGCTTGGAACTTGAGAATTTTGTCGCATTTTGTACTGAAATTCAGGATTTGCACAAGGCCACCATAAACCCCAGGCAGCAAGCCGACAGCCTCAACCCAGAGCAGAGGATCAATGGATCTACGTCATAGCCCGTAGTAAGGGGCTAGTGAATGGCTCCTTTTAACTATTTTCGTCTTCCTCGTATTGCTTTTTCTCCCATTCTAAACACCACCACCCTATTCCCGTCTTCCTCCTCGTATTGCTTTTTTTTCTCATTCTAAACACCACCGACAGCGTGCGCTTGGAACTTGAGAATTTTGTCGCATTTTGTACTGAAATTCAGGATTTGCACCAGGCCACCATAAACCCCAGGCAGCAAGCCGACAGCCTCAACTCAGAGCAGAGGATCAATGGATCTACGTTATATCCCGTAGTAAGGGGCTAGTGAATGGCTCCTTTTAACTATTTTCGTCTTCCTCGTATTGCTTTTTCTCCCATTCTAAACACCACCACCCTATTCCCGTCTTCCTCCTCGTATTGCTTTTTTTTCTCATTCTAAACACCACCGACAGCGTGCGCTTGGAACTTGAGAATTTTGTCGCATTTTGTACTGAAATTCAGGATTTGCACCAGGCCACCATAAACCCCAGGCAGCAAGCCGACAGCCTCAACCCAGAGCAGAGGATCAATGGATCTACGTTATATCCCGTAGTAAGGGGCTAGTGAATGGCTCCTTTTAACTATTTTCGTCTTCCTCGTATTGCTTTTTCTCCCATTCTAAACACCACCACCCTATTCCCGTCTTCCTCCTCGTATTGCTTTTTTTTCTCATTCTAAACACCACCGACAGCGTGCGCTTGGAACTTGAGAATTTTGTCGCATTTTGTACTGAAATTCAGGATTTGCACCAGGCCACCATAAACCCCAGGCAGCAAGCCGACAGCCTCAACCCAGAGCAGAGGATCAATGGATCTACGTTATATCCCGTAGTAAGGGGCTAGTGAATGGCTCCTTTTAACTATTTTCGTCTTCCTCGTATTGCTTTTTCTCCCATTCTAAACACCACCACCCTATTCCCGTCTTCCTCCTCGTATTGCTTTTTTTTCTCATTCTAAACACCACCGACAGCGTGCGCTTGGAACTTGAGAATTTTGTCGCATTTTGTACTGAAATTCAGGATTTGCACCAGGCCACCATAAACCCCAGGCAGCAAGCCGACAGCCTCAACTCAGAGCAGAGGATCAATGGATCTACGTTATATCCCGTAGTAAGGGGCTAGTGAATGGCTCCTTTTAACTATTTTCGTCTTCCTCGTATTGCTTTTTCTCCCATTCTAAACACCTCCACCCTATTCCCGTCTTCCTCCTCGTATTGCTTTTTTTTCTCATTCTAAACACCACCGACAGCGTGCGCTTGGAACTTGAGAATTTTGTCGCATTTTGTACTGAAATTCAGGATTTGCACCAGGCCACCATAAACCCCAGGCAGCAAGCCGACAGCCTCAACCCAGAGCAGAGGATCAATGGATCTACGTTATATCCCGTAGTAAGGGGCTAGTGAATGGCTCCTTTTAACTATTTTCGTCTTCCTCGTATTGCTTTTTCTCCCATTCTAAACACCACCACCCTATTCCCGTCTTCCTCCTCGTATTGCTTTTTTTTCTCATTCTAAACACCACCGACAGCGTGCGCTTGGAACTTGAGAATTTTGTCGCATTTTGTACTGAAATTCAGGATTCACACCAGGCCACCATAAACCCCAGGCAGCAAGCCGACAGCCTCAACCCAGAGCAGAGGATCAATGGATCTACGTCACAGCCCGTAGTAAGGGGCTAGTGCGTGGCTCCTTTTAATTATTTTCGTCTTCTTCGTATTGCTTATTCTCCCATTCTAACCACCACCGACGACTCCTTTTTTCCCATTCTAAACACCACCGACTGCGTGCGCTTGGGACGGAGACATACTGGCACCCGGTCTATGACGTCGATCCATATAAAGGATGTGGAAATAAAAGGGAGTCTGATAGTGCGATCAGCTGCGACTTGCTGCCTGGGGTTCATGGTGGCCTAGTGCAAATCCTGCTGAGACCAAGAAATTTTTGTTTACATTTTCTTCTTCTTCCTTCATTCATTGAAACTTTAATTTTAATAAGAAAAAAAATAGGTGTGCGATCAAGGTGTAAATTGGTTCGAGTTTTTAATTAGATCAGGGCAAGAAAAAAAACATTTTATTTTATTCAAACAAAGAAAGCAATTTATTAAGCGGAATTATGGCAATGTACATTTTTTATTTTAATTAATAATTTTCATTTATTGGTTATACTTTTTTTTATTTTTACATAGATAGAATATATAGAATAAAAAAAAATTTTTGTGTATGCTTCGGATCTGCTTGCGCTGGTTGTTGGCGGGTTGGTGGATTGGATGTGGATGGATGATGGCAGTGATGCTCTGGATGCCAGCTTTGGAGGTTTACCTCATCCTTTAATTTGTTACCCTGGAAATTAAAGAACATTATTTATTTTATTTATTAGCCAAAGCAAGGCATACTTAAACTAAAATTACAATTTTATTACACACGGCAGAGAGAAAGATAGGATAGATTATGGGAGTCGGGGTGGGTGTTGGAGGAGATGGTGGTGGTGAACCTTGCGCTTGAACTCTTGGGTGTTGTATGAGTTCGGGAATACTGACTCTCGGGTGGTTGTTCCTACCTTGTTCTTGCTATAAACGAATTTCTATACCGTAGTGTATGCGAAGATAAGGGCTGTAAACTATTAGGATGAGCCGAGCACGGGCACGTCTTGTGCTGCGGGAGAAATGTTGCCGTGGAGGCATGAGGTAACTTATTTCAGTGGAGCAGCCGTTGTGCGGTAATATTTTGCAAGAGCTGCTGCATTCCTACGGTGGCTTAGTGACTCTCAATTGAAGAGAAAATGGCGCTATCACCAATAAGTTTGAGAGCACCTTGCACCTTGTCCAGCCAAGCTAAGGTGGTTCTCGGAGCCCCGGCTCAGTTATGCGAGGTGTATTCGAGACGGGGACGAATGTAGGACTTGTAGATTGTAGCGCTGGCCGACGGCTGAAGGAGGAATTCGCAACTTTTAAAGAAATTCAGGCACTGTGATTCCAGCGCAGATCTTCGGCTAATGTTATGCCTAGAATATTTAGAGACGGTGCTGCCGTTAGGATCTTATTGCCCACCGAAATAGAAGGACAATCGGTGCAAGTTTTATTGGAGATGAGACAACACTTCGTTTTTAATGCATTAAGTTCGACACGGTTCTTGAGGCCCCAATTAAGAATTAGTTCGATGTCCCTGTTTCCATGAGTTTACGATGCTGCAGACAAGGTTTGGCGCGTGCTTGTCCTATACTTGAGGCCCATTTTTTAAGAACTGTAGGGGGAATATTGTCGGGGTCAGTGGATTTATTGGAGTCAAGCTCTTTGAGACGCCTAAGAAGACCCTGAAGAAAACTCTCTCCATAGAGTGGGTGGAACACTCGACGGCGGTTGGTTGCATGTCAGCATCGGGTATGGAAGAGTTTGCGGCGAACAGAGATGCAAGTAAGTCGGCCTTGGGTTTGCTTTCTGTTATCACCTGCCTATTGTAGATGAATGGAGGCGTTGTGTGTGAGGTAAAATTCTTCCTGACGGAGGTTACCAAGGACCACAAATTTTTACTGCCATTACTAGAGTTAATGAGTTTATTTCTCAGCCTGTCATCGTATAATTCCTTGACTTTCTTGATGGTGGATTTCTCAACCAGATGTACTCAAGTCTAGATAGTTCGCTCGGAGAATGTCTGTACTCTCTGTAGGCGGCTTCTTTAGTTTTATTTGCTTTCATGCATTCCCGATTGAACCCTCCATGCTGCCTAGGCTTTCTGGATTTGCAGGAATGAGGAATGAATAGATGCATACCAGTTAATATAATGTTGGTAATACAGAGGGCGGCAAAGTTGACATCGCGGTTCTAGAAACATAGACCCCAGTCAGTAGATTGAAAAAAGGGAATCAGCCCCCACCAGTTGGCTTTTCCGTAATGCCAAACGGTTCTCCTAAGAGCTGGCGTACTTTTGGGATAGGAGATCGATATGGGAAGTGGGCGCTGAGTAGACAGTGATCTGAGTTGCCCAGAGGAGAGTCGATTTCGACGGAGTATTTTGTTGGGTGCGAGGTAACAAAAAGATCAAGGAAGTGCCGTCCTTGACTTGCAGTGACAGGAATACGCGTAGGACCGTTGACCATTTGGTACAGGTTATTTGTCTCCGATTTGGATGAATGGGGCCTCGGTGGAAAGGACTCGCTCCCCTGAATCCAGACCAGTTTAGTTTACCACAAAGTACCGAGGGGTTCGGGAGTTATCCCCTCTTTAGTGATTTCCCCAAGGGGGGCTGCAGAACGCCCATTATCTCGCGAAATACTGGTCAGCCCGGGGTGGGATTGAATTCACAGCCTTCCTGGGAGGTCCCTAACAATTTCCCATCCAAAAAAGGGCCACTCCACAATTTTCACAAAACCGGAAAATTTTCAAAGGATACCCCTTTGGATATTTTTGGTCGATTTCACGAAAGTGATGCGATCTTAATGAATGGGGTATCGTTGGAAAAGGCTCGCTCCGCCGAGTTCAGCGCACTTTATTTGGTCCAGAAATTCCAAGGGGTTCGGGAGTTATCCCCTCTTTTGTGATTTCCCCAAGGGGGGCTGCAGAACGCCCATTATCTCGGGAAATACTGGTCAGCCCGGGGTGGGATTGAATTCACAGCCTCCCTGGGAGGTCCCTAACAATTTCCCATCCAAAAAAGGGCCACTCCAGGATTTTTCCAAAACCGGAAAATTTTCAAAGGGGTACCCCTTTGGATATTTTTGGTCGATTTCACGAAAGTGCTGGGATCTTAATGAATGGGGTATCGTTGGAAAGGGCTCGCTCCCCCGAGTTCAGCGCACATGATTTGGTCCAGAAATTCCAAGGGGTTCGGGAGTTATCCCCTCTTTTGTGATTTCCCCAAGGGGGGCTGCAGAACGCCCATTATCTCGGGAAATACTGGTCAGCCCGGGGTGGAATTGAATTCACAGCCTCCCTGGGAGGTCCCTAACAATTTCCCATCCAAAAAAGGGCCACTCCAGAATTTTCCCAAAACCGGAAAATTTTCAAAGGGGTACCCCTTTGGATATTTTTGGCCGATTTCACGAAAGTGCTGGGATCTTAATGAATGGGGTATCGTTGGAAAGGGCGCGCTCCCCCGAGTTCAGCGCAATTTATTTGGTCCAAAAATTCCAAGGGGTTCGGGAGTTATCCCCTCTTTTGTGATTTCCCCAAGGGGGGCTGCAGGACGCCCATTATCTCGGGAAATACTGGTCAGCCCGGGTGGGATTGAATTCACAGCCTCCCTGGCAGGTCCCTAACAATTTCCCATCCAAAAAAGGGCCACTCCAGAATTTTCCCAAAACCGGAAAATTTTCAAAGGGGTACCCCTTTGGATATTTTTGGTCGATTTCACGAAAGTGCTGGGATCTTAATGAATGGGGTATCGTTGGAAAGGGCTCGCTCCCCCGAGTTCAGCGAACTTTATTTGGTCCAAAAAAAACCTTAAGGGGGGCTGCAGAACGCCCATTTTCTTGGGAAATACTGGTCAGCCCGGGGTGAAATTGAATTCACAGCCTCCCTGGGAGGTCCCTAACAATTTCCCATCCAAAAAAGGGCCACTCCAGAATTTTCCCAAAACCGGAAAATTTTCAAAGGGGTACCCCTTTGGATATTTTTGGTCGATTTCACGAAAGTGCTGGGATCTTAATGAATGGGGTATCGTTGGAAAGGGCTCGCTCCCCCGAGTTCAGCGCACTTTATTTGGTCCAAAAATTCCAAGGGGTTCGGGAGTTATCCCCTCTTTTGTGATTTCCCCAAGGGGGGCTGCAGGACGCCCATTATCTCGGGAAATACTGGTCAGCCCGGGTGGGATTGAATTCACAGCCTCCCTGGCAGGTCCCTAACAATTTCCCATCCAAAAAAGGGCCACTCCAGAATTTTCCCAAAACCGGAAAATTTTCAAAGGGGTACCCCTTTGGATATTTTTGGTCGATTTCACGAAAGTGCTGGGATCTTAATGAATGGGGTATCGTTGGAAAGGGCTCGCTCCCCCGAGTTCAGCGCACTTGATTTGGTCCAAAAATTCCAAGGGGTTCGGGAGTTATCCCCTCTTTTGTGATTTCCCCAAGGGGGGCTGCAGGACGCCCATTATCTCGGGAAATACTGGTCAGCCCGGGTGGGATTGAATTCACAGCCTCCCTGGCAGGTCCCTAACAATTTCCCATCCAAAAAAGGGCCACTCCAGAATTTTCCCAAAACCGGAAAATTTTCAAAGGGGTACCCCTTTGGATATTTTTGGTCGATTTCACGAACGTGCTGGGATCTTAATGAATGGGGTATCGTTGGAAAGGGCTCGCTCCCCCGAGTTCAGCGCACTTTATTTGGTCCAAAAATTCCAAGGGGTTCGGGAGTTATCCCCTCTTTTGTGATTTCCCCAAGGGGGGCTGCAGGACGCCCATTATCTCGGGAAATACTGGTCAGCCCGGGGTGGGATTGAATTCACAGCCTCCCTGGCAGGTCCCTAACAATTTCCCATCCAAAAAAGGGCCACTCCAGAATTTTCCCAAAACCGGAAAATTTTCAAAGGGGTACCCCTTTGGATATTTTTGGTCGATTTCACGAACGTGCTGGGATCTTAATGAATGGGGTATCGTTGGAAAGGGCTCGCTCCCCCGAGTTCAGCGCACTTTATTTGGTCCAAAAATTCCAAGGGGTTCGGGAGTTATCCCCTCTTTTGTGATTTCCCCAAGGGGGGCTGCAGGACGCCCATTATCTCGGGAAATACTGGTCAGCCCGGGGTGGGATTGAATTCACAGCCTCCCTGGGAGGTCCCTAACAATTTCCCATCCAAAAAAGGGCCACTCCAGAATTTTCCCAAAACCGGAAAATTTTCAAAGGGGTAGCCCTTTGGATATTTTTGGTCGATTTCACGAAAGTGCTGGGATCTTAATGAATGGGGTATCGTTGGAAAGGGCTCGCTCCCCCAAATTCAGCGCACTTGATTTGGTCCAGAAATTCCAAGGGGTTCGGGAGTTATCCCCTCTTTTGTGATTTCCCCAAGGGGGGCTGCAGAACGCCCATTATCTCGGGAAATACTGGTCAGCCCGGGGTGAAATTGAATTCACAGCCTCCCTGGGAGGTCCCTAACAATTTCCCATCCAAAAAAGGGCCACTCCAGAATTTTCCCAAAACCGGAAAATTTTCAAAGGGGTACCCCTTTGGATATTTTTGGTCGATTTCACGAAAGTGCTGGGATCTTAATGAATGGGGTATCGTTGGAAAGGGCTCGCTCCCCCGAGTTCAGCGCACTTGATTTGGTCCAGAAATTCCAAGGGGTTCGGGAGTTATCCCCTCTTTTGTGATTTCCCCAAGGGGGGCTGCAGAACGCCCATTATCTTGGGAAATACTGGTCAGCCCGGGGTGAAATTGAATTCACAGCCTCCCTGGGAGGTCCCTAACAATTTCCCATCCAAAAAAGGGCCACTCCAGAATTTTCCCAAAACCGGAAAATTTTCAAAGGGGTACCCCTTTGGATATTTTTGGTCGATTTCACGAAAGTGCTGGGATCTTAATGAATGGGGTATCGTTGGAAAGGGCTCGCTCCCCCGAGTTCAGCGCACATGATTTGGTCCAGAAATTCCAAGGGGTTCGGGAGTTATCCCCTCTTTTGTGATTTCCCCAAGGGGGGCTGCAGAACGCCCATTATCTTGGGAAATACTGGTCAGCCCGGGGTGAAATTGAATTCACAGCCTCCCTGGGAGGTCCCTAACAATTTCCCATCCAAAAAAGGGCCACTCCAGAATTTTCCCAAAACCGGAAAATTTTCAAAGGGGTAGCCCTTTGGATATTTTTGGTCGATTTCACGAAAGTGCTGGGATCTTAATGAATGAGGTATCGTTGGAAAGGGCTCGCTCCCCCGAGTTCAGCGCACTTGATTTGGTCCAGAAATTCCAAGGGGTTCGGGAGTTATCCCCTCTTTTGTGATTTCCCCAAGGGGGGCTGCAGAACGCCCATTATCTCGGGAAATACTGGTCAGCCCGGGGTGGAATTGAATTCACAGCCTCCCTGGGAGGTCCCTAACAATTTCCCATCCAAAAAAGGGCCACTCCAGAATTTTCCCAAAACCGGAAAATTTTCAAAGGGGTACCCCTTTGGATATTTTTGGTCGATTTCACGAAAGTGCTGGGATCTTAATGAATGGGGTATCGTTGGAAAGGGCTCGCTCCCCCGAGTTCAGCGCACTTGATTTGGTCCAGAAATTCCAAGGGGTTCGGGAGTTATCCCCTCTTTTGTGATTTCCCCAAGGGGGGCTGCAGAACGCCCATTATCTCGGGAAATACTGGTCAGCCCGGGGTGGGATTGAATTCACAGCCTCCCTGGGAGGTCCCTAACAATTTCCCATCCAAAAAAGGGCCACTCCAGAATTTTCCCAAAACCGGAAAATTTTCAAAGGGGTACCCCTTTGGATATTTTTGGTCGATTTCACGAAAGTGCTGGGATCTTAATGAATGGGGTATCGTTGGAAAGGGCTCGCTCCCCCGAGTTCAGCGCACTTTATTTGGTCCAAAAATTCCAAGGGGTTCGGGAGTTATCCCCTCTTTTGTGATTTCCCCAAGGGGGCTGCAGGACGCCCATTATCTCGGGAAATACTGGTCAGCCCGGGGTGGGATTGAATTCACAGCCTCCCTGGGAGGTCCCTAACAATTTCCCATCCAAAAAAGGGCGACTCCAGAATTTTCCCAAAACCGGAAAATTTTCAAAGGGGTACCCCTTGGGATATTTTTGGTCGATTTCACGAAAGTGCTGGGATCTTAATGAATGGGGTATCGTTGGAAAGGGCTCGCTCACCCGAGTTCAGCGCACTTGATTTGGTCCAGAAATTCCAAGGGGTTCGGGAGTTATCCCCTCTTTTGTGATTTCCCCAAGGGGGGCTGCAGAACGCCCATTATCTTGGGAAATACTGGTCAGCCCGGGGTGAAATTGAATTCACAGCCTCCCTGGGAGGTCCCTAACAATTTCCCATCCAAAAAAGGGCCACTCCAGAATTTTCCCAAAACCGGAAAATTTTCAAAGGGGTACCCCTTTGGATATTTTTGGTCGATTTCACGAAAGTGCTGGGATCTTAATGAATGGGGTATCGTTGGAAAGGGCTCGCTCCCCCGAGTTCAGCGCACTTGATTTGGTCCAGAAATTCCAAGGGGTTCGGGAGTTATCCCCTCTTTTGTGATTTCCCCAAGGGGGGCTGCAGAACGCCCATTATCTTGGGAAATACTGGTCAGCCCGGGGTGAAATTGAATTCACAGCCTCCCTGGGAGGTCCCTAACAATTTCCCATCCAAAAAAGGGCCACTCCAGAATTTTCCCAAAACCGGAAAATTTTCAAAGGGGTACCCCTTTGGATATTTTTGGTCGATTTCACGAAAGTGCTGGGATCTTAATGAATGGGGTATCGTTGGAAAGGGCTCGCTCCCCCGAGTTCAGCGCACTTGATTTGGTCCAGAAATTCCAAGGGGTTCGGGAGTTATCCCCTCTTTTGTGATTTCCCCAAGGGGGCTGCAGGACGCCCATTATCTCGGGAAATACTGGTCAGCCCGGGGTGGGATTGAATTCACAGCCTCCCTGGGAGGTCCCTAACAATTTCCCATCCAAAAAAGGGCGACTCCAGAATTTTCCCAAAACCGGAAAATTTTCAAAGGGGTACCCCTTGGGATATTTTTGGTCGATTTCACGAAAGTGCTGGGATCTTAATGAATGGGGTATCGTTGGAAAGGGCTCGCTCCCCCGAGTTCAGCGCACTTGATTTGGTCCAGAAATTCCAAGGGGTTCGGGAGTTATCCCCTCTTTTGTGATTTCCCCAAGGGGGGCTGCAGAACGCCCATTATCTTGGGAAATACTGGTCAGCCCGGGGTGAAATTGAATTCACAGCCTCCCTGGGAGGTCCCTAACAATTTCCCATCCAAAAAAGGGCCACTCCAGAATTTTCCCAAAACCGGAAAATTTTCAAAGGGGTACCCCTTGGGATATTTTTGGTCGATTTCACGAAAGTGCTGGGATCTTAATGAATGGGGTATCGTTGGAAAGGGCTCGCTCCCCCGAGTTCAGCGCACTTGATTTGGTCCAGAAATTCCAAGGGGTTCGGGAGTTATCCCCTCTTTTGTGATTTCCCCAAGGGGGGCTGCAGAACGCCCATTATCTTGGGAAATACTGGTCAGCCCGGGGTGAAATTGAATTCACAGCCTCCCTGGGAGGTCCCTAACAATTTCCCATCCAAAAAAGGGCCACTCCAGAATTTTCCCAAAACCGGAAAATTTTCAAAGGGGTACCCCTTTGGATATTTTTGGTCGATTTCACGAAAGTGCTGGGATCTTAATGAATGGGGTATCGTTGGAAAGGGCTCGCTCCCCCGAGTTCAGCGCACTTGATTTGGTCCAGAAATTCCAAGGGGTTCGGGAGTTATCCCCTCTTTTGTGATTTCCCCAAGGGGGGCTGCAGAACGCCCATTATCTTGGGAAATACTGGTCAGCCCGGGGTGAAATTGAATTCACAGCCTCCCTGGGAGGTCCCTAACAATTTCCCATCCAAAAAAGGGCCACTCCAGAATTTTCCCAAAACCGGAAAATTTTCAAAGGGGTACCCCTTTGGATATTTTTGGTCGATTTCACGAAAGTGCTGGGATCTTAATGAATGGGGTATCGTTGGAAAGGGCTCGCTCCCCCGAGTTCAGCGCACTTGATTTGGTCCAGAAATTCCAAGGGGTTCGGGAGTTATCCCCTCTTTTGTGATTTCCCCAAGGGGGCTGCAGGACGCCCATTATCTCGGGAAATACTGGTCAGCCCGGGGTGGGATTGAATTCACAGCCTCCCTGGGAGGTCCCTAACAATTTCCCATCCAAAAAAGGGCGACTCCAGAATTTTCCCAAAACCGGAAAATTTTCAAAGGGGTACCCCTTTGGATATTTTTGGTCGATTTCACGAAAGTGCTGGGATCTTAATGAATGGGGTATCGTTGGAAAGGGCTCGCTCCCCCGAGTTCATCGCACTTTATTTGGTCCAAAAATTCCAAGGGGTTCGGGAGTTATCCCCTCTTTTGTGATTTCCCCAAGGGGGGCTGCAGGACGCCCATTTTCTCGGGAAATACTGGTCAGCCCGGGGTGGGATTGAATTCACAGCCTCCCTGGGAGGTCCCTAACAATTTCCCATCCAAAAAAGGGCCACTCCAGAATTTTCCCAAAACCGGAAAATTTTCAAAGGGGTACCCCTTTGGATATTTTTGGTCGATTTCACGAAAGTGCTGGGATCTTAATGAATGGGGTATCGTTGGAAAGGGCTCGCTCCCCCGAGTTCAGCGCACTTGATTTGGTCCAGAAATTCCAAGGGGTTCGGGAGTTATCCCCTCTTTTGTGATTTCCCCAAGGGGGGCTGCAGAACGCCCATTATCTTGGGAAATACTGGTCAGCCCGGGGTGGGATTGAACTCACAGCCTCCCTGGCAGGTCCCTAACAATTTCCCATCCAAAAAAGGGCCACTCCAGAATTTTCCCAAAACCGGAAAATTTTCAAAGGGGTACCCCTTTGGATATTTTTAGTCGATTTCACGAAAGTGCTGGGATCTTAATGAATGGGGTATCGTTGGAAAGGGCTCGCTCCCCCGAGTTCAGCGCACTTTATTTGGTCCAAAAATTCCAAGGGGTTCGGGAGTTATCCCCTCTTTTGTGATTTCCCCAAGGGGGGCTGCAGGACGCCCATTTTCTCGGGAAATACTGGTCAGCCCGGGGTGGGATTGAATTCACAGCCTCCCTGGGAGGTCCCTAACAATTTCCCATCCAAAAAAGGGCCACTCCAGAATTTTCCCAAAACCGGAAAATTTTCAAAGGGGTACCCCTTTGGATATTTTTGGTCGATTTCACGAAAGTGCTGGGATCTTAATGAATGGGGTATCGTTGGAAAGGGCTCGCTCCCCCGAGTTCAGCGCACTTGATTTGGTCCAGAAATTCCAAGGGGTTCGGGAGTTATCCCCTCTTTTGTGATTTCCCCAAGGGGGGCTGCAGAACGCTCATTATCTTGGGAAATACTGGTCAGCCCGGGGTGGGATTGAACTCACAGCCTCCCTGGCAGGTCCCTAACAATTTCCCATCCAAAAAAGGGCCACTCCAGAATTTTCCCAAAACCGGAAAATTTTCAAAGGGGTACCCCTTTGGATATTTTTGGTCGATTTCACGAAAGTGCTGGGATCTTAATGAATGGGGTATCGTTGGAAAGGGCTCGCTCCCCCGAGTTCAGCGCACTTGATTTGGTCCAGAAATTCCAAGGGGTTCGGGAGTTATCCCCTCTTTTGTGATTTCCCCAAAGGGGGCTGCAGGACGCCCATTTTCTCGGGAAATACTGGTCAGCCCGGGGTGGGATTGAATTCACAGCCTCCCTGGGAGGTCCCTAACAATTTCCCATCCAAAAAAGGGCCACTCCAGAATTTTCCCAAAACCGGAAAATTTTCAAAGGGGTAGCCCTTTGGATATTTTTGGTCGATTTCACGAAAGTGCTGGGATCTTAATGAATGGGGTATCGTTGGAAAGGGCTCGCTCCCCCGAGTTCAGCGCACTTGATTTGGTCCAGAAATTCCAAGGGGTTCGGGAGTTATCCCCTCTTTTGTGATTTCCCCAAGGGGGGCTGCAGAACGCCCATTATCTCGGGAAATACTGGTCAGCCCGGGGTGGAATTGAATTCACAGCCTCCCTGGGAGGTCCCTAACAATTTCCCATCCAAAAAAGGGCCACTCCAGAATTTTCCCAAAACCGGAAAATTTTCAAAGGGGTACCCCTTTGGATATTTTTGGTCGATTTCACGAAAGTGCTGGGATCTTAATGAATGGGGTATCGTTGGAAAGGGCTCGCTCCCCCGAGTTCAGCGCACTTGATTTGGTCCAGAAATTCCAAGGGGTTCGGGAGTTATCCCCTCTTTTGTGATTTCCCCAAGGGGGGCTGCAGAACGCCCATTATCTTGGGAAATACTGGTCAGCCCGGGGTGGGATTGAACTCACAGCCTCCCTGGCAGGTCCCTAACAATTTCCCATCCAAAAAAGGGCCACTCCAGAATTTTCCCAAAACCGGAAAATTTTCAAAGGCGTACCCCTTTGGATATTTTTAGTCGATTTCACGAAAGTGCTGGGATCTTAATGAATGGGGTATCGTTGGAAAGGGCTCGCTCCCCCGAGTTCAGCGCACTTTATTTGGTCCAAAAATTCCAAGGGGTTCGGGAGTTATCCCCTCTTTTGTGATTTCCCCAAGGGGGGTTGCAGGACGCCCATTTTCTCGGGAAATACTGGTCAGCCCGGGGTGGGATTGAATTCACAGCCTCCCTGGGAGGTCCCTAACAATTTCCCATCCAAAAAAGGGCCACTCCAGAATTTTCCCAAAACCGGAAAATTTTCAAAGGGGTACCCCTTTGGATATTTTTGGTCGATTTCACGAAAGTGCTGGGATCTTAATGAATGGGGTATCGTTGGAAAGGGCTCGCTCCCCCGAGTTCAGCGCACTTGATTTGGTCCAGAAATTCCAAGGGGTTCGGGAGTTATCCCCTCTTTTGTGATTTCCCCAAGGGGGGCTGCAGAACGCCCATTATCTTGGGAAATACTGGTCAGCCCGGGGTGGGATTGAACTCACAGCCTCCCTGGCAGGTCCCTAACAATTTCCCATCCAAAAAAGGGCCACTCCAGAATTTTCCCAAAACCGGAAAATTTTCAAAGGGGTACCCCTTTGGATATTTTTGGTCGATTTCACGAAAGTGCTGGGATCTTAATGAATGGGGTATCGTTGGAAAGGGCTCGCTCCCCCGAGTTCAGCGCACTTTATTTGGTCCAAAAATTCCAAGGGGTTCGGGAGTTATCCCCTCTTTTGTGATTTCCCCAAAGGGGGCTGCAGGACGCCCATTTTCTCGGGAAATACTGGTCAGCCCGGGGTGGGATTGAATTCACAGCCTCCCTGGGAGGTCCCTAACAATTTCCCATCCAAAAAAGGGCCACTCCAGAATTTTCCCAAAACCGGAAAATTTTCAAAGGGGTAGCCCTTTGGATATTTTTGGTCGATTTCACGAAAGTGCTGGGATCTTAATGAATGGGGTATCGTTGGAAAGGGCTCGCTCCCCCGAGTTCAGCGCACTTGATTTGGTCCAGAAATTCCAAGGGGTTCGGGAGTTATCCCCTCTTTTGTGATTTCCCCAAGGGGGGCTGCAGAACGCCCATTATCTCGGGAAATACTGGTCAGCCCGGGGTGGAATTGAATTCACAGCCTCCCTGGGAGGTCCCTAACAATTTCCCATCCAAAAAAGGGCCACTCCAGAATTTTCCCAAAACCGGAAAATTTTCAAAGGGGTACCCCTTTGGATATTTTTGGTCGATTTCACGAAAGTGCTGGGATCTTAATGAATGGGGTATCGTTGGAAAGGGCTCGCTCCCCCGAGTTCAGCGCACTTGATTTGGTCCAGAAATTCCAAGGGGTTCGGGAGTTATCCCCTCTTTTGTGATTTCCCCAAGGGGGGCTGCAGAACGCCCATTATCTCGGGAAATACTGGTCAGCCCGGGGTGGGATTGAATTCACAGCCTCCCTGGGAGGTCCCTAACAATTTCCCATCCAAAAAAGGGCCACTCCAGAATTTTCCCAAAACCGGAAAATTTTCAAAGGGGTACCCCTTTGGATATTTTTGGTCGATTTCACGAAAGTGCTGGGATCTTAATGAATGGGGTATCGTTGGAAAGGGCTCGCTCCCCCGAGTTCAGCGCACATGATTTGGTCCAGAAATTCCAAGGGGTTCGGGAGTTATCCCCTCTTTTGTGATTTCCCCAAGGGGGGCTGCAGAACGCCCATTATCTTGGGAAATACTGGTCAGCCCGGGGTGGGATTGAATTCACAGCCTCCCTGGGAGGTCCCTAACAATTTCCCATCCAAAAAAGGGCCACTCCAGAATTTTCCCAAAACCGGAAAATTTTCAAATGGGTACCCCTTTGGATATTTTTGGTCGATTTCACGAAAGTGCTGGGATCTTAATGAATGGGGTATCGTTGGAAAAGGCTCGCTCCCCCGAGTTCAGCGCACTTGATTTGGTCCAGAAATTCCAAGGGGTTCGGGAGTTATCCCCTCTTTTGTGATTTCCCCAAGGGGGGCTGCAGAACGCCCATTATCTCGGGAAATACTGGTCAGCCCGGGGTGGGATTGAATTCACAGCCTCCCTGGGAGGTCCCTAACAATTTCCCATCCAAAAAAGGGCCACTCCAGAATTTCCCCAAAACCGGAAAATTTTCAAAGGGGTACCCCTTTGGATATTTTTGGTCGATTTCACGAAAGTGCTGGGATCTTAATGAATGGGGTATCGTTGGAAAGGGCTCGCTCCCCCGAGTTCAGCGCACTTTATTTGGTCCAAAAATTCCAAGGGGTTCGGGAGTTATCCCCTCTTTTGTGATTTCCCCAAGGGGGCTGCAGGACGCCCATTATCTCGGGAAATACTGGTCAGCCCGGGGTGGGATTGAATTCACAGCCTCCCTGGGAGGTCCCTAACAATTTCCCATCCAAAAAAGGGCCACTCCAGAATTTTCCCAAAACCGGAAAATTTTCAAAGGGGTACCCCTTTGGATATTTTTGGTCGATTTCACGAAAGTGCTGGGATCTTAATGAATGGGGTATCGTTGGAAAGGGCTCGCTCCCCCGAGTTCAGCGCACTTGATTTGGTCCAGAAATTCCAAGGGGTTCGGGAGTTATCCCCTCTTTTGTGATTTCCCCAAGGGGGCTGCAGAACGCCCATTATCTTGGGAAATACTGGTCAGCCCGGGGTGAAATTGAATTCACAGCCTCCCTGGGAGGTCCCTAACAATTTCCCATCCAAAAAAGGGCCACTCCAGAATTTTCCCAAAACCGGAAAATTTTCAAAGGGGTACCCCTTTGGATATTTTTGGTCGATTTCACGAAAGTGCTGGGATCTTAATGAATGGGGTATCGTTGGAAAGGGCTCGCTCCCCCGAGTTCAGCGCACTTTATTTGGTCCAAAAATTCCAAGGGGTTCGGGAGTTATCCCCTCTTTTGTGATTTCCCCAAGGGGGGCTGCAGGACGCCCATTTTCTCGGGAAATACTGATCAGCCCGGGGTGGGATTGAATTCACAGCCTCCCTGGGAGGTCCCTAACAATTTCCCATCCAAAAAAGGGCCACTCCAGAATTTTCCCAAAACCGGAAAATTTTCAAAGGGGTACCCCTTTGGATATTTTTGGTCGATTTCACGAAAGTGCTGGGATCTTAATGAATGGGGTATCGTTGGAAAGGGCTCGCTCCCCCGAGTTCAGCGCACATGATTTGGTCCAGAAATTCCAAGGGGTTCGGGAGTTATCCCCTCTTTTGTGATTTCCCCAAGGGGGGCTGCAGGACGCCCATTTTCTCGGGAAATACTGGTCAGCCCGGGGTGGGATTGAATTCACAGCCTCCCTGGGAGGTCCCTAACAATTTCCCATCCAAAAAAGGGCCACTCCAGAATTTTCCCAAAACCGGAAAATTTTCAAAGGGGTACCCCTTTGGATATTTTTGGTCGATTTCACGAAAGTGCTGGGATCTTAATGAATGGGGTATCGTTGGAAAGGGCTCGCTCCCCCGAGTTCAGCGCACTTGATTTGGTCCAGAAATTCCAAGGGGTTCGGGAGTTATCCCCTCTTTTGTGATTTCCCCAAGGGGGGCTGCAGAACGCCCATTATCTTGGGAAATACTGGTCAGCCCGGGGTGGGATTGAACTCACAGCCTCCCTGGCAGGTCCCTAACAATTTCCCATCCAAAAAAGGGCCACTCCAGAATTTTCCCAAAACCGGAAAATTTTCAAAGGGGTACCCCTTTGGATATTTTTGGTCGATTTCACGAAAGTGCTGGGATCTTAATGAATGGGGTATCGTTGGAAAGGGCTCGCTCCCCCGAGTTCAGCGCACTTTATTTGGTCCAAAAATTCCAAGGGGTTCGGGAGTTATCCCCTCTTTTGTGATTTCCCCAAGGGGGGCTGCAGGACGCCCATTTTCTCGGGAAATACTGGTCAGCCCGGGGTGGGATTGAATTCACAGTCTCCCTGGGAGGTCCCTAACAATTTCCCATCCAAAAAAGGGCCACTCCAGAATTTTCCCAAAACCGGAAAATTTTCAAAGGGGTACCCCTTTGGATATTTTTGGTCGATTTCACGAAAGTGCTGGGATCTTAATGAATGGGGTATCGTTGGAAAGGGCTCGCTCCCCCGAGTTCAGCGCACATGATTTGGTCCAGAAATTCCAAGGGGTTCGGGAGTTATCCCCTCTTTTGTGATTTCCCCAAGGGGGGCTGCAGAACGCCCATTATCTTGGGAAATACTGGTCAGCCCGGGGTGAAATTGAATTCACAGCCTCCCTGGGAGGTCCCTAACAATTTCCCATCCAAAAAAGGGCCACTCCAGAATTTTCCCAAAACCGGAAAATTTTCAAAGGGGTACCCCTTTGGATATTTTTGGTCGATTTCACGAAAGTGCTGGGATCTTAATGAATGGGGTATCGTTGGAAAGGGCTCGCTCCCCCGAGTTCAGCGCACATGATTTGGTCCAGAAATTCCAAGGGGTTCGGGAGTTATCCCCTCTTTTGTGATTTCCCCAAGGGGGGCTGCAGAACGCCCATTATCTTGGGAAATACTGGTCAGCCCGGGGTGAAATTGAATTCACAGCCTCCCTGGGAGGTCCCTAACAATTTCCCATCCAAAAAAGGGCCACTCCAGAATTTTCCCAAAACCGGAAAATTTTCAAAGGGGTAGGGGAGACCGGGTACAAAAGTAACACTTTGTACTTCTATTTCGATTCCTAGTTATCAAAGCTATTTTCGATATAATGAACATAGCTATATACGACTTTGATCTATACTCTATCAATGTTCGTTATAATTTCATTTCATTTATCTTGATTTAAAACGGTTGCAGAGCTCCAAAAAAAATCTGTCGATTGTTACTTTCGACCCCATAGCCAGGATGAAAGTAACAGCCCACGGGCCGAAAGTAACAACATCAATTTTAGAAAATATAACATGTATACAATGAAAAAGAAACAAAATATTTAACCAATGGTTTATTAACAAACAAAAAATTATACAGAAAATATGTTCTTCTCATAAAATTATAAAAACAAAACAATAAACTTCTCTAAATAAGTAATAAATTCTATTTAATTAATTAGTAACGACTTTCTTTACTAGCAGTCATATAATAAGAAATGATAAAAAATACTATTTAAAATACTATTCAGTCTCGCAATTATGGCAAACATAATATATATCGTCTTTGGTGCATGCAGCGTGAGACCATTGTTTGCAGTCACCACATTGCACCCACTTCTCGTTTGGCAGGCTATTGCTGAATAGTTCTAAGCAAACGAGGCAAAAGCAATTTTCTTCATCAGAAGAATTGGAGTTTGATTGGTTCTCCTTTCCTGCACTAGGTGTGTTCTTCGTTTTCTTTCCTTTACCTTTTCCTTTTGCAGATTGCGATTTTCTTTTTGGTTGGAATGTAGCTTTCTTGGCTTTATTTTTTTGGTTATATTCTTCCTCAATTGCGTTTTTTTCAGGGGTATCGGTAAGTATCGCAGTTTTACGTTTTCTACCACCTCTTCGTGTTTCGGATCTTGGACCCGCTTGCGGAAGAGGTCTTATATCTTGAGGTGAAAAAGGAATTGGTTGTGCAAGAGTTGTTTGCAGCCCACTAGGTCCAGGTTGTGGCGATCTTGGTGATGGATTTGAGCAGGCAGGGTTTGCCAGCGGGTTGTCATCATCGGTTTGAATATTTAAAAAAGCGTGGGGAATCTGTGGTCCCGGAGTGAGAGATGTCATTGAATGATAATCAGTTTCGACGCTTGGCCCTGGTTTTTGAAGATTAACTGTTTCTTCTGGTCTGTTATTGGCTGGCAAGGGGCGATCCGTTACAAAATACGGTGCAAAATCAACCGAGGTAAAGATGTCCCTATTAAAAGGACTTATGCCAGTGCAAGAAAAACCAGCAATAGCATTTCTATCGGTGACGGCAAGAGGAAAGGCTTCTTTGACAATCCCAGGAATGTAATGTATAGTCATGGTTTGCCCAGGATGATTTCGCATCCAGTTATCTGTGGCAGTGTTTACCATTTTCTTAAATGGTCCAAAAACTGCTCTATCTAGGGGTTGCAATTTGTGGGTGCAGTGTGGAGGGAATGACAATAAGACGATTCCATTCCTTTTACAATAATCAAGAGCATGAATAGACACATGTGATACATGATTGTCGAGCAACAGCAGGCATTTTTCATCAATAGTGGGCTTGGCTTGTTTTTTGAAGTGATCCAAAAACAGCAAAAATTCTGTTTCTTGCATCCAGCCACTAGCATTTCCAGCACCAGCACTCCCAATAGGGCCTTCGCGTATCATGTGATCTTGATATCTCTTCAAGGGAAATACGAAAAAAGGAGGAATGTGACCTCCTTGAGCATTAATAGCTACAGCAACAGTTACTAACCTGCCACGTTCTGCAGAAGTTACTGCACCCACTTGCTTAATTCCTTTCTGAGCTACTATTTTGTTTGGTCTTTGGACTGTCGTCACTCCAGTCTCGTCCATATTCCATATGTCTTTTGGTTTAAACTTATACCTATCCATAACTTCTGACAGGTTATCAAAAAAATTATTGACATTGTTCTCATTGAAGCTTGAAGCGCGACTCAGACTCGTTGCTTGTGGCCTTCTCAAAGATAGATTGGGGTGTCTTTTCAAAAATCCAAATAACCATTCCTTGCCCGCCATATGATCCACATTCCACTTCTCCGGATAGTCTTTTTTATATTTAACTGCTAGTTCGTATGCCAACTTTCGCACTTCGACCGGGGTCAAGCCAAAGTATACCCTAGAGCACTGTATTACGTAGTCCTCCAACAACTTTTCTTCTTCATTATTAAAGACACGGTTAACACAACGGTATCCAACTTTTGCAGATGTATTCCCTGCTTTAAGTTTTGCTATAAATCTGTGCAATGTGACGTGACAGACATTATATTTTTTTGCCAGCGCCCTTATTTTTGCATTATCCTTAAAATGTTCATTTGCTGCATTTTTATAGACGGCAGTGTCAATGGTGCCTCTATCTGTTTTTCTAATTCGCTGTCGAGGCATCCTGCTTTAACAAAAGAAAGAAACATTAAAGGCACACTAATAATATAATTCAATGGGGACGAAAGTAACATGTTACTTTTGTACCCAATGTGTATTGTTACTTTTGTACCCAACCACGTTTTTGAGATTACAAAGCCCGGTGACTCAAAAGTGAATGTGCAGCACAAAAATTGTTTATGACATACTACAGGCAATATAATGACAAATTACTAGGCAAGTAATCACACTGATTGCACCATTTCAATATTACGTAAACACTTAATGAATAAGCATAAAAAAACTTACTTTTGATGAGCAAAATCACTTGACGTCTTCTAACCCAACCTACGAGCAGGGAGCTTGCACGGCGACTGATGGCATGCGTGCAGCTCGTTGTTACCAAAGTGTGAACGGTAGCACGAGCCGTTTCCGCTATTGGAGGATTTTACAGAGCGTTTGTTACTTTCGACCCGCCGTTACTTTTGTACCCGGTCTCCCCTACCCCTTTGGATATTTTTGGTCGATTTCACGAAAGTGCTGGGATCTTAATGAATGGGGTATCGTTGGAAAGGGCTCGCTCCCCCGAGTTCAGCGCACTTTATTTGGTCCAAATATTCCAAGGGGTTCGGGAGTTATCCCCTCTTTTGTGATTTCCCCAAGGGGGGCTGCAGGACGCCCATTTTCTCGGGAAATACTGGTCAGCCCGGGGTGGGATTGAATTCACAGCCTCCCTGGGAGGTCCCTAACAATTTCCCATCCAAAAAAGGGCCACTCCAGAATTTTCCCAAAACCGGAAAATTTTCAAAGGGGTACCCCTTTGGATATTTTTGGTCGATTTCACGAAAGTGCTGGGATCTTAATGAATGGGGTATCGTTGGAAAGGGCTCGCTCCCCCGAGTTCAGCGCACATGATTTGGTCCAGAAATTCCAAGGGGTTCGGGAGTTATCCCCTCTTTTGTGATTTCCCCAAGGGGGGCTGCAGAACGCCCATTATCTTGGGAAATACTGGTCAGCCCGGGGTGAAATTGAATTCACAGCCTCCCTGGGAGGTCCCTAACAATTTCCCATCCAAAAAAGGGCCACTCCAGAATTTTCCCAAAACCGGAAAATTTTCAAAGGGGTACCCCTTTGGATATTTTTGGTCGATTTCACGAAAGTGCTGGGATCTTAATGAATGGGGTATCGTTGGAAAGGGCTCGCTCCCCCGAGTTCAGCGCACATGATTTGGTCCAGAAATTCCAAGGGGTTCGGGAGTTATCCCCTCTTTTGTGATTTCCCCAAGGGGGGCTGCAGAACGCCCATTATCTTGGGAAATACTGGTCAGCCCGGGGTGAAATTGAATTCACAGCCTCCCTGGGAGGTCCCTAACAATTTCCCATCCAAAAAAGGGCCACTCCAGAATTTTCCCAAAACCGGAAAATTTTCAAAGGGGTACCCCTTTGGATATTTTTGGTCGATTTCACGAAAGTGCTGGGATCTTAATGAATGGGGTATCGTTGGAAAGGGCTCGCTCCCCCGAGTTCAGCGCACTTTATTTGGTCCAAAAATTCCAAGGGGTTCGGGAGTTATCCCCTCTTTTGTGATTTCCCCAAGGGGGGCTGCAGGACGCCCATTATCTCGGGAAATACTGGTCAGCCCGGGGTGGGATTGAATTCACAGCCTCCCTGGGAGGTCCCTAACAATTTCCCATCCAAAAAAGGGCCACTCCAGAATTTTCCCAAAACCGGAAAATTTTCAAAGGGGTACCCCTTTGGATATTTTTGGTCGATTTCACGAAAGTGCTGGGATCTTAATGAATGGGGTATCGTTGGAAAGGGCTCGCTCCCCCGAGTTCAGCGCACGTGATTTTTTCCAGAAATTCCAAGGGGTTCGGGAGTTATCCCCTCTTTTGTGATTTCCCCAAGGGGGGCTGCAGAACGCCCATTATCTTGGGAAATACTGGTCAGCCCGGGGTGAAATTGAATTCACAGCCTCCCTGGGAGGTCCCTAACAATTTCCCATCCAAAAAAGGGCCACTTCAGAATTTTCCCAAAACCGGAAAATTTTCAAAGGGGTACCCCTTTGGATATTTTTGGTCGATTTCACGAAAGTGCTGGGATCTTAATGAATGGGGTATCGTTGGAAAGGGCTCGCTCCCCCGAGTTCAGCGCACTTTATTTGGTCCAAAAATTCCAAGGGGTTCGGGAGTTATCCCCTCTTTTGTGATTTCCCCAAGGGGGGCTGCAGGACGCCCATTATCTCGGGAAATACTGGTCAGCCCGGGGTGGGATTGAATTCACAGCCTCCCTGGGAGGTCCCTAACAATTTCCCATCCAAAAAAGGGCCACTCCAGAATTTTCCCAAAACCGGAAAATTTTCAAAGGGGTACCCCTTTGGATATTTTTGGTCGATTTCACGAAAGTGCTGGGATCTTAATGAATGGGGTATCGTTGGAAAGGGCTCGCTCCCCCGAGTTCAGCGCACGTGATTTTTTCCAGAAATTCCAAGGGGTTCGGGAGTTATCCCCTCTTTTGTGATTTCCCCAAGGGGGGCTGCAGAACGCCCATTATCTTGGGAAATACTGGTCAGCCCGGGGTGAAATTGAATTCACAGCCTCCCTGGGAGGTCCCTAACAATTTCCCATCCAAAAAAGGGCCACTCCAGAATTTTCCCAAAACCGGAAAATTTTCAAAGGTGTACCCCGGATATTTTTGGTCGATTTCACGAAAGTGCTGGGATCTTAATGAATGGGGTATCGTTGGAAAGGGCTCGCTCCCCCGAGTTCAGCGCACTTTATTTGGTACAAAAATTCCAAGGGGTTCGGGAGTTATCCCCTCTTTTGTGATTTCCCCAAGGGGGGCTGCAGAACGCCCATTATCTTGGGAAATACTGGTCAGCCCGGGGTGAAATTGAATTCACAGCCTCCCTGGGAGGTCCCTAACAATTTCCCATCCAAAAAAGGGCCACTCCAGAATTTTCCCAAATCCGGAAAATTTTCAAAGGGGTACCCCTTTGGATATTTTTGGTCGATTTCACGAAAGTGCTGGGATCTTAATGAATGGGGTATCGTTGGAAAGGGCTCGCTCCCCCGAGTTCAGCGCACTTTATTTGGTCCAAAAATTCCAAGGGGTTCGGGAGTTATCCCCTCTTTTGTGATTTCCCCAAGGGGGGCTGCAGGACGCCCATTATCTCGGGAAATACTGGTCAGCCCGGGGTGGAATTGAATTCACAGCCTCCCTGGGAGGTCCCTAACAATTTCCCATCCAAAAAAGGCCACTCCAGAATTTTCCCAAAACCGGAAAATTTTCAAAGGGGTACCCCTTTGGATATTTTTGGTCGATTTCACGAAAGTGCTGGGATCTTAATGAATGGGGTATCGTTGGAAAGGGCTCGCTCCCCCGAGTTCAGCGCACTTTATTTGGTCCAAAAATTCCAAGGGGTTCGGGAGTTATCCCCTCTTTTGTGATTTCCCCAAGGGGGGCTGCAGGACGCCCATTATCTCGGGAAATACTGGTCAGCCCGGGGTGGAATTGAATTCACAGCCTCCCTGAGAGGTCCCTAACAATTTCCCATCCAAAAAAGGGCCTCTCCAGAATTTTCCCAAAACCGGAAAATTTTCAAAGGGGTACCCCTTTGGATATTTTTGGTCGATTTCACGAAAGTGCTGGGATCTTAATGAATGGGGTATCGTTGGAAAGGGCTCGCTCCCCCGAGTTCAGCGCACTTTATTTGGTCCAAAAATTCCAAGGGGTTCGGGAGTTATCCCCTCTTTTGTGATTTCCCCAAGGGGGGCTGCAGGACGCCCATTATCTCGGGAAATACTGGTCAGCCCGGGGTGGAATTGAATTCACAGCCTCCCTGGGAGGTCCCTAACAATTTCCCATCCAAAAAAGGCCACTCCAGAATTTTCCCAAAACCGGAAAATTTTCAAAGGGGTACCCCTTTGGATATTTTTGGTCGATTTCACGAAAGTGCTGGGATCTTAATGAATGGGGTATCGTTGGAAAGGGCTCGCTCCCCCGAGTTCAGCGCACTTTATTTGGTCCAAAAATTCCAAGGGGTTCGGGAGTTATCCCCTCTTTTGTGATTTCCCCAAGGGGGGCTGCAGGACGCCCATTATCTCGGGAAATACTGGTCAGCCCGGGGTGGAATTGAATTCACAGCCTCCCTGGGAGGTCCCTAACAATTTCCCATCCAAAAAAGGCCACTCCAGAATTTTCCCAAAACCGGAAAATTTTCAAAGGGGTACCCCTTTGGATATTTTTGGTCGATTTCACGAAAGTGCTGGGATCTTAATGAATGGGGTATCGTTGGAAAGGGCTCGCTCCCCCGAGTTCAGCGCACTTTATTTGGTCCAAAAATTCCAAGGGGTTCGGGAGTTATCCCCTCTTTTGTGATTTCCCCAAGGGGGGCTGCAGGACGCCCATTATCTCGGGAAATACTGGTCAGCCCGGGGTGGAATTGAATTCACAGCCTCCCTGGGAGGTCCCTAACAATTTCCCATCCAAAAAAGGCCACTCCAGAATTTTCCCAAAACCGGAAAATTTTCAAAGGGGTACCCCTTTGGATATTTTTGGTCGATTTCACGAAAGTGCTGGGATCTTAATGAATGGGGTATCGTTGGAAAGGGCTCGCTCCCCCGAGTTCAGCGCACTTTATTTGGTCCAAAAATTCCAAGGGGTTCGGGAGTTATCCCCTCTTTTGTGATTTCCCCAAGGGGGGCTGCAGGACGCCCATTATCTCGGGAAATACTGGTCAGCCCGGGGTGGAATTGAATTCACAGCCTCCCTGGGAGGTCCCTAACAATTTCCCATCCAAAAAAGGCCACTCCAGAATTTTCCCAAAACCGGAAAATTTTCAAAGGGGTACCCCTTTGGATATTTTTGGTCGATTTCACGAAAGTGCTGGGATCTTAATGAATGGGGTATCGTTGGAAAGGGCTCGCTCCCCCGAGTTTAGCGCACTTTATTTGGTCCAGAAATTTCAAGGGGTTCGGGAGTTATCCCCTCTTTTGTGATTTCCCCAAGGGGGGCTGCAGAACGCCCATTATCTTGGGAAATACTGGTCAGCCCGGGGTGGGATTGAATTCACAGCCTCCCTGGGAGGTCCCTAACAATTTCCCATCCAAAAAAGGGCCACTCCAGAATTTTCCCAAAACCGGAAAATTTTCAAAGGGGTACCCCTTTGGATATTTTTGGTCGATTTCACGAAAGTGCTGGGATCTTAATGAATGGGGTATCGTTGGAAAGGGCTCGCTCCCCCGAGTTCAGCGCACTTTATTTGGTCCAAAAATTCCAAGGGGTTCGGGAGTTATCCCCTCTTTTGTGATTTCCCCAAGGGGGGCTGCAGGACGCCCATTATCTCGGGAAATACTGGTCAGCCCGGGGTGGAATTGAATTCACAGCCTCCCTGGGAGGTCCCTAACAATTTCCCATCCAAAAAAGGCCACTCCAGAATTTTCCCAAAACCGGAAAATTTTCAAAGGGGTACCCCTTTGGATATTTTTGGTCGATTTCACGAAAGTGCTGGGATCTTAATGAATGGGGTATCGTTGGAAAGGGCTCGCTCCCCCGAGTTCAGCGCACTTTATTTGGTCCAAAAATTCCAAGGGGTTCGGGAGTTATCCCCTCTTTTGTGATTTCCCCAAGGGGGGCTGCAGGACGCCCATTATCTCGGGAAATACTGGTCAGCCCGGGGTGGAATTGAATTCACAGCCTCCCTGGGAGGTCCCTAACAATTTCCCATCCAAAAAAGGCCACTCCAGAATTTTCCCAAAACCGGAAAATTTTCAAAGGGGTACCCCTTTGGATATTTTTGGTCGATTTCACGAAAGTGCTGGGATCTTAATGAATGGGGTATCGTTGGAAAGGGCTCGCTCCCCCGAGTTTAGCGCACTTTATTTGGTCCAGAAATTCCAAGGGGTTCGGGAGTTATCCCCTCTTTTGTGATTTCCCCAAGGGGGGCTGCAGAACGCCCATTATCTCGGGAAATACTGGTCAGCCCGGGGTGGAATTGAATTCACAGCCTCCCTGGGAGGTCCCTAACAATTTCCCATCCAAAAAAGGCCACTCCAGAATTTTCCCAAAACCGGAAAATTTTCAAAGGGGTACCCCTTTGGATATTTTTGGTCGATTTCACGAAAGTGCTGGGATCTTAATGAATGGGGTATCGTTGGAAAGGGCTCGCTCCCCCGAGTTCAGCGCACTTGATTTGGTCCAAAAATTCCAAGGGGTTCGGGAGTTATCCCCTCTTTTGTGATTTCCCCAAGGGGGGCTGCAGAATGCCCATTATCTTGGGAAATACTGGTCAGCCCGGGGTGGGATTGAATTCACAGCCTCCCTGGGAGGTCCCTAACAATTTCCCATCCAAAAAAGGGCCACTCCAGAATTTTCCCAAAACCGGAAAACTTTCAAAGGGGTACCCCTTTGGATATTTTTGGTCCATTTCACGAAAGTGCTGGGATCTTAATGAATGGGGTATCGTTGGAAAGGGCTCGCTCCCCCGAGTTTAGCGCACTTTATTTGGTCCAGAAATTCCAAGGGGTTCGGGAGTTATCCCCTCTTTTGTGATTTCCCCAAGGGGGGCTGCAGAATGCCCATTATCTTGGGAAATACTGGTCAGCCCGGGGTGGGATTGAATTCACAGCCTCCCTGGGAGGTCCCTAACAATTTCCCATCCAAAAAAGGGCCACTCCAGAATTTTCCCAAAACCGGAAAACTTTCAAAGGGGTACCCCTTTGGATATTTTTGGTCGATTTCACGAAAGTGCTGGGATCTTAATGAATGGGGTATCGTTGGAAAGGGCTCGCTCCCCCGAGTTCAGCGCACTTGATTTGGTCCAGAAATTCCAAGGGGTTCGGGAGTTATCCCCTCTTTTGTGATTTCCCCAAGGGGGGCTGCAGAACGCCCATTATCTTGGGAAATACTGGTCAGCCCGGGGTGGGATTGAATTCACAGCCTCCCTGGGAGGTCCCTAACAATTTCCCATCCAAAAAAGGGCCACTCCAGAATTTTCCCAAAACCGGAAAATTTTCAAAGGGGTACCCCTTTGGATATTTTTGGTCGATTTCACGAAAGTGCTGGGATCTTAATGAATGGGGTATCGTTGGAAAGGGCTCGCTCCCCCGAGTTCAGCGCACTTGATTTGGTCCAGAAATTCCAAGGGGTTCGGGAGTTATCCCCTCTTTTGTGATTTCCCCAAGGGGGGCTGCAGAACGCCCATTATCTTGGGAAATACTGGTCAGCCCGGGGTGGGATTGAATTCACAGCCTCCCTGGGAGGTCCCTAACAATTTCCCATCCAAAAAAGGGCCACTCCAGAATTTTCCCAAAACCGGAAAATTTTCAAAGGGGTACCCCTTTGGATATTTTTGGTCGATTTCACGAAAGTGCTGGGATCTTAATGAATGGGGTATCGTTGGAAAGGGCTCGCTCCCCCGAGTTCAGCGCACTTGATTTGGTCCAGAAATTCCAAGGGGTTCGGGAGTTATCCCCTCTTTTGTGATTTCCCCAAGGGGGGCTGCAGAACGCCCATTATCTTGGGAAATACTGGTCAGCCCGGGGTGAAATTGAATTCACAGCCTCCCTGGGAGGTCCCTAACAATTTCCCATCCAAAAAAGGGCCACTCCAGAATTTTCCCAAAACCGGAAAATTTTCAAAGGGGTACCCCTTTGGATATTTTTGGTCGATTTCACGAAAGTGCTGGGATCTTAATGAATGGGGTATCGTTGGAAAGGGCTCGCTCCCCCGAGTTCAGCGCACTTGATTTGGTCCAGAAATTCCAAGGGGTTCGGGAGTTATCCCCTCTTTTGTGATTTCCCCAAGGGGGGCTGCAGAACGCCCATTATCTCGGGAAATACTGGTCAGCCCGGGGTGGGATTGAATTCACAGCCTCCCTGGGAGGTCCCTAACAATTTCCCATCCAAAAAAGGGCCACTCCAGAATTTTCCCAAAACCGGAAAATTTTCAAAGGGGTACCCCTTTGGATATTTTTGGTCGATTTCACGAAAGTGCTGGGATCTTAATGAATGGGGTATCGTTGGAAAGGGCTCGCTCCCCCCAGTTTAGCGCACTTGATTTGGTCCAGAAATTCCAAGGGGTTCGGGAGTTATCCCCTCTTTTGTGATTTCCCCAAGGGGGGCTGCAGAACGCCCATTATCTTGGGAAATACTGGTCAGCCCGGGGTGGGATTGAATTCACAGCCTCCCTGGGAGGTCCCTAACAATTTCCCATCCAAAAAAGGGCCACTCCAGAATTTTCCCAAAACCGGAAAATTTTCAAAGGGGTACCCCTTTGGATATTTTTGGTCGATTTCACGAAAGTGCTGGGATCTTAATGAATGGGGTATCGTTGGAAAGGGCTCGCTCCCCCCAGTTTAGCGCACTTGATTTGGTCCAGAAATTCCAAGGGGTTCGGGAGTTATCCCCTCTTTTGTGATTTCCCCAAGGGGGGCTGCAGAACGCCCATTATCTTGGGAAATACTGGTCAGCCCGGGGTGGGATTGAATTCACAGCCTCCCTGGAAGGTCCCTAACAATTTCCCATCCAAAAAAGGGCCACTCCAGAATTTTCCCAAAACCGGAAAATTTTCAAAGGGGTACCCCTTTGGATATTTTTGGTCGATTTCACGAAAGTGCTGGGATCTTAATGAATGGGGTATCGTTGGAAAGGGCTCGCTCCCCCGAGTTCAGCGCACTTGATTTGGTCCAGAAATTCCAAGGGGTTCGGGAGTTATCCCCTCTTTTGTGATTTCCCCAAGGGGGGCTGCAGAACGCCCATTATCTTGGGAAATACTGGTCAGCCCGGGGTGGGATTGAATTCACAGCCTCCCTGGGAGGTCCCTAACAATTTCCCATCCAAAAAAGGGCCACTCCAGAATTTTCCCAAAACCGGAAAATTTTCAAAGGGGTACCCCTTTGGATATTTTTGGTCGATTTCACGAAAGTGCTGGGATCTTAATGAATGGGGTATCGTTGGAAAGGGCTCGCTCCCCCGAGTTCAGCGCACTTGATTTGGTCCAGAAATTCCAAGGGGTTCGGGAGTTATCCCCTCTTTTGTGATTTCCCCAAGGGGGGCTGCAGAACGCCCATTATCTTGGGAAATACTGGTCAGCCCGGGGTGGGATTGAATTCACAGCCTCCCTGGGAGGTCCCTAACAATTTCCCATCCAAAAAATAGCCACTCCAGAATTTTCCCAAAACCGGAAAATTTTCAAAGGGGTACCCCTTTGGATATTTTTGGTCGATTTCACGAAAGTGCTGGGATCTTAATGAATGGGGTATCGTTGGAAAGGGCTCGCTCCCCCCAGTTTAGCGCACTTGATTTGGTCCAGAAATTCCAAGGGGTTCGGGAGTTATCCCCTCTTTTGTGATTTCCCCAAGGGGGGCTGCAGAACGCCCATTATCTTGGGAAATACTGGTCAGCCCGGGGTGGGATTGAATTCACAGCCTCCCTGGAAGGTCCCTAACAATTTCCCATCCAAAAAAGGGCCACTCCAGAATTTTCCCAAAACCGGAAAATTTTCAAAGGGGTACCCCTTTGGATATTTTTGGTCGATTTCACGAAAGTGCTGGGATCTTAATGAATGGGGTATCGTTGGAAAGGGCTCGCTCCCCCCAGTTTAGCGCACTTGATTTGGTCCAGAAATTCCAAGGGGTTCGGGAGTTATCCCCTCTTTTGTGATTTCCCCAAGGGGGCTGCAGAACGCCCATTATCTTGGGAAATACTGGTCAGCCCGGGGTGGGATTGAATTCACAGCCTCCCTGGGAGGTCCCTAACAATTTCCCATCCAAAAAAGGGCCACTCCAGAATTTTCCCAAAACCGGAAAATTTTCAAAGGGGTACCCCTTTGGATATTTTGGGTCGATTTCACGAAAGTGCTGGGATCTTAATGAATGGGGTATCGTTGGAAAGGGCTCGCTCCCCCGAGTTCAGCGCACTTTATTTGGTCCAAAAATTCCAAGGGGTTCGGGAGTTATCCCCTCTTTTGTGATTTCCCCAAGGGGGGCTGCAGGACGCCCATTATCTCGGGAAATACTGGTCAGCCCGGGGTGGGATTGAATTCACAGCCTCCCTGGGAGGTCCCTAACAATTTCCCATCCAAAAAAGGGCCACTCCAGAATTTTCCCAAAACCGGAAAATTTTCAAAAGGGTACCCCTTTGGATATTTTTGGTCGATTTCACGAAAGTGCTGGGATCTTAATGAATGGGGTATCGTTGGAAAGGGCTCGCTCCCCCGAGTTCAGCGCACTTGATTGGGTCCAGAAATTCCAAGGGGTTCGGGAGTTATCCCCCTCTTTTGTAATTTCCCCAAGGGGGGCTGCAGAACGCCCATTATCTTGGGAAATACTGGTCAGCCCGGGGTGAAATTGAATTCACAGCCTCCCTGGGAGGTCCCTAACAATTTCCTATCCAAAAAAGGGCCACTCCAGAATTTTCCCAAAACCGGAAAATTTTCAAAGGGGTACCCCTTTGGATATTTTTGGTCGATTTCACGAAAGTGCTGGAATCTTAATGAATGGGGTATCGTTGGAAAGGGCTCGCTCCCCGAGTTCAGCGCACTTTATTTGGTCCAAAAATTCCAAGGGGTTCGGGAGTTATCCCCTCTTTTGTGATTTCCCCAAGGGGGGCTGCAGGACGCCCATTATCTCGGGAAATACTGGTCAGCCCGGGGTGGGATTGAATTCACAGCCTCCCTGGGAGGCCCCTAACAATTTCCCATCCAAAAAAGGGCCACTCCAGAATTTTCCCAAAACCGGAAAATTTTCAAAGGGGTACCCCTTTGGATATTTTTGGTCGATTTCACGAAAGTGCTGGGATCTTAATGAATGGGGTATCGTTGGAAAGGGCTCGCTCCCCCGAGTTCAGCGCACTTTATTTGGTCCAAAAATTCCAAGGGGTTCGGGAGTTATCCCCTCTTTTGTGATTTCCCCAAGGGGGGCTGCAGGACGCCCATTATCTCGGGAAATACTGGTCAGCCCGGGGTGGGATTGAATTCACAGCCTCCCTGGGAGGCCCCTAACAATTTCCCATCCAAAAAAGGGCCACTCCAGAATTTTCCCAAAACCGGAAAATTTTCAAAGGGGTACCCCTTTGGATATTTTTGGTCGATTTCACGAAAGTGCTGGGATCTTAATGAATGGGGTATCGGTGGAAAGGGCTCGCTCCCCCGAGTTCAGCGCACTTGATTTGGTCCAGAAATTCCAAGGGGTTCGGGAGTTATCCCCTCTTTTGTGATTTCCCCAAGGGGGGCTGCAGAACGCCCATTATCTTGGGAAATACTGGTCAGCCCGGGGTGAAATTGAATTCACAGCCTCCCTGGGAGGTCCCTAACAATTTCCCATCCAAAAAAGGGCCACTCCAGAATTTTCCCAAAACCGGAAAATTTTCAAAGGGGTACCCCTTTGGATATTTTTGGTCGATTTCACGAAAGTGCTGGGATCTTAATGAATGGGGTATCGCTGGAAAGGGCTCGCTCCCCCGAGTTCAGCGCACTTTATTTGGTCCAAAAATTCCAAGGGGTTCGGGAGTTATCCCCTCTTTTGTGATTTCCCCAAGGGGGGCTGCAGGACGCCCATTATCTCGGGAAATACTGGTCAGCCCGGGGTGGAATTGAATTCACAGCCTCCCTGAGAGGTCCCTAACAATTTCCTATCCAAAAAAGGGCCACTCCAGAATTTTCCCAAAACTGGAAAATTTTCAAAGGGGTACCCCTTTGGATATTTTTGGTCGATTTCACGAAAGTGCTGGGATCTTAATGAATGGGGTATCGTTGGAAAGGGCTCGCTCCCCCGAGTTCAGCGCACTTGATTTGGTCCAGAAATTCCAAGGGGTTCGGGAGTTATCCCCTCTTTTGTGATTTCCCCAAGGGGGGCTGCAGAACGCCCATTATCTTGGGAAATACTGGTCAGCCCGGGGTGGGATTGAATTCACAGCCTCCCTGGGAGGTCCCTAACAATTTGCCATCCAAAAAAGGGCCACTCCAGAATTTTCCCAAAACCGGAAAATTTTCAAAGGGGTACCCCTTTGGATATTTTTGGTCGATTTCACGAAAGTGCTGGGATCTTAATGAATGGGGTATCGTTGGAAAGGGCTCGCTCCCCCCAGTTTAGCGCACTTGATTTGGTCCAGAAATTCCAAGGGGTTCGGGAGTTATCCCCTCTTTTGTGATTTCCCCAAGGGGGGCTGCAGAACGCCCATTATCTTGGGAAATACTGGTCAGCCCGGGGTGGGATTGAATTCACAGCCTCCCTGGAAGGTCCCTAACAATTTCCCATCCAAAAAAGGGCCACTCCAGAATTTTCCCAAAACCGGAAAATTTTCAAAGGGGTACCCCTTTGGATATTTTTGGTCGATTTCACGAAAGTGCTGGGATCTTAATGAATGGGGTATCGTTGGAAAGGGCTCGCTCCCCCGAGTTCAGCGCACTTGATTTGGTCCAGAAATTCCAAGGGGTTCGGGAGTTATCCCCTCTTTTGTGATTTCCCCAAGGGGGGCTGCAGAACGCCCATTATCTTGGGAAATACTGGTCAGCCCGGGGTGGGATTGAATTCACAGCCTCCCTGGGAGGTCCCTAACAATTTGCCATCCAAAAAAGGGCCACTCCAGAATTTTCCCAAAACCGGAAAATTTTCAAAGGGGTACCCCTTTGGATATTTTTGGTCGATTTCACGAAAGTGCTGGGATCTTAATGAATGGGGTATCGTTGGAAAGGGCTCGCTCCCCCGAGTTCAGCGCACTTGATTGGGTCCAGAAATTCCAAGGGGTTCGGGAGTTATCCCCTCTTTTGTGATTTCCCCAAGGGGGGCTGCAGAACGCCCATTATCTTGGGAAATACTGGTCAGACCGGGGTGAAATTGAATTCACAGCCTCCCTGGGAGGTCCCTAACAATTTCCTATCCAAAAAAGGGCCACTCCAGAATTTTCCCAAAACCGGAAAATTTTCAAAGGGGTACCCCTTTGGATATTTTTGGTCGATTTCACGAAAGTGCTGGAATCTTAATGAATGGGGTATCGTTGGAAAGGGCTCGCTCCCCGAGTTCAGCGCACTTTATTTGGTCCAAAAATTCCAAGGGGTTCGGGAGTTATCCCCTCTTTTGTGATTTCCCCAAGGGGGGCTGCAGGACGCCCATTATCTCGGGAAATACTGGTCAGCCCGGGGTGGGATTGAATTCACAGCCTCCCTGGGAGGCCCCTAACAATTTCCCATCCAAAAAAGGGCCACTCCAGAATTTTCCCAAAACCGGAAAATTTTCAAAGGGGTACCCCTTTGGATATTTTTGGTCGATTTCACGAAAGTGCTGGGATCTTAATGAATGGGGTATCGGTGGAAAGGGCTCGCTCCCCCGAGTTCAGCGCACTTGATTTGGTCCAGAAATTCCAAGGGGTTCGGGAGTTATCCCCTCTTTTGTGATTTCCCCAAGGGGGGCTGCAGAACGCCCATTATCTTGGGAAATACTGGTCAGCCCGGGGTGAAATTGAATTCACAGCCTCCCTGGGAGGTCCCTAACAATTTCCCATCCAAAAAAGGGCCACTCCAGAATTTTCCCAAAACCGGAAAATTTTCAAAGGGGTACCCCTTTGGATATTTTTGGTCGATTTCACGAAAGTGCTGGGATCTTAATGAATGGGGTATCGTTGGAAAGGGCTCGCTCCCCCGAGTTCAGCGCACTTTATTTGGTCCAAAAATTCCAAGGGGTTCGGGAGTTATCCCCTCTTTTGTGATTTCCCCAAGGGGGGCTGCAGGACGCCCATTATCTCGGGAAATACTGGTCAGCCCGGGGTGGAATTGAATTCACAGCCTCCCTGAGAGGTCCCTAACAATTTCCTATCCAAAAAAGGGCCACTCCAGAATTTTCCCAAAACTGGAAAATTTTCAAAGGGGTACCCCTTTGGATATTTTTGGTCGATTTCACGAAAGTGCTGGGATCTTAATGAATGGGGTATCGTTGGAAAGGGCTCGCTCCCCCGAGTTCAGCGCACTTGATTTGGTCCAGAAATTCCAAGGGGTTCGGGAGTTATCCCCTCTTTTGTGATTTCCCCAAGGGGGGCTGCAGAACGCCCATTATCTTGGGAAATACTGGTCAGCCCGGGGTGGGATTGAATTCACAGCCTCCCTGGGAGGTCCCTAACAATTTGCCATCCAAAAAAGGGCCACTCCAGAATTTTCCCAAAACCGGAAAATTTTCAAAGGGGTACCCCTTTGGATATTTTTGGTCGATTTCACGAAAGTGCTGGGATCTTAATGAATGGGGTATCGTTGGAAAGGGCTCGCTCCCCCCAGTTTAGCGCACTTGATTTGGTCCAGAAATTCCAAGGGGTTCGGGAGTTATCCCCTCTTTTGTGATTTCCCCAAGGGGGGCTGCAGAACGCCCATTATCTTGGGAAATACTGGTCAGCCCGGGGTGGGATTGAATTCACAGCCTCCCTGGAAGGTCCCTAACAATTTCCCATCCAAAAAAGGGCCACTCCAGAATTTTCCCAAAACCGGAAAATTTTCAAAGGGGTACCCCTTTGGATATTTTTGGTCGATTTCACGAAAGTGCTGGGATCTTAATGAATGGGGTATCGTTGGAAAGGGCTCGCTCCCCCGAGTTCAGCGCACTTGATTTGGTCCAGAAATTCCAAGGGGTTCGGGAGTTATCCCCTCTTTTGTGATTTCCCCAAGGGGGGCTGCAGAACGCCCATTATCTTGGGAAATACTGGTCAGCCCGGGGTGGGATTGAATTCACAGCCTCCCTGGGAGGTCCCTAACAATTTCCCATCCAAAAAAGGGCCACTCCAGAATTTTCCCAAAACCGGAAAATTTTCAAAGGGGTACCCCTTTGGATATTTTTGGTCGATTTCACGAAAGTGCTGGGATCTTAATGAATGGGGTATCGTTGGAAAGGGCTCGCTCCCCCCAGTTTAGCGCACTTGATTTGGTCCAGAAATTCCAAGGGGTTCGGGAGTTATCCCCTCTTTTGTGATTTCCCCAAGGGGGGCTGCAGAACGCCCATTATCTTGGGAAATACTGGTCAGCCCGGGGTGGGATTGAATTCACAGCCTCCCTGGGAGGTCCCTAACAATTTCCCATCCAAAAAAGGGCCACTCCAGAATTTTCCCAAAACCGGAAAATTTTCAAAGGGGTACCCCTTTGGATATTTTTGGTCGATTTCACGAAAGTGCTGGGATCTTAATGAATGGGGTATCGTTGGAAAGGGCTCGCTCCCCCCAGTTTAGCGCACTTGATTTGGTCCAGAAATTCCAAGGGGTTCGGGAGTTATCCCCTCTTTTGTGATTTCCCCAAGGGGGGCTGCAGAACGCCCATTATCTTGGGAAATACTGGTCAGCCCGGGGTGGGATTGAATTCACAGCCTCCCTGGAAGGTCCCTAACAATTTCCCATCCAAAAAAGGGCCACTCCAGAATTTTCCCAAAACCGGAAAATTTTCAAAGGGGTACCCCTTTGGATATTTTTGGTCGATTTCACGAAAGTGCTGGGATCTTAATGAATGGGGTATCGTTGGAAAGGGCTCGCTCCCCCGAGTTCAGCGCACTTGATTTGGTCCAGAAATTCCAAGGGGTTCGGGAGTTATCCCCTCTTTTGTGATTTCCCCAAGGGGGGCTGCAGAACGCCCATTATCTTGGGAAATACTGGTCAGCCCGGGGTGAAATTGAATTCACAGCCTCCCTGGGAGGTCCCTAACAATTTCCTATCCAAAAAAGGGCCACTCCAGAATTTTCCCAAAACCGGAAAATTTTCAAAGGGGTACCCCTTGGATATTTTTGGTCGATTTCACGAAAGTGCTGGGATCTTAATGAATGGGGTATCGGTGGAAAAGGCTCGCTCCCCCGAGTTCAGCGCACTTGATTTGGTCCAGAAATTCCAAGGGGTTCGGGAGTTATCCCCTCTTTTGTGATTTCCCCAAGGGGGGCTGCAGAACGCCCATTATCTCGGGAAATACTGGTCAGCCCGGGGTGAAATTGAATTCACAGCCTCCCTGGGAGGTCCCTAACAATTTCCCATCCAAAAAAGGGCCACTCCAGAATTTTCCCAAAACCGGAAAATTTTCAAAGGGGTACCCCTTTGGATATTTTTGGTCGATTTCACGAAAGTGCTGGGATCTTAATGAATGGGGTATCGTTGGAAAGGGCTCGCTCCCCCGAGTTCAGCGCACTTTATTTGGTCCAAAAATTCCAAGGGGTTCGGGAGTTATCCCCTCTTTTGTGATTTCCCCAAGGGGGGCTGCAGGACGCCCATTATCTCGGGAAATACTGGTCAGCCCGGGGTGGAATTGAATTCACAGCCTCCCTGAGAGGTCCCTAACAATTTCCTATCCAAAAAAGGGCCACTCCAGAATTTTCCCAAAACCGGAAAATTTTCAAAGGGGTACCCCTTTGGATGTTTTTGGTCGATTTCACGAAAGTGCTGGGATCTTAATGAATGGGGTATCGTTGGAAAGGGCTCGCTCCCCCGAGTTCAGCGCACTTGATTTGGTCCAGAAATTCCAAGGGGTTCGGGAGTTATCCCCTCTTTTGTGATTTCCCCAAGGGGGGCTGCAGAACGCCCATTATCTTGGGAAATACTGGTCAGCCCGGGGTGAAATTGAATTCACAGCCTCCCTGGGAGGTCCCTAACAATTTCCCATCCAAAAAAGGGCCACTCCAGAATTTTCCCAAAACCGGAAAATTTTCAAAGGGGTACCCCTTTGGATGTTTTTGGTCGATTTCACGAAAGTGCTGGGATCTTAATGAATGAGGTATCGTTGGAAAGGGCTCGCTCCCCCGAGCTCAGCGCACTTGATTTGGTCCAGAAATTCCAAGGGGTTCGGGAGTTATCCCCTCTTTTGTGATTTCCCCAAGGGGGGCTGCAGAACGCCCATTATCTCGGGAAATACTGGTCAGCCCGGGGTGGAATTGAATTCACAGCCTCCCTGGGAGGTCCCTAACAATTTCCCATCCAAAAAAGGGCCACTCCAGAATTTTCCCAAAACCGGAAAATTTTCAAAGGGGTACCCCTTTGGATGTTTTTGGTCGATTTCACGAAAGTGCTGGGATCTTAATGAATGGGGTATCGTTGGAAAGGGCTCGCTCCCCCGAGTTCAGCGCACTTGATTTGGTCCAGAAATTCCAAGGGGTTCGGGAGTTATCCCCTCTTTTGTGATTTCCCCAAGGGGGGCTGCAGAACGCCCATTATCTTGGGAAATACTGGTCAGCCCGGGGTGAAATTGAATTCACAGCCTCCCTGGGAGGTCCCTAACAATTTCCCATCCAAAAAAGGGCCACTTCAGAATTTTCCCAAAACCGGAAAATTTTCAAAGGGGTACCCCTTTGGATGTTTTTGGTCGATTTCACGAAAGTGCTGGGATCTTAATGAATGGGGTATCGTTGGAAAGGGCTCGCTCCCCCGAGTTCAGCGCACTTGATTTGGTCCAGAAATTCCAAGGGGTTCGGGAGTTATCCCCTCTTTTGTGATTTCCCCAAGGGGGGCTGCAGAACGCCCATTATCTTGGGAAATACTGGTCAGCCCGGGGTGGGATTGAATTCACAGCCTCCCTGGAAGGTCCCTAACAATTTCCCATCCAAAAAAGGGCCACTCCAGAATTTTCCCAAAACCGGAAAATTTTCAAAGGGGTACCCCTTTGGATATTTTTGGTCGATTTCACGAAAGTGCTGGGATCTTAATGAATGGGGTATCGTTGGAAAGGGCTCGCTCCCCCGAGTTCAGCGCACTTGATTTGGTCCAGAAATTCCAAGGGGTTCGGGAGTTATCCCCTCTTTTGTGATTTCCCCAAGGGGGGCTGCAGAACGCCCATTATCTTGGGAAATACTGGTCAGCCCGGGGTGAAATTGAATTCACAGCCTCCCTGGGAGGTCCCTAACAATTTCCTATCCAAAAAAGGGCCACTCCAGAATTTTCCCAAAACCGGAAAATTTTCAAAGGGGTACCCCTTTGGATATTTTTGGTCGATTTCACGAAAGTGCTGGGATCTTAATGAATGGGGTATCGTTGGAAAGGGCTCGCTCCCCCGAGTTCAGCGCACTTTATTTGGTCCAAAAATTCCAAGGGGTTCGGGAGTTATCCCCTCTTTTGTGATTTCCCCAAGGGGGGCTGCAGGACGCCCATTATCTCGGGAAATACTGGTCAGCCCGGGGTGGGATTGAATTCACAGCCTCCCTGGGAGGTCCCTAACAATTTCCCATCCAAAAAAGGGCCACTCCAGAATTTTCCCAAAACCGGAAAATTTTCAAAGGGGTACCCCTTTGGATATTTTTGGTCGATTTCACGAAAGTGCTGGGATCTTAATGAATGGGGTATCGTTGGAAAGGGCTCGCTCCCCCGAGTTCAGCGCACTTGATTGGGTCCAGAAATTCCAAGGGGTTCGGGAGTTATCCCCTCTTTTGTGATTTCCCCAAGGGGGGCTGCAGAACGCCCATTATCTTGGGAAATACTGGTCAGCCCGGGGTGAAATTGAATTCACAGCCTCCCTGGGAGGTCCCTAACAATTTCCTATCCAAAAAAGGGCCACTCCAGAATTTTCCCAGAACCGGAAAATTTTCAAAGGGGTACCCCTTTGGATATTTTTGGTCGATTTCACGAAAGTGCTGGAATCTTAATGAATGGGGTATCGTTGGAAAGGGCTCGCTCCCCCGAGTTCAGCGCACTTTATTTGGTCCAAAAATTCCAAGGGGTTCGGGAGTTATCCCCTCTTTTGTGATTTCCCCAAGGGGGGCTGCAGGACGCCCATTATCTCGGGAAATACTGGTCAGCCCGGGGTGGGATTGAATTCACAGCCTCCCTGGGAGGCCCCTAACAATTTCCCATCCAAAAAAGGGCCACTCCAGAATTTTCCCACAACCGGAAAATTTTCAAAGGGGTACCCCTTTGGATATTTTTGGTCGATTTCACGAAAGTGCTGGGATCTTAATGAATGGGGTATCGGTGGAAAAGGCTCGCTCCCCCGAGTTCAGCGCACTTGATTTGGTCCAGAAATTCCAAGGGGTTCGGGAGTTATCCCCTCTTTTGTGATTTCCCCAAGGGGGGCTGCAGAACGCCCATTATCTTGGGAAATACTGGTCAGCCCGGGGTGAAATTGAATTCACAGCCTCCCTGGGAGGTCCCTAACAATTTCCTATCCAAAAAAGGGCCACTCCAGAATTTTCCCAGAACCGGAAAATTTTCAAAGGGGTACCCCTTTGGATATTTTTGGTCGATTTCACGAAAGTGCTGGAATCTTAATGAATGGGGTATCGTTGGAAAGGGCTCGCTCCCCCGAGTTCAGCGCACTTTATTTGGTCCAAAAATTCCAAGGGGTTCGGGAGTTATCCCCTCTTTTGTGATTTCCCCAAGGGGGGCTGCAGGACGCCCATTATCTCGGGAAATACTGGTCAGCCCGGGGTGGGATTGAATTCACAGCCTCCCTGGGAGGCCCCTAACAATTTCCCATCCAAAAAAGGGCCACTCCAGAATTTTCCCACAACCGGAAAATTTTCAAAGGGGTACCCCTTTGGATATTTTTGGTCGATTTCACGAAAGTGCTGGAATCTTAATGAATGGGGTATCGTTGGAAAGGGCTCGCTCCCCCGAGTTCAGCGCACTTTATTTGGTCCAGAAATTCCAAGGGGTTCGGGAGTTATCCCCTCTTTTGTGATTTCCCCAAGGGGGGCTGCAGGACGCCCATTATCTCGGGAAATACTGGTCAGCCCGGGGTGGAATTGAATTCACAGCCTCCCTGAGAGGTCCCTAACAATTTCCTATCCAAAAAAGGGCCACTCCAGAATTTTCCCAAAACCGGAAAATTTTCAAAGGGGTACCCCTTTGGATGTTTTTGGTCGATTTCACGAAAGTGCTGGGATCTTAATGAATGGGGTATCGTTGGAAAGGGCTCGCTCCCCCGAGTTCAGCGCACTTGATTTGGTCCAGAAATTCCAAGGGGTTCGGGAGTTATCCCCTCTTTTGTGATTTCCCCAAGGGGGGCTGCAGAACGCCCATTATCTTGGGAAATACTGGTCAGCCCGGGGTGAAATTGAATTCACAGCCTCCCTGGGAGGTCCCTAACAATTTCCCATCCAAAAAAGGGCCACTCCAGAATTTTCCCAAAACCGGAAAATTTTCAAAGGGGTACCCCTTTGGATGTTTTTGGTCGATTTCACGAAAGTGCTGGGATCTTAATGAATGAGGTATCGTTGGAAAGGGCTCGCTCCCCCGAGCTCAGCGCACTTGATTTGGTCCAGAAATTCCAAGGGGTTCGGGAGTTATCCCCTCTTTTGTGATTTCCCCAAGGGGGGCTGCAGAACGCCCATTATCTCGGGAAATACTGGTCAGCCCGGGGTGGAATTGAATTCACAGCCTCCCTGGGAGGTCCCTAACAATTTCCCATCCAAAAAAGGGCCACTCCAGAATTTTCCCAAAACCGGAAAATTTTCAAAGGGGTACCCCTTTGGATGTTTTTGGTCGATTTCACGAAAGTGCTGGGATCTTAATGAATGGGGTATCGTTGGAAAGGGCTCGCTCCCCCGAGTTCAGCGCACTTGATTTGGTCCAGAAATTCCAAGGGGTTCGGGAGTTATCCCCTCTTTTGTGATTTCCCCAAGGGGGGCTGCAGAACGCCCATTATCTTGGGAAATACTGGTCAGCCCGGGGTGAAATTGAATTCACAGCCTCCCTGGGAGGTCCCTAACAATTTCCCATCCAAAAAAGGGCCACTTCAGAATTTTCCCAAAACCGGAAAATTTTCAAAGGGGTACCCCTTTGGATGTTTTTGGTCGATTTCACGAAAGTGCTGGGATCTTAATGAATGGGGTATCGTTGGAAAGGGCTCGCTCCCCCGAGTTCAGCGCACTTGATTTGGTCCAGAAATTCCAAGGGGTTCGGGAGTTATCCCCTCTTTTGTGATTTCCCCAAGGGGGGCTGCAGAACGCCCATTATCTCGGGAAATACTGGTCAGCCCGGGGTGGAATTGAATTCACAGCCTCCCTGGGAGGTCCCTAACAATTTCCCATCCAAAAAAGGGCCACTCCAGAATTTTCCCAAAACCGGAAAATTTTCAAAGGGGTACCCCTTTGGATATTTTTGGTCGATTTCACGAAAGTGCTGGGATCTTAATGAATGGGGTATCGTTGGAAAGGGCTCGCTCCCCCGAGTTCAGCGCACTTGATTTGGTCCAGAAATTCCAAGGGGTTCGGGAGTTATCCCCTCTTTTGTGATTTCCCCAAGGGGGGCTGCAGAACGCCCATTATCTTGGGAAATACTGGTCAGCCCGGGGTGAAATTGAATTCACAGCCTCCCTGGGAGGTCCCTAACAATTTCCCATCCAAAAAAGGGCCACTCCAGAATTTTCCCAAAACCGGAAAATTTTCAAAGGGGTACCCCTTTGGATATTTTTGGTCGATTTCACGAAAGTGCTGGGATCTTAATGAATGGGGTATCGTTGGAAAGGGCTCGCTCCCCCGAGTTCAGCGCACTTGATTTGGTCCAGAAATTCCAAGGGGTTCGGGAGTTATCCCCTCTTTTGTGATTTCCCCAAGGGGGGCTGCAGAACGCCCATTATCTTGGGAAATACTGGTCAGCCCGGGGTGAAATTGAATTCACAGCCTCCCTGGGAGGTCCCTAACAATTTCCCATCCAAAAAAGGGCCACTCCAGAATTTTCCCAAAACCGGAAAATTTTCAAAGGGGTACGTACCCCTTTGGATATTTTTGGTCGATTTCACGAAAGTGCTGGGATCTTAATGAATGGGGTATCGTTGGAAAGGGCTCGCTCCCCCGAGTTCAGCGCACTTGATTTGGTCCAGAAATTCCAAGGGGTTCGGGAGTTATCCCCTCTTTTGTGATTTCCCCAAGGGGGGCTGCAGGACGCCCATTTTCTCGGGAAATACTGGTCAGCCCGGGGTGGGATTGAATTCACAGCCTCCCTGGGAGGTCCCTAACAATTTCCCATCCAAAAAAGGGCCACTCCAGAATTTTCCCAAAACCGGAAAATTTTCAAAGGGGTACCCCTTTGGATGTTTTTGGTCGATTTCACGAAAGTGCTGGGATCTTAATGAATGGGGTATCGTTGGAAAGGGCTCGCTCCCCCGAGTTCATCGCACTTGATTTGGTCCAGAAATTCCAAGGGGTTCGGGAGTTATCCCCTCTTTTGTGATTTCCCCAAGGGGGGCTGCAGGACGCCCATTTTCTCGGGAAATACTGGTCAGCCCGGGGTGGGATTGAATTCACAGCCTCCCTGGGAGGTCCCTAACAATTTCCCATCCAAAAAAGGGCCACTCCAGAATTTTCCCAAAACCGGAAAATTTTCAAAGGGGTACCCCTTTGGATGTTTTTGGTCGATTTCACGAAAGTGCTGGGATCTTAATGAATGGGGTATCGTTGGAAAGGGCTCGCTCCCCCGAGTTCAGCGCACTTGATTTGGTCCAGAAATTCCAAGGAGTTCGGGAGTTATCCCCTCTTTTGTGATTTCCCCAAGGGGGGCTGCAGAACGCCCATTATCTCGGGAAATACTGGTCAGCCCGGGGTGGAATTGAATTCACAGCCTCCCTGGGAGGTCCCTAACAATTTCCCATCCAAAAAAGGGCCACTCCAGAATTTTCCCAAAACCGGAAAATTTTCAAAGGGGTACCCCTTTGGATGTTTTTGGTCGATTTCACGAAAGTGCTGGGATCTTAATGAATGGGGTATCGTTGGAAAGGGCTCGCTCCCCCGAGTTCAGCGCACTTGATTTGGTCCAGAAATTCCAAGGGGTTCGGGAGTTAATAATAATAATATATATTTATTGGTTTAGCACAAAGATTAAACATCTTAACTGTACATAAAAGCAAAGGAAATAACAAATATTTGATTAATTGATAAAAGAGAAAGAGAAAAAAAAAAGAAAAAATGAGAGGAGAAGACAAGAAAGAAAGAAGAAGAAAGAGAAAGAGTGACAGGAAAGAAAGAAAGAATTAACTATAGTGGTCTTTTAAAAGCTTGCTGAAAGTTCGGCTAGATGTCGCACTCCGAATACCACAGGGCAAAGCATTCCATTTACGCGCGACTTGGACAAAGTAAGAACGATCACCACATGACGAGTTACACCTAGGGATCAATAATTGTACCTGCCTATTGGATTGTAAGAAGCGTAGTTTCTCAAACAAATAACGTGGACACATTTTATTCATAAGCTTAAAGATAAATTTTAATTCGTGGTACGAGCGATAGTTTACAAAAGTAAGACCCAATAAGCTGGAGGCGTATGGTGTAATATGATCCTGCCGTCTTAGCCTGTAGACAAAACGAAGGCAATCGTTAAATGCAACTTCCATTTTTCTCATACATACCGAATCAAGTTTGGGGAAAATTAGACTACCATACCTCAAGTGGGGCATAATTAGAGCAATCACAAGCATTTTACGCAAACCAGGTGTGAGAAGGCTAGCACTTACCCATAGTTGACGTAAGCATCCATAGACTTTTTGAAGAACTCTGCTCGTGTGACTACAACAACTAAATTTAGAGTTAAACACAACACCTAGGTTTCTGACTGATTCGACATAAGGCAACATGACATCATTTATTATAATTGGTGCGAGTGTGCTTAATACAATGGGAGTCTTACTAACCACCAGACATGAAGACTTCCTAGGATTTAGGGGCAATTTATTGGTAACAGTCCAATCAGAAATACTCCTCAAATCATCGTTAAGTTTACGAATACACTCAGCGGTTGAATCGATGGGCATACTTATGTAGATTTGCACATCATCAGCATATAAGTGTATAGATGTGTTTTTAATTACAAGAGGAAGGTCATTAATATAAATGCTAAACAGCAAGGGACCTAGAATAGAGCCTTGTGGCACTCCGCAGCGTAGAAGTATGGGCTCAGAAAATTTATTCTGGATTTTAACTATTTGAGAACGACCAGACAAGTAGCTTAGAATCAGTTTCATAGCAGTAGAACCAAGACCGAAATTACTACCTAATTTTTGTAAGAGCTTTGCATGATCAACCGAATCAAATGCCTTCGAGAAGTCGAGTAAAGTCAAGAAAGTTACTTTACGGTTATCCAAGGCATCATAGATATCAGAAGAGACTTTTAGTAGTGCAGTTTCACAGCTATGTCCAGATCTAAAGCCAGATTGCCACTCGGAAAGAAAACAGTTTTCTTCAATATGCGAAATAAGTTGCTTAAAAATTACTTTTTCAAATACTTTCGACAAAAAACATAGAAGACTAATTGGACGGAAATCAGAGGGTTGCAAAGGGGAAATTGTTTTTGGAATAGGTACCACCAACGCTAGCTTCCATTGTGTTGGAAATTGGGAACACGTAAGAGAGTAGTTGAATATATGCGTGAGCACATTTGATACAAACGGTGCGATGATTTTTAAAAATTTAGGTGGAAAATCATCAGAGCCAACCGCCTCCGATTTTATTGAGTATAGAGTTATCCCCTCTTTTGTGATTTCCCCAAGGGGGGCTGCAGAACGCCCATTATCTTGGGAAATACTGGTCAGCCCGGGGTGAAATTGAATTCACAGCCTCCCTGGGAGGTCCCTAACAATTTCCCATCCAAAAAAGGGCCACTCCAGAATTTTCCCAAAACCGGAAAATTTTCAAAGGGGTACCCCTTTGGATATTTTTGGTCGATTTCACGAAAGTGCTGGGATCTTAATGAATGGGGTATCGTTGGAAAGGGCTCGCTCCCCCGAGTTCAGCGCACTTGATTTGGTCCAGAAATTCCAAGGGATTCGGGTGTTATCCCCTCTTTTGTGATTTCCCCAAGGGGGGCTGCAGAACGCCCATTATCTTGGGAAATACTGGTCAGCCCGGGGTGAAATTGAATTCACAGCCTCCCTGGGAGGTCCCTAACAATTTCCCATCCAAAAAAGGGCCACTCCAGAATTTTCCCAAAACCGGAAAATTTTCAAAGGGGTACCCCTTTGGATGTTTTTGGTCGATTTCACGAAAGTGCTGGGATCTTAATGAATGGGGTCTCGTTGGAAAGGGCTCGCTCCCACGAGTTCAGCGCACTTGATTTGGTCCAGAAATTCCAAGGGGTTCGGGAGTTATCCCCTCTTTTGTGATTTCCCCAAGGGGGGCTGCAGAACGCCCATTATCTTGGGAAATACTGGTCAGCCCGGGGTGAAATTGAATTCACAGCCTCCCTGGGAGGTCCCTAACAATTTCCCATCCAAAAAAGGGCCACTCCAGAATTTTCCCAAAACCGGAAAATTTTCAAAGGGGTACCCCTTTGGATATTTTTGGTCGATTTCACGAAAGTGCTGGGATCTTAATGAATGGGGTATCGTTGGAAAGGGCTCGCTCCCCCGAGTTCAGCGCACATGATTTGGTCCAGAAATTCCAAGGGGTTCGGGAGTTATCCCCTCTTTTGTGATTTCCCCAAGGGGGGCTGCAGAACGCCCATTATCTTGGGAAATACTGGTCAGCCCGGGGTGAAATTGAATTCACAGCCTCCCTGGGAGGTCCCTAACAATTTCCCATCCAAAAAAGGGCCACTCCAGAATTTTCCCAAAACGGGAAAATTTTCAAAGGGGTACCCCTTTGGATATTTTTGGTCGATTTCACGAAAGTGCTGGGATCTTAATGAATGGGGTATCGTTGGAAAGGGCTCGCTCCCCCGAGTTCAGCGCACATGATTTGGTCCAGAAATTCCAAGGGGTTCGGGAGTTATCCCCTCTTTTGTGATTTCCCCAAGGGGGGCTGCAGAACGCCCATTATCTTGGGAAATACTGGTCAGCCCGGGGTGAAATTGAATTCACAGCCTCCCTGGGAGGTCCCTAACAATTTCCCATCCAAAAAAGGGCCACTCCAGAATTTTCCCAAAACCGGAAAATTTTCAAAGGGGTACCCCTTTGGATATTTTTGGTCGATTTCACGAAAGTGCTGGGATCTTAATGAATGGGGTATCGTTGGAAAGGGCTCGCTCCCCCGAGTTCAGCGCACATGATTTGGTCCAGAAATTCCAAGGGGTTCGGGAGTTATCCCCTCTTTTGTGATTTCCCCAAGGGGGGCTGCAGAACGCCCATTATCTTGGGAAATACTGGTCAGCCCGGGGTGAAATTGAATTCACAGCCTCCCTGGGAGGTCCCTAACAATTTCCCATCCAAAAAAGGGCCACTCCAGAATTTTCCCAAAACCGGAAAATTTTCAAAGGGGTACCCCTTTGGATATTTTTGGTCGATTTCACGAAAGTGCTGGGATCTTAATGAATGGGGTATCGTTGGAAAGGGCTCGCTCCCCCGAGTTCAGCGCACATGATTTGGTCCAGAAATTCCAAGGGGTTCGGGAGTTATCCCCTCTTTTGTGATTTCCCCAAGGGGGGCTGCAGAACGCCCATTATCTTGGGAAATACTGGTCAGCCCGGGGTGAAATTGAATTCACAGCCTCCCTGGGAGGTCCCTAACAATTTCCCATCCAAAAAAGGGCCACTCCAGAATTTTCCCAAAACCGGAAAATTTTCAAAGGGGTACCCCTGTGGATATTTTTGGTCGATTTCACGAAAGTGCTGGGATCTTAATGAATGGGGTATCGTTGGAAAGGGCTCGCTCCCCCGAGTTCAGCGCACTTGATTTGGTCCAGAAATTCCAAGGGGTTCGGGAGTTATCCCCTCTTTTGTGATTTCCCCAAGGAGGGCTGCAGAACGCCCATTATCTTGGGAAATACTGGTCAGCCCGGGGTGAAATTGAATTCACAGCCTCCCTGGGAGGTCCCTAACAATTTCCCATCCAAAAAAGGGCCACTCCAGAATTTTCCCAAAACCGGAAAATTTTCAAAGGGGTACCCCTTTGGATATTTTTGGTCGATTTCACGAAAGTGCTGGGATCTTAATGAATGGGGTATCGTTGGAAAGGGCTCGCTCCCCCGAGTTCAGCGCACTTGATTTGGTCCAGAAATTCCAAGGGGTTCGGGAGTTATCCCCTCTTTTGTGATTTCCCCAAGGGGGGCTGCAGAACGCCCATTATCTTGGGAAATACTGGTCAGCCCGGGGTGGGATTGAATTCACAGCCTCCCTGGGAGGTCCCTAACAATTTCCCATCCAAAAAAGGGCCACTCCAGAATTTTCCCAAAACCGGAAAATTTTCAAAGGGGTACCCCTTTGGATGTTTTTGGTCGATTTCACGAAAGTGCTGGGATCTTAATGAATGGGGTATCGTTGGAAAGGGCTCGCTCCCCCGAGTTCAGCGCACTTGATTTGGTCCAGAAATTCCAAGGGGTTCGGGAGTTATCCCCTCTTTTGTGATTTCCCCAAGGGGGGCTGCAGAACGCCCATTATCTCGGGAAATACTGGTCAGCCCGGGGTGGAATTGAATTCACAGCCTCCCTGGGAGGTCCCTAACAATTTCCCATCCAAAAAAGGGCCACTCCAGAATTTTCCCAAAACCGGAAAATTTTCAAAGGGGTACCCCTTTGGATGTTTTGGTCGATTTCACGAAAGTGCTGGGATCTTAATGAATGGGGTATCGTTGGAAAGGGCTCGCTCCCCCGAGTTCAGCGCACTTGATTTGGTCCAGAAATTCCAAGGGGTTCGGGAGTTATCCCCTCTTTTGTGATTTCCCCAAGGGGGGCTGCAGAACGCCCATTATCTTGGGAAATACTGGTCAGCCCGGGGTGAAATTGAATTCACAGCCTCCCTGGGAGGTCCCTAACAATTTCCCATCCAAAAAAGGGCCACTCCAGAATTTTCCCAAAACCGGAAAATTTTCAAAGGGGTACCCCTTTGGATATTTTTGGTCGATTTCACGAAAGTGCTGGGATCTTAATGAATGGGGTATCGTTGGAAAGGGCTCGCTCCCCCGAGTTCAGCGCACTTGATTTGGTCCAGAAATTCCAAGGGGTTCGGGAGTTATCCCCTCTTTTGTGATTTCCCCAAGGGGGGCTGCAGAACGCCCATTATCTTGGGAAATACTGGTCAGCCCGGGGTGAAATTGAATTCACAGCCTCCCTGGGAGGTCCCTAACAATTTCCCATCCAAAAAAGGGCCACTGCAGAATTTTCCCAAAACCGGAAAATTTTCAAAGGGGTACCCCTTTGGATGTTTTTGGTCGATTTCACGAAAGTGCTGGGATCTTAATGAATGGGGTCTCGTTGGAAAGGGCTCGCTCCCCCGAGTTCAGCGCACTTGATTTGGTCCAGAAATTCCAAGGGGTTCGGGAGTTATCCCCTCTTTTGTGATTTCCCCAAGGGGGGCTGCAGAACGCCCATTATCTTGGGAAATACTGGTCAGCCCGGGGTGAAATTGAATTCACAGCCTCCCTGGGAGGTCCCTAACAATTTCCCATCCAAAAAAGGGCCACTCCAGAATTTTCCCAAAACCGGAAAATTTTCAAAGGGGTACCCCTTTGGATATTTTTGGTCGATTTCACGAAAGTGCTGGGATCTTAATGAATGGGGTATCGTTGGAAAGGGCTCGCTCCCCCGAGTTCAGCGCACTTGATTTGGTCCAGAAATTCCAAGGGGTTCGGGAGTTATCCCCTCTTTTGTGATTTCCCCAAGGGGGGCTGCAGAACGCCCATTATCTTGGGAAATACTGGTCAGCCCGGGGTGAAATTGAATTCACAGCCTCCCTGGGAGGTCCCTAACAATTTCCCATCCAAAAAAGGGCCACTCCAGAATTTTCCCAAAACCGGAAAATTTTCAAAGGGGTACGTACCCCTTTGGATATTTTTGGTCGATTTCACGAAAGTGCTGGGATCTTAATGAATGGGGTATCGTTGGAAAGGGCTCGCTCCCCCGAGTTCAGCGCACTTGATTTGGTCCAGAAATTCCAAGGGGTTCGGGAGTTATCCCCTCTTTTGTGATTTCCCCAAGGGGGGCTGCAGAACGCCCATTATCTTGGGAAATACTGGTCAGCCCGGGGTGAAATTTAATTCACAGCCTCCCTGGGAGGTCCCTAACAATTTCCCATCCAAAAAAGGGCCACTCCAGAATTTTCCCAAAACCGGAAAATTTTCAAAGGGGTACCCCTTTGGATATTTTTGGTCGATTTCACGAAAGTGCTGGGATCTTAATGAATGGGGTATCGTTGGAAAGGGCTCGCTCCCCCGAGTTCAGCGCACATGATTTGGTCCAGAAATTCCAAGGGGTTCGGGAGTTATCCCCTCTTTTGTGATTTCCCCAAGGGGGGCTGCAGAACGCCCATTATCTTGGGAAATACTGGTCAGCCCGGGGTGAAATTGAATTCACAGCCTCCCTGGGAGGTCCCTAACAATTTCCCATCCAAAAAAGGGCCACTCCAGAATTTTCCCAAAACCGGAAAATTTTCAAAGGGGTACCCCTTTGGATATTTTTGGTCGATTTCACGAAAGTGCTGGGATCTTAATGAATGGGGTATCGTTGGAAAGGGCTCGCTCCCCCGAGTTCAGCGCACTTGATTTGGTCCAGAAATTCCAAGGGGTTCGGGAGTTATCCCCTCTTTTGTGATTTCCCCAAGGGGGGCTGCAGAACGCCCATTATCTTGGGAAATACTGGTCAGCCCGGGGTGAAATTTAATTCACAGCCTCCCTGGGAGGTCCCTAACAATTTCCCATCCAAAAAAGGGCCACTCCAGAATTTTCCCAAAACCGGAAAATTTTCAAAGGGGTACCCCTTTGGATATTTTTGGTCGATTTCACGAAAGTGCTGGGATCTTAATGAATGGGGTATCGTTGGAAAGGGCTCGCTCCCCCGAGTTCAGCGCACTTGATTTGGTCCAGAAATTCCAAGGGGTTCGGGAGTTATCCCCTCTTTTGTGATTTCCCCAAGGGGGGCTGCAGGACGCCCATTTTCTCGGGAAATACTGGTCAGCCCGGGGTGGGATTGAATTCACAGCCTCCCTGGGAGGTCCCTAACAATTTCCCATCCAAAAAAGGGCCACTCCAGAATTTTCCCAAAACCGGAAAATTTTCAAAGGGGTACCCCTTTGGATATTTTTGGTCGATTTCACGAAAGTGCAGGGATCTTAATGAATGGGGTATCGTTGGAAAGGGCTCGCTCCCCCGAGTTCAGCGCACTTAATTTGGTCCAGAAATTCCAAGGGGTTCGGGAGTTATCCCCTCTTTTGTGATTTCCCCAAGGGGGGCTGCAGAACGCCCATTATCTCGGGAAATACTGGTCAGCCCGGGGTGGGATTGAATTCACAGCCTCCCTGGGAGGTCCCTAACAATTTCCCATCCAAAAAAGGGCCACTCCAGAATTTTCCCAAAACCGGAAAATTTTCAAGGGGGTACCCCTTTGGATGTTTTTGGTCGATTTCACGAAAGTGCTGGGATCTTAATGAATGGGGTCTCGTTGGAAAGGGCTCGCTCCCCCGAGTTCAGCGCACTTGATTTGGTCCAGAAATTCCAAGGGGTTCGGGAGTTATCCCCTCTTTTGTGATTTCCCCAAGGGGGGCTGCAGAACGCCCATTATCTTGGGAAATACTGGTCAGCCCGGGGTGAAATTGAATTCACAGCCTCCCTGGGAGGTCCCTAACAATTTCCCATCCAAAAAAGGGCCACTCCAGAATTTTCCCAAAACCGGAAAATTTTCAAAGGGGTACCCCTTTGGATATTTTTGGTCGATTTCACGAAAGTGCTGGGATCTTAATGAATGGGGTATCGTTGGAAAGGGCTCGCTCCCCCGAGTTCAGCGCACTTGATTTGGTCCAGAAATTCCAAGGGGTTCGGGAGTTATCCCCTCTTTTGTGATTTCCCCAAGGGGGGCTGCAGAACGCCCATTATCTTGGGAAATACTGGTCAGCCCGGGGTGAAATTGAATTCACAGCCTCCCTGGGAGGTCCCTAACAATTTCCCATCCAAAAAAGGGCCACTCCAGAATTTTCCCAAAACCGGAAAATTTTCAAAGGGGTACCCCTTTGGATATTTTTGGTCGATTTCACGAAAGTGCTGGGATCTTAATGAATGGGGTATCGTTGGAAAGGGCTCGCTCCCCCGAGTTCAGCGCACTTTATTTGGTCCAAAAATTCCAAGGGGTTCGGGAGTTATCCCCTCTTTTGTGATTTCCCCAAGGGGGCTGCAGGACGCCCATTATCTCGGGAAATACTGGTCAGCCCGGGGTGGGATTGAATTCACAGCCTCCCTGGGAGGTCCCTAACAATTTCCCATCCAAAAAAGGGCCACTCCAGAATTTTCCCAAAACCGGAAAATTTTCAAAGGGGTACCCCTTTGGATATTTTTGGTCGATTTCACGAAAGTGCTGGGATCTTAATGAATGGGGTATCGTTGGAAAGGGCTCGCTCCCCCGAGTTCAGCGCACTTGATTTGGTCCAGAAATTCCAAGGGGTTCGGGAGTTATCCCCTCTTTTGTGATTTCCCCAAGGGGGGCTGCAGAACGCCCATTATCTTGGGAAATACTGGTCAGCCCGGGGTGAAATTGAATTCACAGCCTCCCTGGGAGGTCCCTAACAATTTCCCATCCAAAAAAGGGCCACTCCAGAATTTTCCCAAAACCGGAAAATTTTCAAAGGGGTACCCCTTTGGATATTTTTGGTCGATTTCACGAAAGTGCTGGGATCTTAATGAATGGGGTATCGTTGGAAAGGGCTCGCTCCCCCGAGTTCAGCGCACTTGATTTGGTCCAGAAATTCCAAGGGGTTCGGGAGTTATCCCCTCTTTTGTGATTTCCCCAAGGGGGGCTGCAGAACGCCCATTATCTTGGGAAATACTGGTCAGCCCGGGGTGAAATTGAATTCACAGCCTCCCTGGGAGGTCCCTAACAATTTCCCATCCAAAAAAGGGCCACTCCAGAATTTTCCCAAAACCGGAAAATTTTCAAAGGGGTACCCCTTTGGATATTTTTGGTCGATTTCACGAAAGTGCTGGGATCTTAATGAATGGGGTATCGTTGGAAAGGGCTCGCTCCCCCGAGTTCAGCGCACTTTATTTGGTCCAAAAATTCCAAGGGGTTCGGGAGTTATCCCCTCTTTTGTGATTTCCCCAAGGGGGCTGCAGGACGCCCATTATCTCGGGAAATACTGGTCAGCCCGGGGTGGGATTGAATTCACAGCCTCCCTGGGAGGTCCCTAACAATTTCCCATCCAAAAAAGGGCCACTCCAGAATTTTCCCAAAACCGGAAAATTTTCAAAGGGGTACCCCTTTGGATATTTTTGGTCGATTTCACGAAAGTGCTGGGATCTTAATGAATGGGGTATCGTTGGAAAGGGCTCGCTCCCCCGAGTTCAGCGCACTTGATTTGGTCCAGAAATTCCAAGGGGTTCGGGAGTTATCCCCTCTTTTGTGATTTCCCCAAGGGGGGCTGCAGAACGCCCATTATCTTGGGAAATACTGGTCAGCCCGGGGTGAAATTGAATTCACAGCCTCCCTGGGAGGTCCCTAACAATTTCCCATCCAAAAAAGGGCCACTCCAGAATTTTCCCAAAACCGGAAAATTTTCAAAGGGGTACCCCTTTGGATATTTTTGGTCGATTTCACGAAAGTGCTGGGATCTTAATGAATGGGGTATCGTTGGAAAGGGCTCGCTCCCCCGAGTTCAGCGCACTTGATTTGGTCCAGAAATTCCAAGGGGTTCGGGAGTTATCCCCTCTTTTGTGATTTCCCCAAGGGGGGCTGCAGAACGCCCATTATCTTGGGAAATACTGGTCAGCCCGGGGTGAAATTGAATTCACAGCCTCCCTGGGAGGTCCCTAACAATTTCCCATCCAAAAAAGGGCCACTCCAGAATTTTCCCAAAACCGGAAAATTTTCAAAGGGGTACCCCTTTGGATATTTTTGGTCGATTTCACGAAAGTGCTGGGATCTTAATGAATGGGGTATCGTTGGAAAGGGCTCGCTCCCCCGAGTTCAGCGCACTTGATTTGGTCCAGAAATTCCAAGGGGTTCGGGAGTTATCCCCTCTTTTGTGATTTCCCCAAGGGGGGCTGCAGAACGCCCATTATCTTGGGAAATACTGGTCAGCCCGGGGTGAAATTGAATTCACAGCCTCCCTGGGAGGTCCCTAACAATTTCCCATCCAAAAAAGGGCCACTCCAGAATTTTCCCAAAACCGGAAAATTTTCAAAGGGGTACCCCTTTGGATATTTTTGGTCAATTTCACGAAAGTGCTGGGATCTTAATGAATGGGGTATCGTTGGAAAGGGCTCGCTCCCCCGAGTTCAGCGCACATGATTTGGTCCAGAAATTCCAAGGGGTTCGGGAGTTATCCCCTCTTTTGTGATTTCCCCAAGGGGGGCTGCAGAACGCCCATTATCTTGGGAAATACTGGTCAGCCCGGGGTGAAATTGAATTCACAGCCTCCCTGGGAGGTCCCTAACAATTTCCCATCCAAAAAAGGGCCACTCCAGAATTTTCCCAAAACCGGAAAATTTTCAAAGGGGTACCCCTTTGGATATTTTTGGTCAATTTCACGAAAGTGCTGGGATCTTAATGAATGGGGTATCGTTGGAAAGGGCTCGCTCCCCCGAGTTCAGCGCACATGATTTGGTCCAGAAATTCCAAGGGGTTCGGGAGTTATCCCCTCTTTTGTGATTTCCCCAAGGGGGGCTGCAGAACGCCCATTATCTTGGGAAATACTGGTCAGCCCGGGGTGAAATTGAATTCACAGCCTCCCTGGGAGGTCCCTAACAATTTCCCATCCAAAAAAGGGCCACTCCAGAATTTTCCCAAAACCGGAAAATTTTCAAAGGGGTACCCCTTTGGATATTTTTGGTCGATTTCACGAAAGTGCTGGGATCTTAATGAATGGGGTATCGTTGGAAAGGGCTCGCTCCCCCGAGTTCAGCGCACTTGATTTGGTCCAGAAATTCCAAGGGGTTCGGGAGTTATCCCCTCTTTTGTGATTTCCCCAAGGGGGGCTGCAGAACGCCCATTATCTTGGGAAATACTGGTCAGCCCGGGGTGAAATTGAATTCACAGCCTCCCTGGGAGGTCCCTAACAATTTCCCATCCAAAAAAGGGCCACTCCAGAATTTTCCCAAAACCGGAAAATTTTCAAAGGGGTACCCCTTTGGATATTTTTGGTCAATTTCACGAAAGTGCTGGGATCTTAATGAATGGGGTATCGTTGGAAAGGGCTCGCTCCCCCGAGTTCGGCGCACATGATTTGGTCCAGAAATTCCAAGGGGTTCGGGAGTTATCCCCTCTTTTGTGATTTCCCCAAGGGGGGCTGCAGAACGCCCATTATCTTGGGAAATACTGGTCAGCCCGGGGTGAAATTGAATTCACAGCCTCCCTGGGAGGTCCCTAACAATTTCCCATCCAAAAAAGGGCCACTCCAGAATTTTCCCAAAACCGGAAAATTTTCAAAGGGGTACCCCTTTGGATATTTTTGGTCGATTTCACGAAAGTGCTGGGATCTTAATGAATGGGGTATCGTTGGAAAGGGCTCGCTCCCCCGAGTTCAGCGCACTTGATTTGGTCCAGAAATTCCAAGGGGTTCGGGAGTTATCCCCTCTTTTGTGATTTCCCCAAGGGGGGCTGCAGAACGCCCATTATCTTGGGAAATACTGGTCAGCCCGGGGTGAAATTGAATTCACAGCCTCCCTGGGAGGTCCCTAACAATTTCCCATCCAAAAAAGGGCCACTCCAGAATTTTCCCAAAACCGGAAAATTTTCAAACGGGTACCCCTTTGGATATTTTTGGTCGATTTCACGAAAGTGCTGGGATCTTAATGAATGGGGTATCGTTGGAAAGGGCTCGCTCCCCCGAGTTCAGCGCACTTGATTTGGTCCAGAAATTCCAAGGGGTTCGGGAGTTATCCCCTCTTTTGTGATTTCCCCAAGGGGGGCTGCAGAACGCCCATTATCTTGGGAAATACTGGTCAGCCCGGGGTGAAATTGAATTCACAGCCTCCCTGGGAGGTCCCTAACAATTTCCCATCCAAAAAAGGGCCACTCCAGAATTTTCCCAAAACCGGAAAATTTTCAAAGGGGTACCCCTTTGGATATTTTTGGTCAATTTCACGAAAGTGCTGGGATCTTAATGAATGGGGTATCGTTGGAAAGGGCTCGCTCCCCCGAGTTCAGCGCACATGATTTGGTCCAGAAATTCCAAGGGGTTCGGGAGTTATCCCCTCTTTTGTGATTTCCCCAAGGGGGGCTGCAGAACGCCCATTATCTTGGGAAATACTGGTCAGCCCGGGGTGAAATTGAATTCACAGCCTCCCTGGGAGGTCCCTAACAATTTCCCATCCAAAAAAGGGCCACTCCAGAATTTTCCCAAAACCGGAAAATTTTCAAAGGGGTACCCCTTTGGATATTTTTGGTCGATTTCACGAAAGTGCTGGGATCTTAATGAATGGGGTATCGTTGGAAAGGGCTCGCTCCCCCGAGTTCAGCGCACTTGATTTGGTCCAGAAATTCCAAGGGGTTCGGGAGTTATCCCCTCTTTTGTGATTTCCCCAAGGGGGGCTGCAGAACGCCCATTATCTTGGGAAATACTGGTCAGCCCGGGGTGAAATTGAATTCACAGCCTCCCTGGGAGGTCCCTAACAATTTCCCATCCAAAAAAGGGCCACTCCAGAATTTTCCCAAAACCGGAAAATTTTCAAAGGGGTACCCCTTTGGATATTTTTGGTCGATTTCACGAAAGTGCTGGGATCTTAATGAATGGGGTATCGTTGGAAAGGGCTCGCTCCCCCGAGTTCAGCGCACTTTATTTGGTCCAAAAATTCCAAGGGGTTCGGGAGTTATCCCCTCTTTGGTGATTTTCCCAAGGGGGGCTGCAGGACGCCCATTTTCTCGGGAAATACTGGTCAGCCCGGGGTGGGATTGAATTCACAGCCTCCCTGGGAGGTCCCTAACAATTTCCCATCCAAAAAAGGGCCACTCCAGAATTTTCCCAAAACCGGAAAATTTTCAAAGGGGTACCCCTTTGGATATTTTTGGTCGATTTCACGAAAGTGCTGGGATCTTAATGAATGGGGTATCGTTGGAAAGGGCTCGCTCCCCCGAGTTCAGCGCACTTGATTTGGTCCAGAAATTCCAAGGGGTTCGGGAGTTATCCCCTCTTTTGTGATTTCTCCAAGGGGGGCTGCAGAACGCCCATTATCTTGGGAAATACTGGTCAGCCCGGGGTGGGATTGAACTCACAGCCTCCCTGGCAGGTCCCTAACAATTTCCCATCCAAAAAAGGGCCACTCCAGAATTTTCCCAAAACCGGAAAATTTTCAAAGGGGTACCCCTTTGGATATTTTTGGTCGATTTCACGAAAGTGCTGGGATCTTAATGAATGGGGTATCGTTGGAAAGGGCTCGCTCCCCCGAGTTCAGCGCACTTTATTTGGTCCAAAAATTCCAAGGGGTTCGGGAGTTATCCCCTCTTTTGTGATTTCCCCAAGGGGGGCTGCAGGACGCCCATTTTCTCGGGAAATACTGGTCAGCCCGGGGTGGGATTGAATTCACAGCCTCCCTGGGAGATCCCTAACAATTTCCCATCCAAAAAAGGGCCACTCCAGAATTTTCCCAAAACCGGAAAATTTAAAAAAGGGGTACCCCTTTGGATATTTTTGGTCGATTTCACGAAAGTGCTGGGATCTTAATGAATGGGGTATCGTTGGAAAGGGCTCGCTCGCCCGAGTTCAGCGCACTTGATTTGGTCCAGAAATTCCAAGGGGTTCGGGAGTTATCCCCTCTTTTGTGATTTCCCCAAGGGGGGCTGCAGAACGCCCATTATCGTGGGAAATACTGGTCAGCCCGGGGTGGGATTGAACTCACAGCCTCCCTGGCAGGTCCCTAACAATTTCCCATCCAAAAAAGGGCCACTCCAGAATTTTCCCAAAACCGGAAAATTTTCAAAGGGGTACCCCTTTGGATATTTTTAGTCGATTTCACGAAAGTGCTGGGATCTTAATGAATGGGGTATCGTTGGAAAGGGCTCGCTCCCCCGAGTTCAGCGCACTTTATTTGGTCCAAAAATTCCAAGGGGTTCGGGAGTTATCCCCTCTTTTGTGATTTCCCCAAGGGGGGCTGCAGGACGCCCATTTTCTCGGGAAATACTGGTCAGCCCGGGGTGGGATTGAATTCACAGCCTCCCTGGGAGGTCCCTAACAATTTCCCATCCAAAAAAGGGCCACTCCAGAATTTTCCCAAAACCGGAAAATTTTCAAAGGGGTACCCCTTTGGATATTTTTGGTCGATTTCACGAAAGTGCTGGGATCTTAATGAATGGGGTATCGTTGGAAAGGGCTCGCTCCCCCGAGTTCAGCGCACTTGATTTGGTCCAGAAATTCCAAGGGGTTCGGGAGTTATCCCCTCTTTTGTGATTTCCCCAAGGGGGGCTGCAGAACGCCCATTATCTTGGGAAATACTGGTCAGCCCGGGGTGGGATTGAACTCACAGCCTCCCTGGCAGGTCCCTAACAATTTCCCATCCAAAAAAGGGCCACTCCAGAATTTTCCCAAAACCGGAAAATTTTCAAAGGGGTACCCCTTTGGATATTTTTGGTCGATTTCACGAAAGTGCTGGGATCTTAATGAATGGGGTATCGTTGGAAAGGGCTCGCTCCCCCGAGTTCAGCGCACTTTATTTGGTCCAAAAATTCCAAGGGGTTCGGGAGTTATCCCCTCTTTTGTGATTTCCCCAAGGGGGGCTGCAGGACGCCCATTTTCTCGGGAAATACTGGTCAGCCCGGGGTGGGATTGAATTCACAGCCTCTGTTTAAGGTAAGGCTCTTTGCCTTAACTGTATCGGTAATCTAGGTGTTACACCGTGACTACAGAATTGTTGGTTGAATCAGCACATAAACTAATTCAACAGGAGTAAAGGTTTGTTAATGGTTTTAACGAAGTAAAACGCTCAAGCTTCTTGACTAGAATAAATTTAATTTATGAATTCCGATATTTATATCAAAAATTCTTAAGCTACTTACATTATCGATATATTAAACTACATAAAATCAAAAGTAGGCAAAAATGGTTTACTCATCAAAATACATGAAAAATTATTGACCCGATCATATTACATCGAGCTCGTGCAGGTAAAAAATTGGCAATTGCAAAAATGTGCAGAATGTGCAAATTGAAAATATGTGCAATAAAATTATTTTTATGTGCGAATATTTATTTCTACATATGGCTAAGCTTAAATATTTAACATTCTCCCCGCGTTGAACATTGTTCAACAAATACTGGGGTCTACATCGAAGACCAAACTTTGTCTGCGTCTTGGTGCCGGTATAGGTTTAGGTTGCGGTCTGTTTTGGAATTTGTAAATCATGATGCCCGCGATGATGATGATTATTCCAATCAGGAGAAGTCCGGAATATCCTACGGCCATATGATGAACCTTGTTCTCTTCAATTCTAGATGAAAATTCCGTGAATAACTGGGAATTAAGGTTGTCTTGTAGCCTTTCCAGTACCTCTAACTGTGTTTGATATTCTGTGTTATTTCGCAGAGTCCATTGGGGATTATTTGGGATTGAGAGGTTAACCTGGTTGTTTATAAAACTGGTGTACGATGTTCTAACGTTGCTAGTATACAGCTGATGGCCTCGTAAGGTAACTAGATCGTGTTTGAGAGTGCATGGTGACTCCATCTTTAAGGTTCCGGATCCTTGTAGAATGGTGGAATACGTCTCTTCTTCACAGACTATGTTCACGGGGGATAGTTTCCTTACCGCGAAGATCCACTCGTTGCCTTGAGCTAGTTGTACCCATACTTGCTTATCGTTGATGACTTGGAGCCTACAGGTTTCCAAACTTTGGACATTATTTAGGAAGTCTATTTCACACGACTGACTGTTCATTGACTTATGATAGATTGGGTGTAATTGCTTGCACACATAATCTCCGACCTTAATAGTCGTACATGATGACAATTCCTGTTCGGTTATAGGATAATAATTGTCACGATGCCGACTGATAGCTAGATGTGTAGAATTTGGTTGGATTGCTAAGAATGTGTTGTTGATCAGTGCCGGGATTGCGATGACCTTGTATAGCTCAAATTGGTCTATGTTTACGAGCGGCAGATTTAGTTGAAAGATCATATAATTTTTTATTACTTGAGCCTTAACCTTCATCAACTTGTACAATAGCCGTAAATCTTCTGGGTTGGCTGGTAGACTCAGTGTGGATGGGAGATTATTTCTGATGTTTGCGATCTCATTCTTCAGTTGGGCTGGAGACAGTAAGAGTGGGTTAATACTGCCTTGGTGTGCAGCTGCAGTAACGTCTAGGATTGCAGCTTGTATGCGTTGTAAATTCGCAGAAATTAATGTTAGCTGTATTGCTACTGTGTTGGAGATTTGGCTCACCCTTGTTCTATACGTTTCCTCTTCTGTGACGTGGATCTGATTGACTATCTTGGAGAATTGGTCATCCAGCATTTGGAACTTATTTTTTAGTGCGATTTCGTCCTTCTTTATGATGTTTATTGTTGAATCTATAATAGACGTCTGATTCTTCAATAATGCTATTAGGTGTTGTTCATTTCCCTTGACAGTTTGTATTGTAGAGGCCATCTTTTCTGCGTACTCCGAGTCGAGTACACCGAACAGGGAGTTTGCTATATTCCCTACTATATTGAGTGCTCCTCGCTTAGATCTTACGAGCCACCGTTCTTCTAGAAGCACATTATCTTTGTTTATCTCATCTGCTACATGTTGGAAGTGGCTAATGACCGCTTGGCAGGTCTCGTCTGGTTCCATTAATTTACAAAAGTGCTGCAATGTTTTGATGCCCTGTTGCAAAGTTCTAAATTCATTCCAATATGGTTGCATGTCATAGTACACAATAATTTTCCATTCTGTTGAAATCAGGTTCACTACTCCTAGACTATCGAAGTGCAATCCTGGCTGCGGATTGAAGGAAGTGATGTTGACCGGCTGCCCTCGTATAAGAGGTAAAACTAAACACATCATGAGGACAGACATTAAAGATGAGCCAGTCGGTTGTCGTGATCTTTTCTTGGGGATTTCCGGTTCTCTAGTCGTGGAGAGTGCGTGGGTGGGATCTTCTCCTGGTCTCTTGGTTCCTTGAGTTTCAGTTTCACCTTCCATAGACTGCTTTACGTTGTCTTCGTTACATGGTAATGGTGCTAGCTTGTGGATTGGTCGCCGATATACTCCTGATGCTGTCTTCACGTCTACTACTCTAATGTTTCCATCATTGCCTGGGAAGGTTTTGAGAATCCGACCCAATGGCCATTTCATGGTTGGTAAATTGTCCTCCCGAATGACGACGATTGTACCTTCTTTAATGTTATCTTGGCACTGTTTCCATTTCGAACGCTGTTGCAGTTGATTCAAGTACTCTTTCACCCATCTTTGCCAAAACTCTTCTTTGATACGGGACACTAATTTCCATCTAGTTAGAAGGCTGGCTTTCATTGGACTTGCGTGTGGGTCCACGGTTGCTGTCATTGGTTCTCCTATTAGAAAGTGCCCAGGTGTAAGAGCACTGAAATCATTTGGATCCGCTGAGAGTTGAGTTAAGGGTCTGGAATTCAAGATTGCCTCAACCTCGACAACTAGTGTTTGTAGTTCTTCATAGGTTAAGGATGCTGATGCGATGCCTTTCTGCATTAGATGTTTGGACGATTTTACTGCAGCCTCCCAAAGACCTCCGAAGTGTGGTGATCGTGGTGGTATAAAATTGAATTGTATACCCTTCTTGAGGCAGGTTGAAATGGTCTGATCGCTTCCAGTTTTGGAGTAGATGCCTTGTTTTAGCTCCTGCAGTTTACCCTGGGCCCCCACGAAGTTGGTTGCGTTGTCACAATAAATCTTCTGGCAGTTTCCTCTTCTCCCAATGAATCGCTTTAATGCACCAATGAAGGCATCGGTTGAGAGGTCACTGACCACCTCCAGATGGATGGCTTTGGTGGCAAAGCAGCAAAATACTGCGATGTAGCTTTTCTGGGGCTGTTTTCCGCGGAGTCGGTAGTGAATCCAGATAGGTCCACAAAAATCAACGCCGGTGTTAATGAAAGGACGAGCTGGCTGAATTCTGTCTTGGGGCAAGTTGCCCATTCTTTGACCCAACAACCTTGGTTTAACCTTATTGCAGTATACACAGTGCTGGATCACGGAACGAGCGATTGATTTTCCCTTTACTGGCCAAAAGCGTTGTCTAGTAATTGCCAGTAGGGATTGTGGCCCAGTGTGCAAATTTTCTTGATGGAGTTCGGTCATCAGAAGTTTCGTCCATGGGTGTGAGTAAGGTAATAGCATCTGATGTTTGGCATCGTATGGTATGGTGGCTGCTTCCAACCTTCCCCCTACTCGAAGAATACCCTTTTGATCTAGAAATGGTGTTAATCCAACAGTAGGGCTGTTTTTCGCAATTTCCTTTTGTTGTCTTAATTGATGAATTTCATCCTTAAATTCTTCTACTTGCATGGAGCGTATGATAATTTGGAGAGATTCTTCTAGCTCCATGGTGGTTAATGTGAGATTTTTCTGATGTTCCGTCGGATTGTGTATATAGCTAATAAATTTTACTACGTAAGCGCCTATGCGTTGTAGTCGCCGGAAGGAATTTCGGTGATCAATGTTGTCAAATAAATTAGCAACACTTGTCTTTGGTTCGGTTGCTGTTAATGTCACAACGTTTTTCCTTTTCTCTACCTCTGTTTGACCCCGTGGCGTGAATGCGGATGGCCATATTTCTTCCTTACCATGTAGGAAAAATGGTCCGTAGAACCACAGGTTGCAGGATGACAACCGTTCAGGAGCTATACCTCTGGACAGAACGTCCGCAGGGTTTTCCTTGGAACCTACGTGACGCCACTGCTGCGGGATAGTATACTGTTGTATGACTGCTATACGATTGGCCACGAAGGTATGGTAATTTGATGATTTAGCGTTAATCCAGGCCAATACTATCTCTGAATCCGTCCAACAATAGGTTATTAGATCCTTATGTTGTAATTTGGTTTTAACTCTGTTGACTAATTCTGCTGCGAGTTTTGCAGCGCATAGTTCTAATCGAGGTAGCGTGACCTGTTTTACTGGTGCCACCCTGGACTTCGCACAGAGTAGGCGTACAATAATCTGTCCATCCTTGATAACTGAGCGAACATAGATGGCTGCTCCATATGCCTTCTCTGAAGCATCGGCAAAGGCATGAAGTTGGATATTCTTTGGCGTTCCATGGGCAAAAACATGCCGTGGAAAGTGTATATCCTTCAAACACTTTAAATTCTCCCGAAAGATGCTCCACTTCGTATTAATTTCCAGCGGTACGGCAGCATCCCAATCTAGTTTCAGCTGCCAAAGTTGTTGGAGGAAGATTTTGGAAGTCACAATTACTGGTCCCAATATTCCGAGAGGATCAAACAAGCGAGCTATGTCTGAGGCAATTGTTCTTTTGGTAACTCGGCCTTGCTCCGTCCAATTGGTTTTAATGGAAAATTCATCTGATTTGGGTAGCCAGGTAAGTCCAAGAGTTTTTATGTTGTCCTTTGTTTCATCAGTGAAATTTATTTGTATTTCACGATCTGGAGGTGGAATATTTTGCAATAACTGGGAATGATTTGCGCACCATTTTCTGAGTTTGAAGCCTGCTGATAGGAGCAAGTTTGTTAATTGTTCTTGAGTTGCCAACGCGGTGGCCAAACTGTCCGAACCGGTCATAACGTCGTCCATATAAAATTCGTTCTGGAGTACCGCTGACCCTAGGGGGTATTGTGAACTTCCTTCTTGTGCTAGCCTTTGTAAGCACTTCGTCGCCAAGTACGGAGCCGTTGTTGTGCCGTAAGTAACTGTGCAGAGTTGATAGTACTTTAGAGTTTCTTTCGGGTCGTCACGCCACAGAATAAGTTGATAATTTCGGTCCTTCTCGTCGATCAATATCTGGCGATACATTTTTTGTATATCGGCAGTGAAAACATACCGAGGCATTCTGAAGCGGAGTAGAAGAGAGAACAAATCATCCTGTATGGTGGGTCCTGTTTGTAGAATATCATTAAGTGATATATTGGAGGACGTTTTTGCGGAAGCGTCAAAAACCACCCTCAGTTTAGTGCTGGTACTTTCTGGCTTTAGTACACAATGGTGCGGTATGAAATAACTTGGAATTTGAACGTTATTTAGTTGGACTTCCGTCATGTGCCCAAGTGTACGGTACTCTTGCATAAACTCAACATAGAGTTTCCTCAATTCTGGGTTCTTAGATAGTCTTCTTTCTAGTGCCAAGAAACGTCTAAAAGCAATGTCCCGAGATTCGCCTAACCTTCCTGGGTCCTCTGCAAATGGTAAGCTGACGATAAATCGGCCATCGTGGTTTCGACGTACTGTTTGATTGAAGAACATTTCGCATTTTGCTTGCTCAGCCGTCAATTGTGGCATAGTTTCCTCCGCTTCTTCCAGTTTCCAGAACTTCTCAATAGCTTGATTGACCTGCTCTTCTTCGCTGCAGATGCCACATGCCGCTGTAGTGAGATCAATATTTCTTATTTTTCCCGCTAATATCCAACCGAAGACTGTGTTTTGGAGTAGGGGTAGATCCTCGGACATCTTTATTTGTCCATCTGATAATAAATGATGGGAAAATTCGGCACCCAATAACAAGTCAATTCTATTGGGCTGGTTGAACTTGGGATCAGCCAGCTGTATATTCTGTGGAATTGGCCAGTTGGAGGTATCGATAAACTGGGATGGTTGAGGTGTTATGATCTGAGGGGTGACAAAGGCCTCCAGTCTGGTAGAGAAATCATTCAAGGTTGACTGTAGTTGCAGACTGACTCTTTGGTGAGCTTCTTGCTTTACGTTGAATATACCGTGTATTATCATCGAGTCTATGACTGGTTTCACTCCGAGTTTCTTCATTAATCTTTCGGAGAGAAAATTCATCTGGGATCCCGAGTCTAATATGGCGCGGCATTCAACGCTTTTACCGTTTCCGGCTTCTAATCGAACTACAGCTGTGCTTAATAGAACATAACTCCTTTTTTCACTGGAATCTTTAAATGTTGTGAGCGTTGTGGCATCCGTCTGCTTGTTTATTGTGGTTGATGATTCTCGCGGTGGAGATTGGTGGTTCGGGTTGGTAGTTGCTGTTGCGGTGGATTTGGTGGAGCCGCTGGTATGTAACAGTGTATTATGTTTTTGGTCACACTTGGAGCAGCCTCTGAGAGTACATGCAGAAGAGTCGTGACCAGGACGAAGACAGTTGATGCATAACTTATGCCGTTGAATTTGATTTAGTCGTTGATGCGTCGCCAATCGTAAGAAGCTTGCGCAGAAGTAGAGGGGATGGGCTCCTTTCTTACAACATACGCAGTTCGCCTTGGATGACACAATGGATGTCGTTGATCTAGCAGTATTGAGTTTCCTTTGATTATCATCGCCGCTTCTAGCTTTAGTTCCTAGTGCTTCTAATGATTGAAACCGGGTTTCTAGGAATCTTAAAAACTCTTTAACACCTTGCAGCTCCCGAGGATTCGCTAATCCTTGTTCGTATAAGGTGTGGCTAGCTCTATCTAACTTTCTTATTAATATGTGCAGCAATAAGGGGTCCCAATTGGTAGTGGGAACACCCAGATTCTCCAATCCCTGAAGGCATTCTTTGGTCGTGTCGTGCAAAGCCTTAATGGAGATCGAAGAGCTGTGATCTGCTGGGCAAGTTGGTTGTGACAGCAGTCTATTTATAAGTGCCGCTGTTAAAAGTCTGGTATTCTGGTAACGATCCTTCAGGGTCTGCCAGGCTGACTCGTAATTCTCGTCTGATATTGTGAAATGCCTGATGAGCTTCTCGGCCTCGCCACTCACATTGGTTTTTAAGTACCACATCTTCTGACATGGTGCCATTTCTTCCTTGTCGACCATTTGGCTGAAGAGGTCGTAAAACTGTCTCCAGGTAAGGTAGTTTCCATCAAACTTCGGGATAGTAATTTTGGGTAGCTTCAATTTGTTGTAATTTGTCGATGCTTCTGGATTGGACGATTCCTTTTTCCCCTTGGTGGTAAGCTGAACCATAGCATCCTGGACCTGTTCTTCTAGTTGAATATAGGCTTCGATATCATATCCTTGGCTGGTTGGATCGGAAGATGATTCCCAGAGTTGATGGTGAAGTTCCTCGATTTGTGACCAATAGCGATTTATGGTTTGCATCGCGACGTCGTAGTATGGTCGGTTGGTTATAGCATAATCAATCTTGCGCAGATGACGGCACAAGGACTCGATTATGCTGGATTGTTTCCGCATCAGCTTGCTTAGCTCGGAACTGGTGGCAATTTCTGGTAATTTATGCTCCACAAACTTGGAACTGTGACCCTCGGTGGTCTGAACCTTTGGCGGTATTGGATTAATTTCTTTGGTTGGCGGCATTCGTTTGGTTTGGGCCCCCTGGGCAATGGAAACACCGTCGTCGTTGTCTGAGTTGTGGTCATCTTCTTCTTCGAAATTGTCTGTTTCATTAGCAGAGGCAATTTTCTGGCGGAAATATTCCTGGTATTTCAGAAAAACATCTTTTATGGTTCCATAATAATTGGTCGCGAAATATGTATGCGACATAGGCAGATCTGGTTGCTGCCTAATGGTGGTATCGGTGTCTTGGAAGCGGCTCCATTCCTCCTCCAGCTGGGTTAATCGTCTCTGGTAATATGAATGGTCCTTCCGCTTCGAGCCATCCTTCTTGTAGTTTCGGATGATGGTTTGGAGAGCTTGTCCACTGGTTTCCTGCCTCATAAACAACTCGTCTAGAGAGAGTGCCATTATGTCCGGTTAATAAACACAATGTGGGCAAGATTATATTGGTTGTTAAATGACGGGCTTCAAGTGTTTCACTTGAATCTCGCCGGGGCCTCCAAATGTTTAAGGTAAGGCTCTTTGCCTTAACTGTATCGGTAATCTAGGTGTTACACCGTGACTACAGAATTGTTGGTTGAATCAGCACATAAACTAATTCAACAGGAGTAAAGGTTTGTTAATGGTTTTAACGAAGTAAAACGCTCAAGCTTCTTGACTAGAATAAATTTAATTTATGAATTCCGATATTTATATCAAAAATTCTTAAGCTACTTACATTATCGATATATTAAACTACATAAAATCAAAAGTAGGCAAAAATGGTTTACTCATCAAAATACATGAAAAATTATTGACCCGATCATATTACATCGAGCTCGTGCAGGTAAAAAATTGGCAATTGCAAAAATGTGCAGAATGTGCAAATTGAAAATA